>CM021108.1:517273364-517287697 GCA_007115665.2 Sequoiadendron giganteum | reverse complement strand
ATAATGATCTTGAGGATCTTGCAAAATGATCTCTCTAATTTTTTTAATGCATAGTATGCTCTATTATGTTATAGTGGATAATGGTTTGTTGGTGCATCTTGAAGACAACACTCTACAAAGATAGTGATAATGAGTTTGTAAAGTTGTCAAATGAACAAAAGAAGTTTTTCATCTAAGAAGGACAAACTATGAAGAAGGAACTATGGTATCAAAAAGTATTATGATGCTAAGATAGTCAAGATTCAAGGGACAAACATTACAAGTGTGAAAAATGAAAATTACAAAGATGATAGTACTCTTTTTTCATAGGTCAAATATCACAGTGGTATCAATGCTTCTCTTATGATAGTGAATTTCATTGGAGGTTTATCTATTTTTGCGAAAGGATTTTATAGTTCTTTGTCATTGTTGTCAAATAGGATGTAGTGCTCTTGCTTTTCTTTGATGCAAATCTTAAATAAATAGTCACAGTTTGACAATGGTACGATGCTTTGAAGATTATGGCATTTTATCTTTAAGAAAAAGATACACAGTATACTAGTATAGTGATGTTAAGTCTGCTATTGTTGCAAGGACATAGTGCAAGTGGCAATGATATACATGTTAACATAATAACATGCATCATGAAATCTACCTTTGCATCAATGCATGTCAATTTTTGATCAATTATCTAATGTTAGTTAGTAGTTTATACCTCTGTCTTGCATAGTATTATTGATAGTTGACAGTGGTATGAGATAGTGCATATTGTTGCATAGGCTTGCAAATTGCACAGTGAACAGTGGAATCAGTTACACTAAATAGTGGTGTCTTCATCAAATTTTCATCATAGAGGAAGCATTTAGTTTGAGTTCAAAGTCTTGTGATAGTGAGTGGTTCCTCATTTGATTGGACACATGAATAATGCATAACTGCTCAGTGAATAATGCATAACTGCTTAGTGAATCTCTTATTGACTGAAAAATGGAGTATAGCTTTGCTCCATGCCTCTTGAGAGTGCTCTGTATGATTTATTATTGACAGGGGGAGTAAGTAGTCCTTGTCATTTGATGTCAAAGGGGGAGAGAGTAGTTGGTGGTGGATTGTCAGAGTTGGTGTTGGATTTCCATCAATGACAAAGGGGGGGTTTGTTGCATTTTTCATTGATTTTAAAGCTTGAGTTGCCATTAATGTCTTTCAAATATCTTTCAAAGGTGTTGACACAAATTGATGCTAGGTATTGATGCAAGTTGAGTTTATGCTTATCATCTCATGGTGTATACAAAGGTACATAGTGGTGAAAAAGTGACATAGATACGTATTTGTCAAGGGTACTTGTTTGGTGATCTTCAATGTTGTTGCTTCCTGAAAAAGATAGAGGTGTGTAGAGTTGATGTTGATGCATTCATTATTACAAGGTCCTTGATGTCATGATTTAAGGTGCTTGTTTATTCATGGTCATGATTCCTATTCAAAGAGTTTGTGATGTTCAAATTTGGATATACACAAGGTATTTTATGTCACTATTATGCAAGTTGAGGATGTCAAAGATGACAAAAGGTTTGTTTATCAGGGTACATGTTCATTCATCAACTCATTCATGTTTCTTGATGCATATTGATGCAAAGCACTTTGTTGACACAAAAGTATCAAAGAGTTGCTTGATCATTCAAAGTATTTTCAGAGTATTACTTCTCTTCATGTGGTGTTGTTGGTCATCTCATGAGTTGATAGCCTTGAAGGAATGAGATCCATATAAAGGTTGATGGAAAATTATTCGATCATAAAGTTTCTTGGTTATTCAAAGTTGCTTTAGGTTGTCAAAGTACTTGGTGTTCATTCATTCATAATTCAAATCCCTAATGTTGATGCTCATATTCTCATTGCTTCTCTTCAGCTCATAGTCAAAGGTAGATTGATCAAATTTGTGATATGAATTGAAGTATCTTAAGGACTCTTTTAAAGTCTTAAACTCTAGTGGGTAATTTCATCAAAGATCATGTTTGATGTAAGTGAGCACTATATTTTGCATCTTAGATTTTGAGTTAAAAGCACATCAAAACAACATGAAGTGATCTCTTGGTGGTTTCAAGGTTATGATTACTTGAACTTGTTTAGGGTTCTTTATTGAGTTCTAAAAGTCTAAAACCCTAACATCAAGGTCATTATGCAAAGGGTTTATCAAATTTTATTTTAATTTTAAAAGATCAGTGACTTACTATAGAAAGTTAAAGGTAACTTAAGTAATGATCTTAAGGTGTTAATTTCCATGCATTAACTGATCCTTCCACTCTAGTAACTTTCTCGATAGGTTAAAATTTCAAGTACTACCATTTATATTAAAATCAATGGATGCTATTTAAAGTTTCTAGTGGTGGCGATATGAAATAAAAGGCTCGAATTTAAACTTTCTTAATAGTCATTTCTAGAAGTCTTTCCTTTGATGGGGAGTTTGATAGTCACTTGATTGTGTAATTTCTTGAATATGAATAGATCATTGGTTATCTTTATGGCACCAAATTGAAGGTATACGTTCCAGAATGTAAGTTTTTGAATACCAATGGTTAGGATTTTGTATTGGAGTTTATTTTGAAGATGGATTGAACAACTATGCTAAGATGAGAATGGTGTTGAGTATTCTGGGAAGATAGAAACAATATGTCTTTGTCGAGATAATGTAGATTTAGGGAGAGTTGAATAAGCCACTGTATTATTGTGTTCATGATGTATTTTATGCATTGAAAAATGAGTGACCATGGTTTGAGATTTGTAGGTTTACATTAAAGACATTGATGCCTTGTTTTTGTGAAAATAGACCAAGAGAGGAAGGATTTAAATGATAGTATCATATGTTGCTTGCTTGATAGTATTATATGCCGTTTCAAGGTATGAGATCATGAAAGTTTTTTGAAGGTGATGATACCTTGATTCTTGTCAATTAAACACTGCTAGGGAGTATTGGATGGAAATTGGTACAAAGATAGTCTATACAACATAGATTGTTGAGATGTATTAACCTCTGCACAATATTGTGTGATTTGAATGTGATTACAGGTGGTTTGTATTTCAATTGAAGAGAGGAAAATGTGTGTATGTTAAATGGTAAATGTGGACAAGTTTTTGACAGAGTCATGGTTTGTATGGAAATAGTGTAACCCTCTGGTTTGTGCTTAATCTCTTCTGAAGTGTTTGCGAATGAGGAATGATGTTTGCAAGTGGGGCTTGTTGTATTGCTAGTGAGGCAGGTTGAGTAGCCAATGAGGCTTGTTGTATTTCTAGTGAGGTACGTTGAGTGGCTAGTGAGGCTTGTTTTATTGCCAGTGAGGGAGGTTGAGTAGCTAGTGAGGCTTGTTGTATTGCTAGTGAGGCATGCAATATGTAATCAACAAGGTTTTACCCAGTGAGGCTTAATGAAACAAATTTTTAGAGTGGTTTTTCACCCTTTTATGGGTTTCCACTCATAAAACCTATGTTATGTTTTCTCTTAGTGGTGTGCCATATTGTGCTTGATTGATCATCTTTGATTTAAGTGTTATATTCTGATTTTCATATCTTTGTGACTCCCTCAACATACAGTATCTAGATTGTTTGAAGTATTTTTAATACAGTCTCTTTGAATAATCAAGTGAGTGAAGTTTTGAAATTGGTTTTTTCATTTGACCACTGATTCACCCCACTCTTAGTGGTCCTATAATCCAACAAAAGGAAGGATGGTAGCTCTGAGAGTGCAAGATGAACGTAATGCCAATAGCTTGAAACCCGCAAGAAAGTAGTGTAGAAAGCGTAAGAATGGAGAGAGTGAAGTGAAGTTACAAGAATGAAGTGTAGAATGTATGAGAGTTTGAGAGAGATTGAATGCTATGAAGAATTAAGTTCAAAATGAGGATATGAAGGAAAAAGGGACGTTTTTAGGTAGGTATGCAGTCGTAGGGGATGTCACAACTCGCAGATGCCACGAAACATAATGTCTCAACATTCACTAACCCAAGAATCTATCAAGGACATCTGTGCAACATGGAAGCATTCTTGACAAAATTCCCTCCATTGACAAAAAATTCTAAAGCACAGATAAGACAAAAGGTTTAAGGAGGTGGATTTTTGCATTATCAATGTTATAAGGCTAAGGTAAGGGTATGTTGTGGGAAATTGCACTAGGATGCAATTTTACACCTTAACAGTATTTAGGTAGCTATAAGAGATTCAAATAAGACCAAAATGTTAGTCAATAATTCCTCATGAACCAACTTATTTGTTGATTTTTACAAAGGTAAAAGAAATGGATGTAAATAAAAAAATGTATCAATTATAAACCTTTAAATGATATCATCTTTCCTTCACTTATCTTATTCCATTTAGTTAGGATCTAATAAGAAGAGTTGATAACACAAAGGTATTTTAAACTTGTTTGATTGTAAGTCAAGATTTTAGTAGATAAAGATCAAGGAGTCAAATAAGTATAAGACTTCATTTTATATAACTCAAGGACTTTATGAATAGAATGTCATGTCATTTAGTTTATGCACAACACCTACTTATTTTAAGAGAAGAATGTACTAGACATTAAGGTATTTAAAATACTTTTTGTGTAGTCTATATAGATGATATAATTATCTTTTTTGATAATAATTATGATCATACATAATGTTTAGAAAAAAAAATATATGCGACCATTATAAAAAATGGAATATGTTTGTTAACCAAGAAAATGATGACAAGAAAAATTGATATATATTTCCTAGGGTTACATTTAGATGAAGAAAAGAGTACAAATTACAACCCCATGTACTATAAATAATTCACCTTGGGGAGAACTTCGTGGTTAAGCACGCTTGAGCTGGAGCAGTACTAGGATGGGTGACCTCCCAGGACAACCCAGTGCTTCACCTCTATGAGCATCGCCTAGATACAATGAGTGCTAAGTGGACCATTCATTATCATGAGAGATGGGTTCTTGTGAACCACTACTCATGAAACATGGGTTGATGAGTTTGACTCAAAAACTACACGGTTGAATCCTGATAGCAATATCATAATTTGACACGCTCTAGAAAATACCTCCTTCTTATGAATTGATGAGCTAAAGGGGCTCTATAATGAATGGTTCATAAGGTACAACACTTGTTGAAGGTTTTGCAAATGGGGTTGCAAGCTAAGTGGGCTTGAACTTGGGGAGAACTTCGTGGTTAAGCATGCTTGAGCTGGAGCAATACTGGGATGGGTGACCTCCCGAGACGGCCTAGGGCTTCACATCTGTAAGCATTGCCTAGATGAAATGAGTGCTAAGTGGACCACTCATTATCATGAGAGATGGGTTCTTGTGAACCACTACTCATGAAACATGGGTCAATGAGTTTGACTCAAAAACTACATGGTTGAATCCTGATAGAAATATCATAATTTGACACGCTGTAGAAAATACCTCCTTATCAATTGATGAGATAAAGGGGCTCTATAATGAATGGTTCATAAGGCACAACACTTGTTGAAGGTTTTGCAAATGGGGTTGCAAGCTAAGTGGGCTTAACCTTGGGGAGAAGTTTGTGGTTAAGCGTGCTTGATATGGAGTAGTACTGGGATGGGTGACCTCCTGGGACAACCCAATGCTTCACCTCTATGAGCATCACCTAGATGCAATGAGTACTATGTGGACCATTCATTATCATGAGAGATGGGTTCTTGTGAACCACTATTCATGAAACATGGGTCGATGAGTTTGACTCCAAAACTACACAGTTGAATCCTGATAGCAATATCATAATTCAATAATTCCTTGATATTCTTATTGATAAAAAATAAATTCAAATATATTTGGGTTTAAATTATGCTTCTCCTTTTTACCATGATTTAGCCAAATACATGAAATTGATGCAAGACAAGCTAAAGGATAATAAATCAAGATGGGACATAAAAGAAACAAATTTTGTTCAACAGATCAAGGGTAAATGTCAAAATATTCTAGTACTTCAAATACCCAAGCCATTTAAGCCCCTTATTGTATACTTATGCTTCTAACAAAACATGGTCAATTGTTATGATTTAGGAATTCTTAGATAGAAAGAAAGAAATATGTGGATATTGGCTAGGCACATTTATAGATATATAAACCAAATATCACATATATGAAAAATATTTTTTAATGATAAAGTAGAATTGAAAAATTTAATATTTTCTTAAACCTGAACACTTCACAGTAAGGAGAAACAACTAGGCTATGTTTAATCTCAAGAAAAGAAGCCCAACAAGGACATTGCCCAGGGGGAATCACCAAGTGGTATTTTAATTTTTTTAGGATATGATTTTGATATTGAATGGATTAAGGGTGAAAATAATCCCTTCGAAAATACCCTCATTAGAGAGCTCGTAGTAACACTTATGATTCCAAGATATCCAAAAGAGGTTCCACTTGATGCTGATAGTAAGGAATTACCTACGCTACCAGATAATGTGCAAGAAATTTTGATTGATGTTTATATTTTGGACAAGTAGTTCAATGGATTGGGAAAACTAATAAGAGATACATATGATTATGGGTTTATAGATTATAAAGAAAATTTCCTCAAACATTTTTGTTTGGATGATGCAATTTTTTTAGTTCATATTATTAATAGATTTTCTATGGGCATCTAAATCATGAGATATATAGGTATTTTTTAACCAGTTCACTTTTTGTGTTTTGAAAGCTTGCAAATATGAATTCTTCAATAATACCACTTTCTTCCAATATGAGTGAGAAGATTATGCAAACATATTTGAAACAATATTCATTGAAGTTATACAATAATTTATAGATCTTATCAAGTAAGGATTAGCAAATGAATTAATTGACATGGTAAATGATTTTATTAATCCCAAACATTATTCTTTGGTAAGTGTGGAATTCTATCCTTTGACAACTCACTTGTTCAATGAAGTAATGATAGATGAAGATGAACTGGCCTTGGTACTAGCCAAACTTGCTTAAAGAATGGAATGTGACTTTGTTGGACTTGATGAATTATTCATAATAGTTTATAGATTCAAGCCCCATCCAAAATATTGGAATAAAATTTGGTCTTCTATTCTAAATAATTTACTTCCACCTATGCCTTTTGATTAGAAGGTATATTTTAACTGAGTAGATGCACTTGTATATGTCATGATGTTAACCATGCTAAGATTTGATAACATGAATCGAGCCTATCGAAAAATAAGATCCTTGTAGCAATAAATGGGTGTTAATTGGACCATTCTCACTTTTTCAAATTCCACAAAAGTGACTTTAATTAGTGAAATATGAATATTTCCATTTCTATTTCTATTAATATTAATTGACTAATATGTCCATGATAATTAATATTAAAAGATGGTATTATTAATATTTACCATCCACCTAATGGTACCTACTAACATATCCACCTACCACTTACTAGTATCACCACCTATAATCTACTAGAATCTTCATCTACCACGTATCGTCCAACCATTTTATGCCACCTAGTGACATCTTGTACATAACTTTTTATCTTTTTTCATGACGCATTGATCAAGAATATTGTTATGAGCTATTGATTTGACCTCATAGTACTATAAATAAGAAATCATGATCTCATTTTGATCATCACTTGTGATGAGTCTAGTATATTTTCTTATTAACTATGTTTATTTCCTATTCCATGAAACATTTCCTCAGATATTCCTCGAATTTATGACTAGTGTTTAAAGAATAAAGTGCTAAAATTAATAGATAATGTTTTGATAAATACTTGCATGTTTAGATGTTTATTTTTAAATATGATAGTATATTATGATAATTATGGTGATTCCAGTTCATATATGTGTCTTGGAGGAACTAATCCCTCTTGCAACAAGGGATAGACAAAACGTAGCCAAAGGACTGTTGCAGAACCACATCTACAAGAGTAACCACATTTAGCTAAGGGATCAAGCACCTAAAACCAAGAAGGTATGATACTTATAGCTATTAGATCTATAATATATAGCTATGATTTTAGCCATTGACAATAGTAAATTTTATCATGAAGAATGAGAAGGAACACTAAATTATTCAATAATGGCACACACAATAATAATTATTTTATCACACACACTATGCCATTTTTTTGTACATACCAATCATTTTGGTTCTCTAGTCATAATTGAATAATTGTATTAGGATTCTATTGTAGGAGTTTATGGTGAACTCCTCAACACCCCAGGATCACCTACAAGATAACAATAACTTCCACAAGAGAGAAATGGTAGAAATATCATGCTATGATTATGGATGCAAGATTTCCAAATTGAATAATGATGTACATATGATTCCTTTCTTATAAAGGAAAGTTATGAGATAGGATTAGACAAGATCTTGAAACATGTCTTAATCCTGTATAATGAGACAACTACCTCAACAAATTTTAAATGACTTAGGACACAAGCATTAAATTCCAAAAGATAAGATAAGATCTAGTGACAACTAACACTATATAGAAAGATTCCCTCCTAGGACCTAAGTGTAATTAACATGTAAATAGGACCTAGATAGGAAAAACACCTATTTACACCAACATCTATTTCCTGAAGATTTAATTATTCTCAAGTTTCCTATTTATGTTTTCAAAATGAAAAAATTATCTTCCTATTTTCTAGGAATGAGTTGATAGTAGTAATCTAGGTTGTTGGGAGTCCAACTAGTTAAGGATAATTAGGATTCGTCAGTCAAAACTAAGTTTATGTATTTTAGAGGTTTTGGTAAACAAACAAGAGGCAATTTTCTTCGCATTTTGTATCATTTTATGAACAGTAATAAAAAAAATTCTTTATCAGTTGATATTGATTTGGATGTGAGTGCATGAATGATAAAAAAGATTGACTGATATTTTTGTAAAGTAGAGGAGTGCAACAACCTAAGTAAGCACCCACTTGAGGTAATGTTGTGACTCTATTATTAGCATTATTAGTTAATAGTTTTAGTATCTTAAAGTTTAGATCATTATTTATTTATTAGTAAAGGTAATTATTACCCATAGAAACTGTTGATTAGTGTTACCAATTGTATTTACAACACTAGGAATAACTTGTAGCAATGATTGTAGGACAAATGATTTAAAATTTCTGAAGTCTTTGATATGAATTCCTCTTTGAATAATAAATTTTAATTTTTATACTCAACCAATTAGAAAAACTCCCAGAAACCTTTGATCTATACACATAGTACTTACATAGTCTAAGAAGATATGTCCTTGGTCTGACATTATAAATGCGACCCTCATAACTAGTGAATTGCATGATAGAGGATATCTTGATATGTTGAGTTGAGTGCATGTGTTAGGTACACCATATTTATTATTTAATGAAGGGATAATACATTTTTAGAATTTTTTCCATGGATGGTGCCAAGCTTTAAGAGTCTCAAGGTCTTTGAATAATTTTCTTGCTTTCCTAGAATACAAATTATATTTCCAACATCTAGGACTATTAGATATCATAGAAAGTATTTAATTATCTATTGACATTATGTAGGGAGGTGGAAAATAGCTCACAATCATTGCATTCAGAGGAGAGGAGATCCCATAGGGATATTTATTCTAGTTATAGCTCTTAAGAAGATATATTTATACTAGTGAAATAAATTGATAGAGGGCATGCATGTGAATCCTTGATTCCTAAAGCATAACCTCTTGAAGGTAATTTGGTAATTACTTCAAGCCAAGGATCCAAAAAACCCCATTCTCAAGATACTCCCTTATTCCATAATCTAAACTTCTACACTACAATGGGAGATGCAATAATAAAAGAACCACTTTAAACCACAAATTTCTAGTTTCTAAAGTTTGATCAGGTAGGAGAAGCTACCATAAAGAATGTTCCTCCACTTTCTAACTTTCATGGCCTCATCAAAAAATACCATAATATTCTCTTGTTCAAATTTTACATCCTCTATAGAAGCTATGACTATACCACAAATGCACAACAATTGAAACTATTCCTAGACACACACAAATATTTTTCCTTGAGGGTGTTTATGAGATCATAAAGAGATGCAGTGACCAATTGGTGGGCCATGAAATAAAATTTACTTAAAAGGTATAAGGAATATTATAGAGGAGAGATATGAGATTAGATGATATCTTCAAGATGACATAGAAGGAGGATGAGCCCTTGGAATATTACATGGAAATGTTCCTATTTTTCCTGCATAAATCTTAGCAGAATAGGCTATCTCTAAACTCCCTCAAAATTATATTCTTGAAAGGAGTCAATAAATAATTTATGGATACTCTAGATTTAATTGGAGGAGAAGATATATCTCAGGTTGCATGGGATGAGGTCTATCGGATCTATAGAAACTACTCATGCTTTATGATGAAACATACACGTAGCTTGCAATCAATGACTATCACAACATTTTCAGGAATTTTTAGGATGGAGATTAGAAACCTATTGAAGGTTATGAAGAAACATATAATCAATCACATGGTAGTTATCAATTGGATACCCTATATACAAAGAAGAAGGGGAAAAATTAGTTAAATACTATTTCCAAAAGAAGCTAGACTACAAATGCAAGAGAGTGGCGAGTACTAAATACATGCATGGAAAACTTGAGTTTAAAACACTAGAGGATGAATATGGCCAAGTTTTTTAATTGGCATAACATAAACCATGAAACAAAAGGCAAGGTACTCCTCAATATCCCTTATCTTACAATGCTCCATTTTAAAATTCATTTACAAATATTCCTCCTTGGTATAATCACCTCCGTCAAACCTAGTCAAATTACATGTTACCTAAATGGAAATCACTATAGGGACTATGACCCCAATAGCCATACCAATTTCAAGTCCACAATCGATAGTGGCAATCACCCAAAATTGCATGGTAGTAGTAGTGGTGGGGAATCAACCTTGGCCCAATTCTAATGTTGGCTACTTGCAACAACCACAAGCCTTGCTAGAGTGGAAATTCAAAAAGTTACATTGGAAATTAAAGGACCCAAAAATTGCATAAGTAATTGGATAATTTGCTAACATTATGCTAGGTAAGATAGTAATCCCCTAATATGTAGATCATGTTAGCTCAGTAGTTGATGTACACATTAATGACATTATTATACATAACAATTTAATTGATATAGAAGCTTCCATAAATGGTATGACCAAGGAAACCATGCAAAATCTATAACTATCTGAGCTTCAACCTACCCAATAGTTTTACAATTGGTAGACAACTTGACTATTAAACCTAAATGGGTTATAGAAGACCTCGTTATTACACTAGAATCTTGGGCATATCTCACAAAGTTTATGGTCTTGTAGCCAAAGGATGTCCTAGGAGGACATCCTCTCATATTAGGATGATAATGGTTAGAAAAAACCAAGATTTTATTGCTTGTAGGTCTGATAATATGATCATATCCAGTGTAAATATGACAAAGAAGTTGGTCCTATATCCTCTGACATAGCCCTTTGCTGAATTGGATCAACCAGTTTGGCCAAAATTTGAGGATAATAACTTGAATTCACTTCATATATTAATAAAAATTGAAAAAATCCCAATGATTTAACTATAGGATGAGGACACTATTCTCTCCAATATCGTGCAAAATAATTATGGGATGCACTCATAGCAAAATTGTTATCTAGTGTGTTTATCCTGCCCGTTGCATAATATTGTAACACACTTACTTGAGTATGACTTTGCTATATGTATATTCCATCACCTATTACCTCATAGTTATATCCTCAAAATATCATGTTTGGATGTTACTTTCATGATGTCAATGGCTAAGCATGTTGAAATTTTTCTTGATCGATCACTTAACATAAACAATCAATTGACCATGTAACAACCTAAATTAACTCCATGCTACAAGTTCATAAAACAAAATTCACCTAGGATTACTATGATATAAAGGGTATTGACCCTAACCTATATAATGAATATACATAAAGGAGGTATATAGACCCATTAGATAACCTCAATGAAGAATGAACCTTGATATCTAAGAGAGTGAAATTTGAGTTACAAAAAATATTAAACATTGGATTCATTTATTTGATCTCATATAGTTAATGGTTCTCACTATTGATTATAGTGCCCAAAAATGGGGAAAGTGGTATGTATATGTAGATTATAGAGAACTTAACACAAACACATAGAAAGATCATTTTCCTCTGCCCTTCATTGATCAAGTTTGAGATTCCCTCACAAGGAAAAATGTTTTTCTTTTCTAGACGGGTTCAATGGCTATAACTAGATTAGGATAACACCTGAAGATCAAGATAAAATTAATTTTACCTATCCTTGGGGTACTTATGCTTATTCAATCCTCCCATTCAAGTTATGTAATGTGCTTGCTATCTTTAAGAGAGTTGTACTAAATTTTTTTACTAATCTTTCTCATGAATGTATGGAAGTCTATATAGATGACTTCACAACATATGGTAACATATATGAAGATGCATTGAAAAATCTTGGAAAGGTGCTATAAATATGTTAGGGTATTATCTTATCTCTCAAAAATGAGAAATGTTATATGATGGTGGAAGAGGGTGTGGTTTTAGGACATTATGTTTCATAATGAGGCATTCAAGTAGATGTAATAAAAAACTTACCTATTTATCAAAAGAAAAAGGAAGGAGTTTTCTTTGCAATGTAGGGTAATGTAGGAGATTCATTAAGGATTTTAGCAATATATTTTCTCTTGTTTGATTTACTCTCCAAGGATTATGAATTTGAGTGGACAACAACCTACCAAGAAGCCTTTCAAACTCTCAAGAACTTATTAACCATGAACCTTGTGCTAAGAGGATCCAAATGGGCCATACCTTTTCATATTCATATAGATACATCTAAGTTTGTTGTTGGAGTTGTCCTAGGCCAAAAATAAGGAATGTTAGAAAATGACATCTATTACATTAGTAAGAATCTATAGGAAATTGAGTTGAATTACACATGTTGGTTATGATTTATGCTATAAATAAGTTTTGAAAATATATTACAAGTCACCTAGTATTTTTCCACACCAATTACACAACTACTAAGTATTTAATGAATAAAATAGTGGTTAGTGGTTAGTTGGTTCAATGACTATTATTGCTACAAGAATTTGACATCACGATAATGGATAAACTTGGTAACTTGCAAATGTAGTTACTGAATTTATTTATAGATTGGTTGTTCCTGTAGATGAACCCATCATTGATGACTCTTTTTCAAATGAGCACTTATTTTTCTTGATTGTACAAACCCACTAGTATGTAGATATTGTAAATTACCTAGTTATAGGAAGAATACCTCCCCACTTATCACCAAAATAAAAATGCCATTTAGCGGAGAGGAGTCTCCCATATTCATGGATAGTTGGCTACCTTTTTTATACAAGACTTGATAATGTAATGTGTAGGTGTATTTATGAATATGAAGTGTTTGAAATTTTACGTGCTTTCCATGATGAGTCCCATGAAGGGAACTTTGTTGCTAAAAGGAAAACAATAAAGATATTAAATACATGATACAACTAGCCCACACTATATAAGGATGTAGTCAAATACATAAGAAGGTGTGATAAAATGTCAATAGATGGACTTCCCTACTGTTGGAGTTTTTTCCCACATAGAGATTGTAGTTCTCTAAGAGGTAGCCAACCTCTATTATGGATGACTGCAAAGGCTAGTGGCCAACTAATGAGAGTCAGTTATGGACTGACCTCTCCTACACTTTTGGCTTTGTAGGACTAAGGTGGGTAAACCTAAATGTGTTCATAAAAATGCCTTATAACTGGTAAGAACACTTTCTGTATACAAATTACAAAACCTACACACTCAAGGGAATAGTCATTATTCTTGATATTGGCAGACCGAAGAATAATTACAGGCACCAAAGAGCAATGAAATTGACCAACTAAATGCAAGAATTACTTCCCGTAGGAAGACAAGGTTTAATATGTGGTTATGTTCAGCATTTGGATCACCATGCTTAGAACTACAACCTCAGACCAAAAAGAAAGGTTGCAAACATTATACAATGCCTCATCCATTGGGCGATGAAGTCATACAAAGTCTAATTATGATATTGTGAACTTATCATCATATAGCATTACCACTATGAGATGTTTCAGTATATTAAGACAGTACTTCTTAGCGAATCCTGAGTATATACAACCATGAACATGTAATTTAGCTTTTCAAGCATTTGATTAACTCATTAAGTTAAAGCAAGAAAACAAATTACACTTTAAATTAATCATTGAAACTGAAGAGAGAAACCCTTGATAAATCCATTCATAATCCATGGCACACACACAGGAGAGAAAACCATCTTAATTTTGTAGATTTATTTCGATATCAGTAATCAAAAAGCATAGCATACTA
>CM021108.1:517205582-517273264 GCA_007115665.2 Sequoiadendron giganteum | reverse complement strand
CAGATGAATCGCACACCCCTCCTTTGAATTTGAACCACTGATGCAGAACACATCTAGTGAATCAGAGGGTTAAGATCAAGTCAATGAGTATTGAAAATCCACTTTAGCACCTAGGAAAACACGTCCAATCAAAACCCACGAAAACAGGAGGCCCGAACTAGACAGTGGGGCCCACACATCTCCATTGGCCCAAGAAGAAAGACCACATGTCACCCCTCGCAGACCTTGTAGTACCTTTAGGAATATTTACTCCGATCATGTGAGGTGTGCGAGAGATCATAATTAACCCTGTAATTAAAGACCATTGCTAGTAAAGAGATGACCAGACATCACTGCCAACACCTCAAGAAAAACCCCACGCATTCATTCATGCCAGATGGCGACATCTCACAAACCTCACACCACTTTGGTGACGCTAGCACGAAAACCTACGAGGTTTGTGAGAAATGACCCAGATCAAAACCTGCAATCGGATGGTTAGCCAGACATCAGATGCAACATTCAGGTGGGACCGACCAGTGAAACCCCCGATGGTATAAAACTTAAGCCATCCTAGTAGAAAGACTGGCAAGCCAAGTGAAAGGGGTCCGGTAAAGACACGACCCGAGGGGGATAAAATCTTATTAAAATGACCGGTTACCCTTGGTAGTAAATCACTGTTGAAACATAACAAGAGGACTTTCAAAATTCGATAATTAAAATCACCATGGGTAACTTTGATACCCCAAAACCCTAGCTCGCATCACTTAAAAAATTGAAAGTCCCATCACCTACTTAGAGCGATGAAATGCCCCTATATCCATAGTTGGTGATGATACCTTTTGATAAATGGGGCATTGACTTCATCAGTCCAATTGATCCTCCTTATAATTATATGAAATATGTATTGGTCTTTATAGATTATTTGATAAAGTGGATAGAAGTTAAAGCCATGCAAAATTCTAGGGACAAGAAAGTGGTAGAATGCCTATATGAAGAATTTTCCCACTATAGGGTATCTTGGGAGATTGCTATCGATGAAGTGCCATAGTTTATAATGAACTTGATTGAAACATTGGTTAATAAGTACAAAGTTAGGAATATAAGTACAACCCCTATTATCTACAATCTAATGGCCAAATTGAGGTGACAAAGAGGTTGAAGCAATTCCGACCAAGACGATAGTATTAGATTGCAAAGATTGGGTGACTTACCAAAGTGAAGTCGTTTGGGAATATAGGACCAACTTGAAAACAACAACAGGCTTTACACCAGATGAATTGGTCTATGGAATAAAGTTTGTCCTTCCAATTGAATTAAAATGTAATATTTTGAGGAGAACACTTCAATTAGGTATAAAAATTTCTACAACTCAACACCACAATATCATACAATTTAAAATGCCCTAGATGAATTAAGAAGGGAGAATATTCATCACACGAAAATAATATAGAAGTAGAGGATTAAATGACACAATCAATTCATCAAGTCAAGGGTATTTTAGAAAGGTGATTATAGTCTCTACTCTATGAATCTAGGTATAAATATCACAAAGGAGAATCACAAGCTTGATAATTGGGACCTTATGAAATTGAGGAGGTCTATCCAAATGATACGATAAGTTGACTATGGTTGATCTCATCAAATTTTATTTAACATCAACGAACATCGCTTGTAACTATATAAGAATCCACTAGAAAAAGAGACCTCCATACAATAATTTACCCATTAAATTAACCCCAATAATCTTGTAACACTTCTTTTAACACCATCAACAATTTCTTGACACACAACACCAGGCCATGAACTTCCTAGCTTAGACATTGATGATTTATAGGTATTATTTCCTTAATTATTTATAATAAACAAAAAAAATCCTTCAATGAAAACCTTCAAACACTATCAGATACACCATTTCAATCAAATTATCCATTTTTACAACAAGTATACTTTCTATTATGTCAGAGGGACCTGTGGGAGAGGTACATGTAGCCATTATCAAAGGGATCTATAGTAGTAAAACACACACCCACTTTCAAAAGGATATATAATATAGGTACACACAACCACTATTAGAGGGACATGTAGTAGTAGAACATGTAACCACTATTAAAGGGACATGTAGTGGTAGAAAATGTAACCACTATTAGAGGGATCTATAGCAACTACACCTGTAGCATTTTTCTTTTGTCTATACACATGCAACTTCTTACTACAATTAATAATATAGTCAAAATTTCATGCTACAAAAATCCATTTACAATAACATGTCATCTCCTTTGCATTATGATTGGACACTTCAATACCATATTCTATAATATTCCCTATGTAATAAATTAGCAACATTACTCACATTCATGTTGATGTCTAACCTTCCATTAACTACACTTCAATTGTCTTTTCAACGCACGACCTTTGATACTTCTATTAGGATATCATACTCTATCTTAATATCTATTAATTTTGGTTAATAATTTCATACACATGACATTTATTTATCATTATTATCATTATTTTAAGCACTTTATTTACCTTCATTTATTACCCATATATCCTATACTATACTCTAAAGCCACCATTTGAGGACAACTTCCACCTTAAGCTGAGGGGAATGATAATTGATGATTTTAAATGTGCCACTATCCTTCTACCTTATGAAAATTGTACATCCCAAGTATAGGTGTATTAAGTACATTCATGGTCATATTTTTTGGTTAAACCCTTATTAGGAACACAATAAATCAATCTTTGAATAAGTTAACAACCCATGCACTAGAAGCAACCATTATAATAGAAATAACAAACAAGGAAACAAGTCACCAAATAGTATCAAATAGGAACAATTATAAGAATTCACAAACAAAAAGTTCCCTTGAAGAAATTTTCTACATTTCTATAAGATGGGTGGTGATCCATTGCGAAGAGAGTTGTGTGATCACAAAATTATACTAAATAACCAAGCTTGTATGCAAATATTTCAACAAGTGGGATGGTTGGATTATTTTAATGCTTGGAAGGATTTAATGAGGAAATGATACAACACTTTTCTTGGAAATTATCAAATAATGCAACTATTGTTAAAGGATTATGGGTTGATGCTTCAAAATCAACTATCGTTGAAGCTAAAAGGTTATCTACTATGGGAGGAATTTTTAGAGAATGTTGATGTTGTGATGACTAGGAATGATTTCACATTACAAGTGAAAAATTAGAATCCTTATCACAAGGTACAAAATACATTTCTTTACCTTGGGTTTGGGATTTAGTTGTTATATATATCATTATTTAACATGCAAGGGGAGGCAATCATTACTCTATAATATTTATTTTAAGCTGCTTAGTCAGATTCACCATAATAGGCTTGTGTATGTTCCAAATTACTTATGTCACATGTTAGAAATAATGTCAATGGGTTATTGGAAAGGTAATTAGTCGACACTATCACACCACTGTTTGATTTAATTATTGATAAAAAGGAGTCTACATATCTGATTCTTAAAATTATCTTGGGAAGAGTTTTCAGAATTGGAAAATATAATAAATAGACCAAACATTGGCCCTAATGGATGATGACTAAGGTTCAAACAACCTTAGGGAATTAAGACCCAAGAAGGGGATGGTCAAACAAAGGAGGAGGAGGAGGAGGAGGAACAAGTGGCTCCCCTGAATATACAATTAATTCTATCCATGTAGACTCTTTAATGCACAACGCTATTTAGAGCATGTATCATGGAATCCTTTGCATGCAACAACCTCCAATCATGAAATTTCCCCTATTCAAGAGATTCATTTTGAACAAGTGCCTTCACTAGCTCAAAGAACTTTTGATCAACATGAAACACCTATTCTTTCACTTGAAACAAATTAGTGGAGGACAAATCCAACTTTAACTAGTGCCTTAAAGAAATAAAGAGTTCCTTCAAAACCTTCAAGGCATTCTCATTGCCTTAAGGAAAAGGGAGCAAAAATAGTTAAGATTCCAAGGAAATCAAGAGTGGTTTGTTTAGAATTAGACATGGACTAAAAATTTAAAGTTTTTTTATAAGAAGGGAATGTTCATAATTTCTTGGTGGCTTTGAATACCAAATAGAATAAAATTACTTATTCAAAATAAAATGAGGATATATAGTTTGTGCTAGAGACTAGCCAACTAGTTAATAAGTTGCAAGCAACTATGAAGAAAATAAAAGAATTGGAAAAACAACTCCAAACATATTAGTAGAAGGGGAATGCATTAGAAAAATTGACACAAATGATGGTTACAAAAATAAAAAAATAAAAATGTGGCCTACACAACAATCATATTCGTAGGTAACCTCTCCATAATTGTGTTGTCCATCCATTGCATTGATTTTGTAGAAACAGGTTGAGGCAATGAAGGTAATGAAAAGAAAATGGTCAAGTGAAAAATAACAATTGCAAACAAAAATTAAAAATAAATTTAAAGAAAAGGATAAGGAAATAGATAGGCTAAAAAATAAGAGTGAACAAATAACCACAATCACACCTTAAATTGTGAATTGTAGGCCACTAGCTAGAGTGTTCACATTATTCTTGAAAGAATAATTTTGAGTTTTCAATTCATTCAAACCTATTGTGATCTTCCATACTTTGTAACAAAACCTAGAAAATTCTTCTTTATCTTTCAGAATTCCACTCCAAGTCTACATATTCAACTATGTGAATTTTACTTGCATGAGTTTTTTGCACCTTTTCAAATTGAATGAAACCCATTACTTTATGCAGGTGATGTCAAGGTAAAGGCTCTAGCATCATTCATTCAAAATAAAAAAATAGGGGTCTCCAAATGCAATAGTATACAAAGTTGGAAAATAAAACTTCTTTAAAGATTAGGGGAGAAGCAAAGGACCCACACAGGTTGGTAGGAGAATGAACCACACTAGTGGAGAATCCTAAGGTGAAAAATAAAATTCTAGCAACCAACAAGATGATTATACAATTTTTAAATAATTGGATACACATGTAGGAAGAGAAGAATTAAGATTTTGTACATCTAGATGAAATGAATTAATAGAGGAACCTAGAAGAAAATAACTCCACTCCACTTTCAATTACTTTATAGCAACTAATAGGGTTCACAAGTACATCTAGATAATAGGAAGACATAGGATTAATTTGTTGCATCTAATATTTTATCCCCCACTCTTCTAAGTTTGTATACCACACTTGAAGGGAAGAAGGCCATACAAGTCAGTAGATAAAGATGCACAATGAGAATAGTTGGAAGTCCAAAAAGGTTTCTATCTATAACAGGAGGGATGGATAAATGATCCATTGATTTAAAGATATTGGCTCAATTATATATTCAAAGGCCCTCATTTTCTTGAGGACAAGCAACCCATTAAGATGGAGGGAGAGCAATGAATCCATTTTTTTTCTTGTTAACTATGTTTATTTCTTGTTCAATGAAATATTTCCTTAGACATTCCTATATTCTATGACTAATTTTTAAAGAATAAAGCACTGAAATTGATAAACAACGTTTGATAAATGCTTGCATGTTTAGGTGGTTATTTCTAAAATGTGGTAGTATATAATGATAAGTCTGGTATTTCTAACATATAAGTGTCTTGGAGGAACTAATCCCTCATGCAACAGGAAACTAACAAAGGACTATTGAATACCCATAACTACTGACCACGTGTAGCCAAGGGATCAAGCACCTACAACCAAGGAAGTAGGATGCCCACAACCATCGGATCCAAAATATGTAGCTATAGTTCAGCCATAAAAAATAATCCATCATAAATAATGATAAGGAAATCCACATTAGTAGATAATGGCAAACATGACAATCATTATTTTATTTCACACACTATACCATTTATTTGTACATGGAAATAATTTTGATTCTCTAGTCACAATTGAAGAATTATACTAGGATTCTATTTCCTGCAGATTTAATTCTTTTGAAGTTTCCTATTTATGTATTCAAAATAAAGTATTCCTCTCCCTATTTTATGGGAATGAGTTGATAGTTTTAATATAGGTTGTTAGGAGTCCAACCAATTAAGAATAATTAGGATTCATCAGTAAAAACTAAGTCTCTATATTTTGAAGGTTTTGGTAAACATAAAAGAGGTAATTTTTCTAGCATTTTATATCATTTTTTGAATGACAATCAAAAGAAATTCTTTCTTAAATGATGTTGATCTAGATGTGAGTGAATGAATGATAAAAAGGATTGATTGATATTTCTATAAAGTAGAGAAGTGTAACAACCCAAGAAAAGGCCCACTTGAGGTAATGTTGCGAGTGTTACTAGCATTAGTACTTAGTAATTTTAGTATCTTAAAGTTTAGATAATTATTTATTTATTAGGGAACAAGGCTCAGAGTTTGAAAACTTGAAAATAATATAAACCAAAAAGATGTTGAAAAAAATTTATATTCCAATACAATAGTTTCTAACACTTTTCAAATAAGATTAAATGTGTATTTATAGGTTTAGGAGGAGGAATGTGAAAATTCAATCCCTCCAATAAATCCAAAAAATGAAAAAAAATGTAAAATATGAATAGACATACTTATCTTGTAGCATATTTGTCCTATTATACCGTATAAACAAGATAAATTTTATCTCACACACATACATCCTCTACATCCTTATATGGCTCAAGTTTTTTTTTTTTGTAGATAGATGGATCTTTATATAAGAATGTGATGCCATAAGATTTGGGATCAAAATTGTACTCCTCAAATTCACAAGCATACACTCTAATAACTCCTAATTGTCACTATATAAAGTGCTATAGCCATGTGCTAAAGGTGCATATTACCTAATACAATTTTTATATATGTCCATTGATTAACACTTATTGCATGGTTGAATATTGATAGGTATGAAAAAAATATTTCCTTCATTACAAATTTAACACAATGATAGATGTAAATAATAGGGATCCACTTTCATGGTGTGTAATTATGGATACTTAGGAGGGACGTTATAAGTATTTTTTAGGTATCAAATAGAAGAACACACTTATTTTGTGTGGACCAACATGGATCGGAAGAGTAATAGTACCTATATAATATCTAGGCATATTATTGAATCCTCAAATGGTAGGATTTGATGGTGTTATCTTTGACATCTCTACTTTCAATTATTTAAAATAATCTTCAGTGCATGTGTTAAGACTAGATCTATTTTTAACTAAATATCATATAATAAATAGATTGCGACATATCACCATTATATGTAAAGGTACAAGGATTCCTTAAATATATTTTAAGGTTGGATTTCCTTATCATCAAATAATATATCATAATTTTCCTTGTAGAAAATAAACAGTCAAATATGTAACTAATTTTGCCACAATATTAGATCCAAGTTATATTTTCTCTAAGGTCTTGCATTATATCTCTATAAAAGGGTGATGCATTATACTAGATCCTACCAGGATATTGTAACTTGTATTTTTTGCATTTGTTTAGTGATTATCACAACTTTATTTTAGATGTGTCTTGAGGAACAAGAGGTAGGATAAACAAATTGATTTCCGATTGGTAAGCTAGATGGTGGTAGGTTGACACCTTGTCCTCTTTCTAACCTTTGATGTGTGTGCCTTACAAGTCATGTGAATTTGGGGTGGCATGGACATAAGGTGTGTATGACACATAAGCCATATTAATAGGTGAACTTGAATCAAAACATGAAACATGAGAGGTCATTTCTAAGTCTATGCTAGCCTTACACGAGTTAGGCTATAGGATTATGTGATAAAAGTATTGTATACATTTGTAATAGAAGTGTAGAACAAGATAAATCAAACCATTGTAAAGATCTACCATCTTGGTACAATCTAAACTCACTTATCTATAAGATGTTATCATCTATGTGTTAATAATTAGAAAGTAATAATTATTACACATGTAAGGATGAATTTATAATCCCATAATAATCATTGTGTAAAAGTTCTATGTTAAGGCTTATAATATCATTATGTAATATAGAACAAGGAAATTAAATAACAACAAATAAGACATGAGAAGCTAATAAATGATCAATGTGTATTCTATCAACATGCAAGGAAGAGTTATGTGAAGAACATGTATCTGTAGATTGAACATGAGATATGAAGGATTGATCAATACTATGCTATCATCATGTAAAGATAAAGGTAATACATTCAAAGTAAATTAATCTAGGGAGATATGATTATGATGACATATAAATGGTGTGTCACCATAAAACATAGTAATTTCATGCATAGATGAATCACATGATAGCTCCTTTCCTTAGTTTTGCTCATCATTTATATAAATTATAAGAATATCAAGGGAAGACATGGATCATGTCTAACATTAGAGGGTAGACACTAATCAACTCAATCAAGGATGAGAAAGATAATACATGGTGAAATAAAATCTCCATAAAGAAGACACTCATATCCATCCCATAAATTTCACAAGTATCAAGAATGGATATGTTATGAAAATAAATGATAGAAATATTCCATAATCTAATATAAAGTGCATAAATTAGTCAAGGAACAAGCCCTAAAACGAGTCATGATGATAAGATAGTTTAAGATGGGAGGATAAAAAAGAGAGATTATAATGCAATCTCCAACAATTTGACATGGACAAGAAAATGCATATCAAACCCTAAGAAATCTAAAAATAGATGAAAAATGAGTCATGTTAGATTTGAGAAACTCTAATTTTGATGAAAAACCCTAGAAGAATACTAGGACATGCAAGTTCAATTGGTTTCACCAAAATATAAAGGAAAAACAACTTTTTGTAAGTTTTATCTAGGTCAATACAATCAAATGGATACAAGTAAGCACACATTTAATTAGATTAATAAATGGATGTAGTGAGGGTCGTTATTTTATGAATATTATAATAATTAAATGTTAAAAGTAAAAAAAAGTGCTTTGCTTAGTGATTGAAGAATGGGTCCAAAGTTTGATGATATCATTGAGATTTGGGTGCCTTAGGATAAAAAAGTATCATGGCAATTTATAATTTTCCACAAAAATAAAAATTAATGTTTTCACTTTGGAGGCTTGAGTCCATACTCACAAAAATAGCCCACACCCATATAAATAATATGATAATATTGTATAACCTTGCCTTTTGATTTGCTTGATTTACCTTTGGTTTATCTACCCCTTTGATATTTGAGACTAGTTGTAAATTAAAAATAGTTGTAGAGAATTTTCATTGTGTCATAAGGGGGCACATGTTTTCCTAGGTCAACCCTTGAAAATCAACACTCTTTAGCCATGCAATTTTTCTTAGGATGATATGTAGATCTAGGTTCATTTTAGAGAAAAAGTTGAAGTGCTTCCTTCCCTAAATGTAAATGACTTATCTTGGAATGATTAGAGAGGAGATGATATTAGGAGATTGGATTATCAAAATGAATTCAATTGAATGCTTTTAAATACCAATGCATAGCATTTGATTGGACAAATTTACGTTTTGTTGTCCCTTAGCAAGAAAGAAATGCACATAGGTTGGTCAAATTTTAAATTTACTCATGACTTGAAAATGACCAAATCAAAATAGATAACAAATATATGAAAACGTGTGCATGTATAAGTGTAATTAATGTATGATTAAGGTTTGTGTGTGTGTGTGCGCACGCACGCACGCGTGCGTGTGTGTATGTATTTAAAAATATATGTATATACATACATATGCATACATACATATATATAATGAAGTGTGAGTGCACTATAATAGATGGAAATAGATAACTAACTAATATAAAAGAAAATAACCGACTTAAAATTACACCATTTATCATTATAACTTATTAAAACATTCTCCTAAAAAAATTAAATAATACAAATTTCGTCATACACCATACTTAAATCAAAACATCTCAAAAAAAAAGATAAATAACAGCCTTTCACACCACAAACTTTTTCAAAATTTTCAACCACCATTAAAAAGACATATAACAGCCTTTCAAACCACAATTAAAAAAGATAAAGCTGCAGAATATCTGTCAAGAATTCTCTTTAACTCTATGAGTTCATAAAAGCATTTACATTATGTAGAGGTAAAGTCTCCACAATAACAAAATGGAGCAGATAAAGATTATACTTTTCACTCACTAATTTAATCTTTACAAGTATATGATGCTAATATATCTTTTCGTATTTTTTTGGGTGCACCTTTAATGCCTTTGCTTTATTATTTCATTTTTAAATTAAATAACTCAACGCTTCTAAAGTTCTATTAAGTTTTTTATGGAAGGAAAATCCAACGATACTATATAGTCTCCTAATCATAGTATATCCAAGTATATGTTATTAATATTTTTTTTTTGTAAAATCTTCTACTTTTTGGATAAAGCCATCAAGGGCAATAGTTATATTCCCCTTAATTGAAAACTTAGTGTTCTTTCTCTTTTTTGATATTGACCTAAAGTTAAAGGTACAAATTATAAATACAATTGAAATATAATAGTAAGAGTTAATCAAGAGAATAATAATAAGATGTAATAATTATCAAAATTAAATTAGGATAACATGATAGTCAATAATAATTAGAGTTCAAATTTATTAATAATCAATTATTTAGTATATATTTAAGGAGAATTGACGATGTTTATTTCGATTTAAATATTGTACAATTAATAGTAGTTGGTCATATTAATTCAATCTTCATTGTTAAGGTGTTAGAAAGGATAGGGTGTGAGTCTTTTGCAATTTTGGATATCTTCTTGGCTATGTATTCATGTTACTTTCAAGTGCCTTGAGTTGTTCATATAGCTTGTTGGTCTATTTCTCAAGCTCTTTATTGACTTTGGGTTATTTCTTCATAAATATGGATAAGTTCACTATTAGAAGAGAAATGTTAGAGTAGGGTAATTTATTTCAACTACATGAGAATAAAAAGAGTGGGGGAAACAACCATCCATGTGAATTCACAAATGAATTTGATAATCACTTGTCTACAAGATTAAAAAACAACATTATGAAACATTGAGGCCCAACAAAGCAACTTTTCAAGAGCACTTATGTAGAAACAGGCTAGATAGAGAAATCATGATATCTTCCCAAATTCTATTTTAGTGGAAACACAACCAAAGGAAAGTTTTATAGATTCATGCTTGGAGAAAATGGACAAGTGGAAGGGAGTTGGAGGAACCTAAAGTGATCACCAATAGATAGTTTGACATGCAAAATGTTCCAAACTTAATAAGTGGGAATTGAGTATTAGCTTTAGATATCCATACTTGCAAGTTGAGTCTTTGCCATTTGCAACAAGAGAGTTTACACTTTAATTTGATAACGAGTCTAGAGGAGATAAGAAGATTTTGAAAGTCATCTTCAATAAATGGCTATGAAGGGGGGAATAGATGCTTCAAGCATAGGCCCAACACCAATCCTTAAGAAATTTATGGTGGTAGAAGGCCAAGAGTTTGAGAGAGAGAGAGAGGAGGAGAGGGGACTAACTCTTGAGTTTTAGTGACAACAAATTTATAAGATATTTTAAGGTGGCATTCATTCCTAAGATGGTTCTAGGACTCATACTATAATTTTGGTAAGTCCCACAAATCTTTTAAAATATGTAATACCATTCTTGAACAATTGTTGGGAAGACCCAAAGGAAGCTAATTTAGTTAGATTATCATATTCCACCAAATGGAAGAAGGAAAGAAATTGAGACCATGTTTGAGGATTGGCCATGCCACATGAGATGCTCAAACACATTTTTCTAGGCCTTTCATATATTCTTGAAGGGTATAAATCCCCAGTATCGAAGAGAGGGACAAGAAGAATCATGTCTTTCCACACCACCTTTTGATATAGGAGGATTTACCAATATTAGTTTTTTTAATAATTCCAATACATTTTTCATGGATTGCAACACTCATGGTAACATTATTTTGGTTTGTAGTACATTAGAGCACCTCATTATTGCTCCTAGTAACATAAGGATCATCAATCTATCTAGAAAGTATCTCACATGCTCTTGCAGTGTGCATGACATTATATACAAGATTAGGTTCTATGGTGACCATACTTATGTCAAAAATTCTATAGTTTTATAATAGCTTTAGCAAGGTCCAACACACCTCTAGGCTAAATTATTAAACTTGATTCACATTGCTCGTCACCACAATGTTTTGAGTGTCAACTTTAGATATAATACAATGCAATTTTTGTTATCATCTAGGTGGAACTTTTGAGGCTCATGCTATACCAAGTCATCTATCAACACACTACATGATTACTAGTCACATTGCATTCATTTGATGAGAAACGCACATAAATGGTTCCACTTCTATAGGAACAATTTAACTTATGTATTGACTCTTGAGCTTCATAAGTAAAATCTACAACCCAAAATCTAGGGCATATAAATAGATTTAAACTAATTTAATGAAAATTAAAATAGGTAAGTCTCTAAAATGAGATTTCTCACAAAATGCTTGCTTCATTATTTTGATGATGTTCAATTTTTTTTTAGGAGAGTTACATTATATATCCTTATAGTTTCCAAATCCAATGAGGATAAGAATAAGGCAAAAGTTCAAAAAGAGACGGATTACTTATCCAAGTTTCCAACCCTGTGAGGATAAATGAAAAGGAAATTTCATGAATGTGCAACATTATCTTTCCTAAATTAAGTAATTAAATAAGAATTACCTAATTAAACTTAAAAAATATTTGCAATAATATATTTAGGATTAAAAGATATCCTATAGTATCAATATTGCATTAACACCCCCTTTAAATGCAACGTAGGAAAATGCTAAAGCAATTAAAAGATGTAAGAGTGGGTCTTGGAAAGAAATCAATGTTGGGTACCCATGTACATGCAATCTCTTATAGATGAGGAAAAGGATAAAACCCATAGGAAAATAAATCCACCCCAAAAAAGGGAAAAGACAGGACTAAGAAGCTCCTTGAAGAGTGTCCTAAAATCCCTATAAGACAAGGCCCATGCGTGTCTCCAAAAAGAAGAGAGAGAAGAGAAATGTAGATTGTCACATGAAAAATGTTATAATAGTTCCCTCTGCAATATATGATGTATCTTCGTTTCAAAAGAAAGAAACCTTGAGTTGTCAAACTGTTGAATTCCCATTAAAGTGAAATGTAGAAAGAAATTTGGATGTATGTATCAAGAAGTTTCTCACTTGTCTTGATGCCAATGTTATGATTGTGTCATACAAAATTTAAGTGTTAGACCTAGATCAAGATTTAAATGTGAATTAGGATGTGTCAAGTGAGTAGTATGATTCAATACTAAAATTCATTATTATTGAATTTAATACTAAAATCTATTATGAAACCAAAAAGCGGAAATTTATCTCAATTCATGATTACAAAATATTAGGAAATAATACATAATACCTATAATATCAATCTATTTCCTACATAACCCCATGAGAGAAAAGCATGCATGAAAGTAACCATAATTTATAAATCAAATAGACAAGCCACAAGATAACACAAGATATACCCAAGTGGGAAAACCCTCAAGAGGGAAAATCTGAGCCTCCAAAAGCATCCATAATCCATCTGTTATTCAACAAAAAAACATTACAAGAGTTACATTGAATACCTTTGAAGCATCAAGCCTCTCCAATGCATCCTTCATGTGTCCAAGAATGAATCCACACATCCCATGCCATGCTTCACATATGCACTCCTTAGAAAGACTCAATAATGACAACCCACTCACCCAACCAACCTTAACCACTAAACATGTGATTTCTTTTATAGACTCAAGATCACACAAATACAAACCAAGTGGTAAGATAAAATCATGTACCACAAAACCATTTGAATACAAAACCACTAACCCCTTATTTAATATTGGATACTAAGTTTTCACTTTATTAAATATTCCCCAATATAAAATTATTATCCCATGTCTCACACATTAAATAATAATACAATGTAACAATACAACATAAAGTGGTCCCCAAATAATTACCAATAACATCCCTCTTCGTGTGTCTTTCCCCAATAATGTCGGTCTGGGTAAGGGTCAACAGAGTGGTAAACCATCTTTTGTTAAATCCCCAAATAATATTCTTGTTGAGGCTAAGGGTCGACAAAGTGGTAAACCATATTTTTTTACATTTCCAAACAATATTCCTATTGAGGGTAATCTTTGGGTTAGATCTCGGAAGAATGTTGATTAGACACCTTTTCTTGGCAACAATTGGAAGAAGAGTGTGCCCATTGGCTCAAGTCTTGGCAGAAATCAACATAGAATTTCTTTTTCAACTACGAGGAATGGCTGCTCTCATGCTCGTCAAATCAAAAAAGTTGGGAAGAATTTGTAGAGGACAAATGGAGAAAAAATATTGAAGCCACGCAGTAAGGAAACTTTGGAAAGACATCAACACTGGTGTAAAAGGAACATGGAAAACCCTAGTGTCACCTTGCCTGAAGAGCTCCTCGCTACACAAGTTTAAAATCTTTGGGAGAAGGCGCTAATTTGTAAGTTTTGGCAAGTCTTCCCACACATTGATTCTTTAAAAAAGATGATCTATCAACAGTGGGAGGGTGCGAATCAGGGGTTTTTACATTGATGGGGGACTAGGTTTTTTCATTGTTTTATTTTCCTCTAAATCGGAAAGGGACTAGATCTCTCGAGTGAAATCTTGGATATTTGAGGGTTTAGGGTTGTATGTCTAGCCATGGGTACCAAATTTCATTCTGTGCCTATCCAATGTCAAATTTATTCCAGTTTGGTTTCAACTTCAAACGTTGCCACTGGAATATAGAGAGCCTCATATTGTTCAGATACCGTCAAATAGGGTGGCCATTTTTCTTAAGCATGATTTAGAATTTTTCAAGAATCCAGACAAGATTGTAAGGGTTTGTGTTCTTCTAGATGTCACAAAGGATCTCCCTTCAATCCTTGTAATTAAATCCAAGTTTGGGGTTTGTCAACAATCTCTTTTTATTGAAAATGCGAGAAGGTTTGCTCTATTTGCCATTTGACAGGTCACTCTATCAAAGCCTAGAATATAGAGAGCCTCATATTGTTTAGATATTGTCAAATAGGGTGGGCAATTTTCTTAAGCATGATTTAGAATTTTTCAAGAATCTAGACAATATTGTAAGGGTTTGTGTTCTTCTAGATGTCACAAAGGATCTCCCTTCAATCCTTGTAATTAAATCCAAGTTTGGGGTTTGTCAACAATCTCTTTTTATTGAAAATGCCAAAAGGTTTGCTCTATTTTCCATTTGACAGGTCACTCTGTCAAAGCCTGTAATGTGCATCTTGATTTAGGTGCCAATCATCATAATTCATAGTTCCAGGCATCTAGCAATCTTGTAGGTGATCATTCATTTGCTCTTGAGTGTGTAGCCCTAAATACCATATCCTAGAGTCCAAAAGTGGTAAGTGCTCAAAAGTCTTTAGTGAGAGTTTCTAAGGGAGCTTGTAAGTCCAAGAATTTGGGTTTGGAAAAATTGAAGGGTTTGTCTCATGAAAGGGATTATATTATGTATGTAGGGGATTCTTCTGGTTCTGCTGAATTAAGGCTCTCATGAAGTGTGGCAGGTAAAGCTGCAAGTGTAGCTATTTCTAGTATGTGCTAGGTTGGTCTAACCCCTTTTCGTGATACTAATTTTGGATCTTGTATAAGATTTCTTGAGCATTTATTGGACTCAAGTAATTTCTCTATCTCTATGCTAAGCAATAATTGTTTGATTATTGCTTTGCTTTGGAGATTGCTATGGGTAAGAAGATAAACTTGATATTCTCCAGATCTAAACATTGACAAAGTAGAAGTCACTTAGAATTGACTAATGATCATTTTTTGCATTTACCTAAGTTGCATCCACCTGTTAACTCATTGTAATTAGATAGAATTGTGAAGTGCTTGGTTGGAGGTGCAATGGATTTTGATACCTTGCCCTTATTCAAGGGTAATGTGCTTCAATTGACATCTTATAATGATAATGTGGTGGTTAGTGAGTCAATATATGTGGATTTTTGTGGTGTGTTTGGAAATGATAATTTGGAAGGGTTGGCAGATCACATTGCTTCATTGGTTGGATCAGAGTTAATAGAGGAAATTGCTACAGAAGTTATGAAAGAAGTCGATGACCTAGAGTCTTTGGTTAACTTGACATCTGGTGCCACTTTAAAATTGGATCCCTCTATATCTAAAATTCTCAATAGTCAAGACTGTTTCAGTTGTAGGAAAAATCAAGTTTCTTTTTCAATTCTATCAATTTCTCAGACCCCGACCAAATCCTTTACATCCCTAGTGAAGAATTCCCCTGGGAAGTCGGGTAGAAAGTCAAATGTGGCAAAATTGTAAGAGGAAATTGATGCTAGTATTCAAGCAACTTTGGATTGTAACATCAAAAAACATTTAAGGAGGGCAAGATGCTCTCTGCATGCAATATGAACCTTATTTCCTGGAATGTTAGGGGCATTAATGCCCCTAACAATCGTGCTCTAGTTAAGCATCAAATAGATGCTTCTAGAGCAGATATTGTGTTGTTGCAAGAGACTAAACTTTCCAATGATAATTTATCTGCTAGTGGGTAAGTGGGGCAAGTGGATGTCTGAACATTCTCAAGCTTAAGGTGCATCTGGTGGCTTGGCTATTTTGTGGAATGAAAAAACAGTGAGCTTGGAGATTTCTTTAAATGATCCAAATTGGCAATTGTTGAAAGTATTCCATTTTAATTTGAATTTTTGGTTGATTAATGTGTATGCTCTAAATTCCACTACAGGGAAGCAAGTTCTATGGGAAGCCTTGAGTGAAATCTTATTTTAGAAAGGGGATGATTATGTTATTCTACCTAGTGACTTTAATGCGATCTTGCCGATGAATGAGAAGAAAGGAGGGATTCTCTCACCTCAAAATTTTTTGGAGTATTTTTAGGCCTTTGTGCATAATAATTCCTTGAATGATATTCTCCCTCATAAAGGCTCCTTAACATGGATGAATAGAAGGTATAAATTTTTGTAGATTGCTGAAAGATTAGATAGGTTCTTGGTTTCTGTACATTGGTTCTTGGGACAATGTAATTTGCAATCAGAGACTTTATCGTGGTCTATATCAGATCACTTCCCAATTTAGTTAAGCATTGCATCTTCACAGTTCTCAGGGAAGTGCAAAAATTCATTTAAGTTGGAATCAATGTGGTTCCACCATCCTGAATTCTTCCAAATACTTCAACAATGGTGGACACATGCCCCTTTTGTAAAGGGTTCAAACATGTTCTATTTATGTAAAAAGATATTGTATATTAAGGATAGAATTAAGCACTGGAATATCCATGTTTAAAAAAATATTTTTCATCAAAAAGAAATGTTTTTCAAGCAACTGTCAGAAATTAATGATTGTATTATATCACAAGGTCTAAATCAAGAGTTTTATGAACAACAAAAGAAGTTTCAAGAGGAATGGGCTGAATTGGTGCATAGGGAAGAGGTGTACTTGAGGAAAAAATCTAGGGAGCTATGGCTGAAAGAAGGTGATAAGAATACAAAGTTTTTCCACAACTCGACACAAATCAAGAAAGCTAGGAGCTCCATTTTCTCCATATAGGATAGTGTTACCGATGTATGGCTAACATATGAGCATGATATTCAAGTAGAGGGAGCTAAGTTTTTTGAAAATTTGTTGTTTTTCCTTGCAGTTCTTGACCCAAGAGTGCATGAATCAAGAGAGGAAATATTGGAGTCCATTCCTACTTTGGTTTCCCAGTAGGACAATGAGCAGTTACTAAATTTTTTTTATTTGGAGGAACTCAAAGCTGTGGTGTTTTCACTCTCACCTGATAAAGCACTAGGTCCTGATGGATTCACAACCATCTTTTATCAAAAATGTTGAGAGTTTGTTGGGATTGATGTTCTTAAGGCAGAGGAATCCCAAGGTTCAGGTGCAATGTTGAAGCAATTCAATGCTACGTGTATTTTTTTGATTCCAAAAGTACATAATCCTATTTTTTTCTTCAAATTTTAGATTGATTTCTTTGGGCAACATAATTTATAATTTTTTTACAAAATCCATATACCTTCGTTTGGTTTCCATCATTCCCAAAATCATATCAGATGAGCAGGGTGGTTTTGTGCCTGGTAGAGAGACAGTTGAGGGTGCATTGGTTGGACATGAGGCCCTTCACTCAATTGCCACTAATAAATATTTTGTGCTAGTTGTTAAATTAGACATGATGAAGGCCTATGATAGGGTTGACTAGTCTTTCTTGATGCTTTTTTTGAAGACGTTTGGTTTCCAACAAAAATGGTGAAAGTGGATCTTATCTTGTTTGTCTAGTGCAAAGTTCTCAGTTTTGATAAATGGGTCCCCAATTGGTTTTTTAAAATCTACACAAGGTGTTAGACAGGGAGATCCATTCTCCCCTTTTTTGTTCATTGTTTTAGCCAAAGCCTTAAGCAGATCAATTATAAGTGCGCATGCACTTGGGGATTGGAAAGGGATTGTTATTACATCTAAAAGTATTACTTTAACTCACTCTTTGTTTGTTGATGACATGCTTCTACTCACTATGGAAACCCTTGCACAAGCTATAATAATTAAAAATCTCCTAGAAAAATACACTTTAGCTTCTAGGAAAAAAGTGAATGCATTGAAATCAAAAGTATATTTTTAACACAAAATATCCTTTAGAAGAAAAGATTGTTAAAGTACTGGGGTTTCAACAAGCAACCTTGCCATGTAAGTATTTGGGTGTACCTTTTTTTGCTGGGGTCAATAAGTCATCATATTGGGATAAGGTAATTAGGACTATTCAAGGTAGAATTGCTTGTTGGAAAGGGAGATGGATTTCGTTAGCTGGAAGGATACTTATGGTCAAGTCTATTCTTTTTGCAATACCTAACTATTACATGGCTGTCCTGAAAGCTCCAAAGTCTATCATTGCTGCAATTGAGAAATTGATCAGAACTTTCATTTGAAAATTTATCCATGGAAAAGATGAGAGGTGGTGTAGGAATTCATAGCTTATCTGCAAGAGATATCTCATTGGGTGCAAAATTGGTATTTGTACACAAAACCCAATGCCAAATGGTGTAAGCTATTTCAAGCCAAATATTTGGATGGTTTCTCCTTTGATAGGATTCTTACTATTTCTAACCCACAAGGCAGATCAATCATGTGGAAGTTTCTGCTCAAATGTAGGGAAGTTATTACTTATCATATCACTTGGTAGATCAATAATGGTGAGTCAACTCTTTTTTGGAGTGATTCTTGGAATGCTTATCCAACATTATCCATAATTCTCGAGTAACAGAATGTTGAAGTACTTGCATCTGATACACGAGGCACTAAGGTCAAGGATTATGTTCAATATATTTGTGTTTATATAGGTAGGGTAGTATGGAAGGACTTCTCTTCTCTTCAAATATATTCCCACAAAAAAGAATTAATGAGCAAGATTCTTAGTGAAAGATTGGTATTCTTTTCAAATTGGGAAGATAGAATTATTTGGGTTTCGTCTAAATCTAGTCATTATAATGCTAAACTTGGTTACAAGGTTGTGATGAGCAGAATGATATGTGGTGAGACTCAAAGGGCCTTGGATTTTTGTTGGAGTCTTATGATCCTTCCTAAAGCTGGATGTTTCTCATGGATAGATCTTAAGAACATAATTTTGACTAGTGACAGATTAGTCAAATTGGATATCATCAAAGAACAATTTAATTGTGTTCTATGTAATGAAGCCAAGGAGTATGTCAATCATTTACTCTTGAAGTGCTCATTTCCACATTCATGTTGGGAACATGTGATGAATTTGTTAAGCTGGTCGTCGCCCTTTCCTAACACTCTATGGGAATTTTTTACTTGTTGGCTAGTCCTCTATAAATCTGCTTCATTTGCTTGTATCTGGCATGTTATTCCTTCCACGGTGGTCTGGTGCATTTGGTGGGAACATAACAGGAGGATTTTTAGAATGCAAGTATGTCCTTTTGAAAAAGTTGTACAAGGATTGGTTTCTTTTGTAGCTGACACTATAAATGCTTATGTGCAAAGAACAATGTCTTTGAGTTATGCCTTTTCAGATTAGGACTCCAAAATCATCAAACAATGGCCAAACCTAATCATTCCATTTAAGGAAAATGTGCTTCTGAACATGACTCCATTAATATTGATAGATCCAAGATTGCTTGGATTCCTCCTCCACTAGGTTTTGTTAAATTAAACTTCGATGGATCCTCCAAGGGTAATCCAGGGTTATCTAGTGTAGGCATAGTGCTTAGAGACTCTTTAGGACAATTTCTCGATACAAAATCTACACTTCTTCAATCTAGGACAAATAACTTGGCAGAAGCTCAAGCATATTATATGGTCTTAAAATGGCTGCTGACATGAATATTTCAAAGCTATAAGTTGAAGATGATTCTTTTTTGATCATTAGTGCTTGTAGAGAACATCGTTCATTTAATTGGAAGATTTAGTATATCCTGCATAAAGCATGGGAAATTTTGGATGCTTTTGAGTCCTACCAATTGTTTCATACTTACAAGGAGGGAAATCAGGTTGTAGATATTTTAGCCAATATTTGTTGTTGTCAATCTGTCAGTGAATTTTTTTTTATGATAAGTCTCCTCAAAACCTTCCAAAAGAGTTAGCTTTGGAAATTCAGAAAGAAATATGCTAAGGAGGTGTTGTAATATGATTTGAATTCTCTCCCGCCATTAGTAAATTGTGCAATAATGAATATTCCACATTTGGACCTTCATAGTAACTTCACAGTGGCGTGAAAAGGTTACATGATTCTTGTCATCATCTAGTATCAAGCTAAAATAGGTAAGCCATACATTAGGAACATTTGTAGAAGAGGTTGCAAAGGATGCAAGATCTAGTGTTGCAAAAGTAGCTGAGCGTGCTGTAGTTGTAGTAAGAACACGATGGTCTCTTCTTTAGCAAATAAGATAGCAACAACCATCACCATTGTCACATGATTCTATATAGGAACGTATTTTTTTTGTTTGTTGCTTCAACAACTATACTGTTGAAGAGGAGCATATCAGAAATAAAGGAAAAGGCTGCTTCTAAAAGAGTTATTTTGGAAGAGGTAGCCAAGAAAATTGCACAATGAAGTATGAAAATACTGACCAACATTGAGAGATGGAAAAAGGGAGTAGCACACACTAATGTTTTTGGAGTGCCAATTGAGATTGTTGTACATAGACATAATTCTTCAAGGCATATTCCTCAATTATTGATAAAGGGTGGTGATTACATTGTGCAATCATGACTCAATGTAGAATACATATTCAAGACTGAAGGAGATATCAAGGTTGTTAAAGGCTTGATTTCTTTGTATAATGAAGATGGGAATGCCTCATTGCCTGAGGGCGCGAGTCCTATTGATGCAACAAATTTAGTGAAAATTTATCCTACTCTTCTTGAGCCAATTATTCCACTTGACCTATGTGATGACATTAAAGATGCTAGAGGGAACACAAGACAATTTGGAATAATCTTGAAAAGACTTCCACATGTGAACCATTCAACCCTTGAGTTTATAACTGCTCTTCTTCTTCAAATCAGCCAAAAATTAGGCCTCAATAATATGGATGCTCATAGTCTTGCAGTTGAAATGGACCCAACACCGTTTTGCCGAAGAAATGAAAATAAGTTTAATTTTCAGCGATGGAAACTCCCTTTATGGCATCGAAGTAGGATTTTTGGGCCAAGATCTTCACCACAGGCTTCAGACAAAAGTTCAGATGGCACTTGAACTGGTGAATGTGGTTTTGATGACTTGCAGGACCACTCAGGTGGTGGAAACAACTCAAATGGAGGGTTGGATGCTACATCAAAGATTCCTCTAGATGATGGAATTACATTTATTGATTATGCTAGTGTGGAGTTACCATGATGGAGCTCATTGGCCTTGAGCTTTGGGGTTTTATTCAGTTGTTAGGTTTCAGTAGTTTGTTTGCCTCGGGGTTTTATTATGTCTGCATTACATGGTATTATGCTGGTCAAACTACTCACAAAATTATGTTATTTTCTATGAATATTTTGTATAGTCCTGTTAGTCATTCCATATATTCTTTATGTACTTACTCTTTATAATATTATATAAATATCGACATTTGCCTTTGCCCAAAAAATATATAACAATTTATGCAATAGTGTACAACACCATATCATAAAACAAAATACCTATGTATAAGCCACCAAGACTAGTACATTAGATTGACACTTTATAATTTGAGTGCATGCATATTAACAAACCCCCAAAAATTGTCAATTTCGACACTTTTAGTTACTAAAATGACCCTTTAACAAGTAGAATATTTGACAATTTATTTTAGTGCATTTACAATGTAAGCTTCTAAATTTTATCAAGTTTTACAAGGCCCTAACATTGAAAATGTTGAGTATTATTTTACTATAGAATAGGAACTAAAAAACTACACAAATATGCCAAACTTTGAAAATACTAACTTTCAAAAAATGACACCTTAAATATACACCATTTGTGAAAGTTACAAGTGATTGAAACTCCAAAAAGCACAAATGAATAGTAAAATATTTGAAAACTAAAATCATTGAAAATTCGAGTGTCAAAATCAAAAACAAATTATACCACTGAGAGTGAAACTCGATCCTAAATAAAAAAATCACTCCTAATTTCGAGTTCAAATGACTAAGGTATGGTCTTCCAATATTTGCGTTAAAAACTAAAGAAGAGAAAATTGAGAGGGGTCTATTTTTAAAGTGATAATATCAAAAATCCATCTAATGATATTAATAATGTATAACAACAAGAAATATTTATGCATAGATATAGAAAGTACAATGGTATGACTATATAGATGAAAGTGCCAAGCCAAAAAACACATCTTGGGACCATGAACTCAAAAAATGATAAATCTCATATGGAAATATGGGGGTTTTGGGTCTTCTAGATGCAATGGAAAAGTCCATTTGGCTTGAAAATTATTTTATTTTTAGTAGTTTTTCATATCTCTTCTTAAAAACCCTTATTTTGCTAGTGTGTCTAATGATCTCTATTTTTGGCAAAACAAAAGTCAATTTTGACTTTCTTAGACCTTCAGATGCAAAAAATAGATCACAAGTTCGTTAAAAACTCCATAACCCTAAATTTCACCATGTTAGAAGAAAAGTAAACACATGCAAAAGAAGATATTTTTCTTTAAAATTTTCTAATTCTCTAGATCATCACATGCAAGAGAAGAGCATTTTGGGTTTTCAAAAACTGTGCATGTAACTTGATAAGGTTTTTAAATCTTAAAAAATAAAAATCCAAAACTAACCTATCCTAGCACCCATGCTCTAATACCATGTTAAAATTTGAAGTCAAATCTATAACCCATAATCTAATGCATAGAAATAGATTTAAATTAGCTTAATGGAGATTAAATTGGCTAAGTCTCTAGAATGAGAAAGCTCATAAAATGCTTACTTCATTATTCTAATTATGTTCAAAATATGTAAGGAGAGTTACAATATATAACCTTATTTTTCCAAAATTGATGAGGATAAGGATAAGGGAATAATCCAAAAAGAAGGGATTTCTTATCCAAGTTTCTTAATTTGTGAGGATACAGAAAAAATAAATATTCCATGAATGTGGAATATTATCTTTCCCAACGTAAGTAATTAAAGAAGAATTATCTAAGTAACTTAAATATGTGAAATGATATACTTATGATTGAAATTTATCTTATAATATTAATATTACACCGACAATGACATGCAATCTATATATATATTTATAACATTAGTTGATATATAAGATATAGAAGGAGATTGAGGATAATGGTCTTTCTCAAGAGTATGAAATGTACAAGAGAAAATAAATAAAACATGCTTAATACTTTAGTTCTCTCTCTATTTTCATATATATTATATAAAAAATATTTTACATACACATAAATTCACTTGAGTCTAAATCCTCATCTAGGTAATTGTACATCAAGTTCCACCCTGTGCAATAAATTATTGGTATTAGAGTGGTTAATCTTGAATGCCCTACTTAATGAGATTAGAGTATCTAAGCCTCAATATCAAACCATGAGAACCATTAGATTACATTTCAATCTATTTGAAGTGTGTTTGGATGCTTGAGTAGGGTGTAATCCATGTATTGGCCAAATATAAAATTTTAAAATCTCTTTGACAATGACATGCCTTTCAACTCAACTAGTTCAAATAACTATTTAAATAGGGAGTCCATCAACCTCATTATAAGGTGAAGATTTTTAAATAGTAGAGCCCCCCTAGGTTTCTAATTAACCTAAAATTTCTTATGTTTGAGGGTAAGATTAATGCAATGTGTAGTAAATAACTAGTTATATTTTTTGGAATCTTATGTTCCATGCTTATTTTTATAAACAAAAAATAAATATTTCACTCTTAAAAGTCTCTTCACGAATAAAGAAGTGGTGGAAAGCCTATGTACCTTGGAAGAAAGACCAAATAAAAGGTAAATCTAGGCCAACCCAAGATAAATCGTACAAGCCTTTAATGGTTATTATTCTTGGAATATATCTTGAAGATGTTTACAATGATCATTACTTGTAATGGTCATAAGTAAGGAAAGGAAATGATTAGACAATCAAAGTCTACACTAATTCCTTCTATAATCTCTATGCAATGATAGACTCATTCTAGCTAGATTAGTATTGAGTCATGAAGTAATGTAATAGCTTATGAACATCCATTTAGTCCAGACCGAAGTTGGTTAAAGTTTTGAGATAATGGGAGAAGCCTATAACTATGTGATAACCATTGAGGAGTTCTTGTAGAAGAGAAAGCAAGTGATATCTGATAGGGAAAATAAAATTCCACCTTTAGACAAGAGAAAATAATCCAAGATAGCTAAATGGTGAGACAAACACAAGTCAATTTTTCACTCCAACATTGTGTTTTGTTCTCATAAGACTTTGCTTACATGAACATAAATAGAGGAAGATGGAGTCAATACCACATATATAATCATTGAGACATAACCTAATATTTTAATTACTATAACATGAAAAACCTACACTACAAAAGAAGCTAAGGTAGGGTGTATATTCATGTCATAAATGTGGGAACAAGGATAGCCAATAGATTTTTTGATTGATGGTATTGGCATGAGGAAATTTATTTTTGTAGTGACTAAATTTTCCAATCATGCACCATTTGTAACCTTACAAATTAGGATGGAATAACTCTTAAAACACTCAAGGTATATGTGTAACACTCTAATGATGGTTTTAAAATTCTACTCATCCTTTTAGAGAGGAGATAGTTTGTGATATGGTACCAATGGAGGTATAAAATGTGCTACTCTGACATCTTTCTATGCATTGTCACAAGTGTGTATACAACACAAATACTCACATCATAGTTGTATTAGTGGATATTAAGAGACAATGGATTCTTAAAGTGAATTCATTCTCAACACATGTCATATCAACTCCAAATAATATTGTGCCATATAACTATGTATAATCAACATGCTATTCCCTACCTCTAATGGTTGAATACCTATATTAACAAAGATAGATTTTATTTAAGAAATTATGCTTACACAAAATTATTCTATGCTTGGGTACAAAGTTCTTAGGGTAGATTAACTTCCACAAAAAATTAAATGGTTCAACATGCATCAATATAAGTCAAGGCTCCACACTTGCTTCCTATAATCAATAAAATTGGGACTATTTATTTATAAGGAGGGGCAATTGATCTAAGCATATATTACAATAATGGTTCTTGTGGTAACACCAAGACTATTCTCATGTATATTTATACTAATAAAAACACTAATAGGTTTTTTAGTATGCCATAACCCTTCCTAAATTCTCTTATTAACACAAGTGTCATTTAATCATCTCTTGAAAGTGTTACACATGGTCTAGTGGTGGCACAAGAAAATCTACACAAGATTGGGGTGTACAAGAACCATACTTAAACTAGAATTTTTATAATTTTTACAATATCTTTAGCAGGGCCCAAAACACATCCAAGATGAACCAAATGGTCTAATTCACACCACTTGTCACCGAATTATTCTTACTGTCATATTTCAAGCATTGAATATTGTAGTTGGTATTGGGGAAATAATAAAATAAATGCAAAAGCTAAAATATTCCACAAATGAATAAGCACACAATAATGTTAAAAACTATCATAAAGTCTAAAAAATATATAATTAAATCCTTGTATATGAAGGGCAAGGATATATAAAGAATGTAGGAGTAGACTATTGACTAACCCTCTAAGAAGTGTGACACGTGTAGAAAAATTGGGACGAGTGTGAGGACATTTATATAGTCGTTATGAAGTTAGACAATAAAATACAAAACCTCTAAGTGACCTTAAATCTAGTATAAATAGATATACTAGGTAAAATTAAACTAGATAGGTAATTTATGGATGCAAGATGTCACTCCTACCACCCCATCACTAAAAAAATTGAAGTATTTATAAAATTGTAACTATTGCCACCATAAATTCAAGTTGATAAAATTGAGAGGTTTTTTTTACATTGAACTAACATCCATCTATAGGTTTAGATGTGAGACTCCTAAGTGCCATGGTTTGAGAGAGTATTCATGGTAATGTTTAGCACATTTTTGATCTTAGGAATGTTAAGAGATTTCACTAGTAAAATGTAGCTTGAAAGGATCAAGATGTGTGGGAACCAAAAGGACACCTCCAATAGTAGTAACCTACCCATTTAGATGTGTCAGCATGATTGGTTCATTTCCACAAGGTGCAAGATAAAAAAATTGCTCCTAACACCCTTTCACTAAATGAAATTGAAGCACTTTACAACATTGTGTTCCTTGATACCACATGATAATAAACTAGAGTTGAGAAAAAATAAGAGAAATAATTATAGGTGGGCCTAAAATCCACTTTTAGGTATATATAAGAGATTCCTAGGTGCCGCAATTTCAGAGTATGTTATGCCAAATTTTGACACTTTTTTTGTTTTAGGGGTCTTGAGATAATTTTTGGTCCAATATAGCTTAGAAGGATTCAAATTATTTGGTAGTGAAAATATATATTTAATAGTATTAATCCATCCACTTAGACATGTTGTTTTGGTGCCACAAGTTACAAAATATAAAATATCACTCCCAACACCCATTCACTGGATGTAATTGAAGCATTTTGTAACACTTAAATTCATCACCACTACAAGAAAACGAGTTTGAGTTGACAAAAAATAAGAAATTATTTTAAAATTGGACCCAATGTCCACATGTAGGTTTATATGAGACATTCCTTAGTTCCATAATTTGAGAGAATAATCATCCTAAAATTTGAAACCTTTTTGGTGTTAGGGATTTTAAGAGACTTCATCAATCCAATGTAGCCCAAAAGGATTGATATACTTGGATAGAAAAAGAAACCTCTATTAGTGTTAACTCACCAATTTTGATTTTTTGTTGCTATTAGTTTATATACACATGACATAGAATATGAAATACCAATCTTAGCACCATTTTATTGAATAAAATTGATGTATTTTATAACATTATGTTCATCAACATCATAGGAAAAAGAATTTAATTTGACAAAAAGTAAGATAGGTTTTTATAGGTGGACCCAACATCCACATGTAGGTTCAAATAATAGATTCACACGTTCCATGTTGTGAGAGAATAAATGTACCAAACTTTGGCACGTTTTTGGGTCTTAAGGATTTTTAGAGACTTTGCTGGCCTAATGTATCCTAGCAAGATTAGTATGCTTGGGTGGTGAAAAGACATTCAATAGTGGAAACCCACCCACTTAAACATGTAGGATCTATTATTTTTGTGCCATAAAGTGCATGAAATAACATGACCATAAATATTGAAAGATAAACCTCTAATGTGAACCCTAAAATTTAAATTTTAAACTCTAAATCATAAACCATCATTAGTGAGCCCCCTCTACCTATCTCTCCATTCCCATCTGCCTCTCTTTATCTCTCCTTGTGTATCTCCTTTAAACCCTAATCTCTAAATGATAAAACCACTAAACCCATAAAATTTATACTCAAAATTTCAACCTTGACCCTAAATGAAAAAACCTAGGCATTGAACCTTAAAACCTAAATAATCATTCACTAAACCCGCTTTCTCTCTCCTTACCCATTCTTTATCTCCCTAAACCATAAAATATAAATACTAAAATGAACAAACCCTCTCTCTTTCTCGCTATCTCTCCCCCCTCCCTTTTTGTCTCCTCACCTCTCTATCTCTCTCCCTAAACCTTAAAATATAAATTGTAAAACCACTAGACTCTAGAACTTAAACCCTAAATTTTAAACTCTAAACCTAGGTATTTAGCCTTGAATAATAAATAAGAATAATAATTATTGAACCATCTCTCTCTCTCTCTCCCTCTCTCTATTTTTTACTAAATTTAAAGCTTAAACCCCAACTATCAAATAATGTATGATAAACCTAGAATATGAACCCTAAACATTGAATTTTAAACTATAAATTTTAAACCATAATTACTGAACCCTAGATATTAACCCTTGAGCTTTCTCTTTATATTATATATTTTCCTCTCCCTCTTTCTCTAGTTCTCCATAAATTATAAAACAACTAAAATATCTAGATGTCTCCCCCTCACTCTATTTATTCCTTCCTCTCCCTCTCCCCCTCTTTCTTTATCCTTACTTAGGCTATAAATTGTTAACCACAAATAGTGATCCTTGGGCCATAAGTTCAAAGTAAAGATGATTGGGTTTATAACCATATGCCATAAAGCCTAAAAATTAAGTACTAAATTTAAAAATTAAACCCTAAATACCAATTTATAAATGATAAACCTTTAATATAAACCCTACACCCTAATTACTGAAACCTAGACCTTGATCCTTAAACTCTTTATTTGTCTATCTCTCTTCATCTCTTCCTCTCTTTATATCTCTCTCTTTTTTCTCCATAAATTCTAAAACCAATAAAACCTAAAGATATCTCTCCCCCTTTATCTCTCTTCCTCCTTCTCCCTCCTCTTTCTCTCTCCCTACTTAGGAACTAAACACTTGACCTTGAATAGTGAGTCATAGGCCTTAAGTTCAATTTAAAGATTCTTGAATGTTCATCCCTAGGCCATGAAGCTTAAAAATTAAACACTAAATTTAAAAGATAAACCAAACATACCAAATGATTAATGATAAACATCGAATGTGAAACCTAAATATTCAATTTTAAACTGTAAACACTAACTAGTCAATCCTAGGCCTTGACCCTTGAAATATCTCTTTATTTATCTATTTGTATATCTTTATCTCCTTTTTTCTCCCTAAATTATAAAACCATTGAGCCTTTTAGATTTCTTTATCCATATTCTCTCTCTTCCTTCCTCCCTATCTCCCCATCTCTCTCTTGGTCTCTCCTTAGTCCCTAAACCTTAAACCTTGAATAGTGATCATTGAGCCATAAGTTTAAAGTCAAGATTATTGAGACTTTAGACTTGGGACATGAAGCCTAAACCTTAAGAAATAAATTTAAAGAATAAACCCTAACTACAAAATCAAAATTATAAACCTAGGATTAAGAATATAGAAGCTTGAACTTCAAAACATAAACCTTAGATGAACCATGAATTCTAAACCTTAGACATTTCATATTTATCCCTAAATAATAAACCTTATCATTAAACATAATACACACAAAATTGAATCTAAATGCTAAATTATGATATTAAACCATAAAATATTAATAAAAAATATTAAATCTTGAATCCCTTGATGTTGAAATGTGCATCTTGAATGTGAACCCTAGGATTTAAAACTTGAAATCTACACCCTAAATCATAAATGAACATTAGAAATTAACCCTATACATAGATAACTAAAATTGAATGCTAAATGATGATTACTAAAGGTTGGAACTTATACATAAACTTTGAAACCATAAAAATATATTTTAAGCTCTAAGATGTGACCCCTAAATGTTGAACATTATGCCTTGATACTTAAACCCTTAATAATGAACCTTAATGTTGAACCATGTAAATAAAAAATAATTTAAACACTAAGTGGTGAGTGCTATATATTACTAAATCTCAATGTTAAACATTAAATATTGAATTCTTAAAATAGAAAGCTGGACCTTCAATTTGGACCCTAAACTATAAACCCTATCCCTTGAATGTGAACCCTAGTATTTGAATGTGAACCTAAAATACTAAATTTTGAACCCTAAACATTGAAATCTAACACTAAATCACGTTTATCAATAATTAATTTGAACACTAAAGGATGATCAATAAACACATACTAATAAATATTAATTCTAAAAATTTAATGTTACCCTTTAAATTAAAATTCATACCTTGAACATGTGAATGATTGACATAGAAACTTGAACACTTAATGTTAAAACCTAAACATTGAACACCAAAAATTGAATAATAGACACTAGTTGTTTATTGTTAAACCTTAATAGTTGAATGATGAATATTGAAACCAATGCCTATAATATAAAAATTCTACATTGATCGTTGGGTCTTGAGTCATGGGTCATGAATCCTAAATAGTACAACCTAAATTTGATACCATAAACAATAACCTTGAATTTTGAAAGATAAACCTTCAACATGTGAACCTTAATCTATAAATCCTAAACAATGAAATTGTTTGATTGGGAAAAGGGATTTAGGTCCTTAATCACACTTCTCCCAATTAGGGACATTAAGGATTATAAATGATATCAAATCTACTTGACTACGAACCTCAATGGAAGAGTCAAAATGGTGGATGAGGGTTCTAATCATTGTTTTGGTGAGTGTAATGATGTTGATGTGGATTGATTTTTAATGACTAAAATTTAAGATGCAATTTTGTTTCTAAGTTAATTATGAAAATTCAACAGACTGTTATGATTTATGAGAAATAAAATGTAGAAAGACAAAAAAAACTTCAGAAAGAAAAAGAGTAGACATAGAGGAACTTGGTATGTAAATTTGGTGCTAAATTGGTTGGTCAAGGGCATGGTGCACCCCAAACTGTCCTATTTTCTAAGATTTGATTTTATAGGCTCGAGGTCTCTGGTCTATATCTCCTATTCTTTCGGGCTCACTATCAAAATATCATCTATTGATGTAAAAAACTAGTTTTTATGTCTTGACAACTTGTAGGACTTGAATGTATGAATGAGAAATAAGTCTTTATTATTCCTCCACTTTGATTTAGATCTAAAAACCTACACACATGAAAGAGGGGAAATGGTTGTGCTATATAGGGGCTTTCCTAAGTCAAACCCCATTTTGGTATTTCTAACTCCACAATGGCTATGATGATGTATAAAGAGAGATTACCCTTGGTCTAGTAGAGGCTAAATGATAAAAAAATAATGAATTGAATATTTCTGCAACTCACCACTCAAATATGCCTTCCTTAGTGGATTGAAGTCATGTACTCATCAACTTCAAGGAGAATTTGATTGCTTGATTTGAAGTCTTGAAAGTGTTAGTACTCACAAAACAAATGAACATGAAACATGAGAAAACTTACATAAAAACATGATAAATGGTTGACATGATGCTTGAATTAAATGAATGCTACAATAATGCTGATATTTTTGCTCTTGACCGCTCTTGTTTTCTCAATAATGATTTCAATTGATTCCTTAATCATGTTAGGATTGAAATGGTGAAAATGACTAGTATTTATATGCAGTCATTCTAAATTCTTGAAAATCAAATGCTCATAGCTAACAAATGACTAGAAATTCAAATAATAAAAATCGACATGAACATATCCAAAAAGGAGCCAAAAAGGGGTGGTCTAGGGTGTTGGGTGCCCTAGACTAGACCCATCCTTTTTGGGGCCTAAAGTGTTTGGGGTAAATATTAAATGCTCATTTTCATTTCCCATTATTTTATTTTCTAAAGATATTTATAAAATGAGTATTAAATGCATAATTAGGCCCAAGCACATAGGGGGAGCTAAACCTAGTGTGAAATTGTCAAGGGTGACAATTTTTGATGCTACATCTTTTATTTTCAAGCCTATAAATGCAAGTCCTACAACAATCACTTCCATTATATTTTATATCCCTCCTACATTCCACTAATTCCATGATGGTGTGGATAAATACATGGTGAGGGCTAGTTGCACACCCACCACCTCTACATCAAAAAATCTAGTTAAATATTCAATGGAAGTGATTTTTTCGCTAATTTTTAGTTTTTATTTTTCTAATTTAATAAACATAGGTACAAGGAGAATAATTTATTATGTGATTAGAAATAGAGTTTTTTTTCATATACTTGTCGCATGCCTCTCTCACTCCAAAATTACACAAAGTGTTGATATTCAATCATAGAGCACTTTTTCCACCATCAAAGATAATTTTTTACACAATATAATGGTTTGACACAAATAAGTTGGACTTGATGATGCAAGAGAATCTGTGTTCATACACAATATAATGTTTGATACAAATAAGTTGGACTTGATGATGCAAGAGCATCCGAGTTCATGAGAAATCTTGTATTAACCAAAAATATTTCAGGTTTATTTTCAATTCAATTTAGTTTTGTAGCACTTCTATTGGCTTTTTGTAGCTGCTTGGGAGAATTTTTAGATTCAAAATGGTTAAATTTCTTGGATTTTTAAAGCATTGGAAAAATTAGGAGGTTTCAAAACTCGTGTCAACTTTTGACAAGGTTGTCACAACCTCGTTGGCCTTTGATAACACTTTCACAACCCTTTTATAAATTCTTACAACATGGTTTGAATTAGGTTCCAAAAGGTAGTGTTGATATTTTATTATGGTTCCAAAATCATCACCAACCTTTGATAAGGTTGTCACAACCTTGTTGGCACTTGAAACATCATTTAGTACCACTTGTTGAAAATTTCTTAGAAAGTAGAACAATTAAGAAGAAGCAAAGAAAAGTACTTTACAAAATAATTTCAAAATTTGAAGTTAGTTTTGAAACTAATGTTGGCACCTGACGAGGTTGCCACAACCTCATAAAAACTTGACAAGTTTTTCAAAGCTTATTATAATCTGATAGACAACTCATAACCTTTGTAAAGATGAAGTTTTCAAGGATTACACAATGAATATGTTGGAGGAAAAAATTGATATTGGCTTTCTAACTTGATTTTGAAACCACTATCACAAACTAAAAAGGTTTCAAAAGCCTCTCAAACCTTTGATAGATTTTCCAAAAGTGAAATTCTAACTTGAGTAATTATGTTGTTATTAAAATAGTCAATTATAACAATCGAATATTGTATATAATCAGTTATGGAGAAGATATAAGGAAGATAAATATTTTCTTGGAGATCAAGAAAGATTGAGAAGAAGATTAAGGACAAAGATTGAAAATAAGAAAGGGGGAAAATTCCTAAGTCGGTGGATATTTTTTGTAATGTGCATATCGAATTGTACTCCTAAAAGTGTTTGCAAAACTATTTCCAGTTAGAACAATTTTTTAAGTTAATTATCATTGTTTAAATTTTTGTGTATTTAGCTACTATATTGGTTGTATGATAAGACACCCCTTTCTATGCTCTGTCACTTGATATCTTTGAGGCAAGTTCTATTGTTTAGAGACAACTAACATTCACACTATGCATGGTAGGCTCATCCAATATTTAGAGGATATGTTTCAACATCTCTTTTAATATAACTCAAAGATAATTAATTTTTCTTCATCACTTGTATGTTTGAACTATTATCTCTCCTTAAACCCTTTCCTCCCATGTCTTTGGATGTAAAAAATTACTTCAGATAGACAGAATTTGTAAAAAAATGATATAATAATGATGAATAAAGGAAGGATTTTAAAATTAAGACTAGAGGGGATCTTATTGTGATGTGAGATAACACCCCATGAGATCAAGGTTAATGCACATTGTTGTCATTTAGAGAGATATTTTACTAAAGCTAACATTATCACATATATATGGATCTCACCTACCATATATTAATATTTAAATAATAGAAAAGTCTTTTATTTTGTTGGCCTTTTTAAAAATTTATGATCAAATGACCAATGCCTTTAAATATACTATATAAAATATTTTTCTTTAGTTAAAATACTATTAAACTACTAATTAAACACTCTAATCCCAAATGATAACTATTAAGTCATCTTCAATCTAAAAACAAATAATCCAAAAGATGACACCCATATGAAATCCTTTAACAAAACTATATTATTGATCTTTTAAGAATATGGATTTAAATAATATCTAAACAAGTTGTTAACCTCATCACCCCTCACATTGAAATTCACCTTTAAAAATTTAATGAGAAGATATGATGCTTAGCTAGAGAATATGTTTTTTTAAAGTTAAGCAGCATTTACAGGGCATTGTACCCTCACAACAAGCCACAAGGGACAAAAAGGAACAAGTCTAAAAAGATAACATTATAGCAAAAAGTAACAAAAACAACACATTGACAACACAAAAACCACAGAAATATAGCCAAAAGTCATAACATCGATGCGGGTAGCAGCTAATTGGCATTATCCCAATTTTTAAACAGGAGGTCCACGACATCATCACCAACCCAGTCTTTTTTCTCCTGGCCATTATTGCCCTCCAAATCCTCCTTGATAATAGTGGACAAAGTGCTAGTGATGAAGTGGCCCAACTTCATTGTGAAGCGGGTCAATCCATGAAACCTTTTGTTGAGAATGTCCATTTTATTCTCCAAGGCACAGGGCTCCTCCCCAATGTCCATAGTCCCCAGGATCTCTTCAGGCTCATCAACCAGGGGATGCAAAGAAAGAGAGGCCGAGGTTTCTTTTAGTAACTTGTTGTCTTCTGGGGTAAATGGACCCTCCACATTCTCGTTCTCATCTTCCTCAGTTTCCTCTTCCTTATAATCTTTGGTGTCAGATCACTCCTCCTCTGAATCCTCAATTATCTGTCTCTTTTTACTATTTTTTGCCAGCCTCCCAGATCTCCTTATGGTGTTCTCCTCACCAGTCATTACCGTGGTTCCCACAACAATATCTCATTTAGAATATTTTCCTATTATGTTCTTTCCCTTCCCTTCCCTCACAATCAACTCTGACATACCTTTCTTACCATCCTTTCCTTTTTTGGTAGTGTTGGCCCTGTAGGTAGACTTTGCCGGGGTGGACTTCAATTCACAAAGGTTGGCCACAACACTAGTATGAGCATTACCCAACCCTCCCTTTAGTTTCTTGGTAGCCAGTTTAGCTTTAGGGTTTCCCGTGGTACCCAAAATGGATTTTCGAGGAGGGCTTTTTGACTTAGCCGAGGAAATGTTCACAACAGTCAAGGGTTCGTTTTCATCAATGTGCACAACCAAGATGGCTTTGGGAGGACAAAGGGCCAGGTGGAAGTGGTAAAGTCCCAGTATGAGCCCCTAATGGAGCGGAAGAGGCGAGAGGTCACTGGGGTTAAGGCTTACTAGCTCTTTGCATTTCTCGACATAATTTTCCAGGTCCATAAGCAAAAAGAAGGGAAAGCTAAGCAACATGTTATGTCTTAAATGATTTAACAGGGGAAAATGATAAAAGAATAGGTTTTGAACCTACCTTCCAAGGTGACATATTTCATCAACTCTAAGCACACCTAGTCCCAAGGCTCTTCAAGAGCTTCTCGCTCAAAACGCAACTGGTTCTGCATTGGTTCCTCATTCCCCATGTAGAAATATTTCAAGCTTTCATTGTCTAGCTTCTTAGTATGCTTAGGGTATTTTTTCCTGGTACACAACATTCTGGTGGCCTACGCGATAAATTCTTCACTAACTTCAAAATAAATACCGCCCATCATGACCCTTCGGTCCTTCCATGAATTAGCAAACTAACCAGAAAAATTAGGGTCATGTCCAACCAAAATCTCCATGAGAGGAGCAATGCCACCTTCAACATAAATGTGCCAAACTAATGGATTCTTCTGGAATTCATCATAGTTGTCAGCTCAGTTCGAACATGGTCACCATCCCCATACTTTCAACCTGCACAAAAAAACAAAGAGTTTGCAGAAGACGTAAATTGTAAAATCCAACAGGGCAATGAATATTCATCACATAGTGGTCATTAAGGCGAGAAATGCAATGATGGCTAATGAAGCCAGCATGCAAGTCACACGCGCGAAAGGGAAAATCACCACAGGGTGACTTGACAATAGAGTTAATGTGGATCTTGGGAAGATTGCAGCCAACTAAATAGGAAATGGCGGGCATGCAGGGCTCCTTAGCCTTGGAGTAGGCGAGCGAAAAATAAGACAAGTTGGCCATATGGCTAAAAATAGAAACATTCCTATGAGTGTAAATAGAGACCCATGCTAAAATAGCAAACATGAAGGTGCTAGAAGGAAGCATTCCTTCATAATGAGTGGTCAAATTAGTATTTAAACTCACAATCTTACAGAGGCTATGATGAGTTAACACAAGATATTGCACAATCCCAAAGAGGAGAGATCGCACGATACGACCTCTCAAATTCATCAAAGTCACATAATTTCTTATTCCCTTCATAAAGCTACCTTTTTTATTCAGATGACAAGCCTTAAAATTTAAAACCTGCCACCTGCCAGCCACCTCAGTAATAGAGCTCATCCACCAGGCCTAAAGGACAAACAAGTGGGTCCCCCAACCAACAATCAACACCCGAAGATCTCTAAACACATAATGAGCCATAAATTTAGAATCCCCCCACCTGTCAGCCATCTCAGTGTTAGCGCTCATCCACCAGACCCAAAAGATAATCAAGTGGACCCCCCATCCAACACCCAACACTTGAAGATTTGAATTCATCATGATAATTGGTTGCTTTGTTCTCTCAAGATGATATCTTGAATTTTTGGGAGTATCTTCTCTATTCTTCTCCAACATTTAGAGTATCCCCAACAAGTGTCGAGATTAGCCAAGGCATCCATCACTTGGTTGCCCTCCCTAAATATATGTGTCACTTTTTTACCCCTAAGTCTGGATAAAAGGAACCTAGTGTCCAACAAGATATCCTTAGTATTCCAGCTAATTAGTCTGTCCATATTCACAACATCAGTAATGGACTTAGAGTCTCCTTCAATGTGGAGATTAGCAATCCCCTGAGAGACAAAAATTTGGAGGCCCATGAGTAGTGCACGAGATTTCGCTACAATAGAAGACTAGAAACCAATACCTCCAGTAAATCCCGCAACCATAACCCCCTTGGGGTCTCTAATCACACTACCAATACTAGCCTTGCTTGGGTTGCCCTTAGAAGCCCCATAAAAATTGAGTTTAAACTAGCCTCTATCCGGAGGCTCCCATCTGGTATTTTTCATGGCTAAGGATTTCGAATTGTCAAATGAGTTAGCCTCTAACCCCTGGTGCCAATCCTTGGCCATTCTAATTTCGTAATCAAGAGGTCCCTTCTCTAAGAGTTTCCCATTAAAGAGGGATATGTTTTCCTCAATGAGCCAGACACCAATGCCAAAAAAATCTCTAGGATTCCTCTCATTATTCCTGAAGACCCTGTTGTTCCTCTCCTTCTATAGACACCAACCTAGAATAGGAGGAACTTGATTCCAAATTTCATCAGGCAAGGGATGGGAATAGGGACCACACCAACCCAGGATGAAGGATAAGAGATCCCTACTCATAACCCAAGAGATTCCTAGTTTTTCAAAGGCCAGTCCCCAAACTTCAGCAACAAATAGGCAGTGTAACAACAGGTGATTGACAGTTTCCTCCCTGCACTTACAAAGTAAACATCTATTGGGAATATAAAATCCCCGTTTCCTCAAATTTTCTTGAGTAAGAATCTTGTTATGGCAGGCCGTCCACCAGAAGAAATTTATTTTAGGGATCATGTGGCGGTTCCATATCCTCGTCCAAAGTTCCTTTGTAGTACCCTGGTTTGTCAGTAGTTTGTACGCTGACCTAACAGAAAGATCCCCTTGTTTGTGAAAGGTCCAAAAAAACTCATCTTCTTTGTCATAAGAGGGAAACTTGGTGATAGAGAGAATCTCCTGGAGGGACCGAGCCAGAAAAAAAAAGTATTGAGACTAGGGACAACAGAGGATTAGGTCCTTCCAAGCCCTAGCCCTAGGGGGTCGAGAAACATAATCACTGATATGGATACCAAAATACCTCTAAGCCGATCCCATAAGAGGCCTAAAGTTAGAGCAAACCAGAGGGGTATCAATTAGCCACGTATCTTCCCAGAATTTGATCTGATTTCCATTGCCCATTTTCCATTTAATCCCATTCCTTAGCAGGCCTTGTGTGCTATAGATGATCCTCCAGGCCAATGATCCCTGGGGGTGAGAATCCGAGAGGCAATTGATCAAAGGCCTGTTCTGAAGATATTTGGAATTCAAAATTTTGCACCAATCCTTAGTGTTCCTTAACTGATCCAAACCAACCTTGGCCATTAGTGCCTTGTTAGTGTTGAAAATTGTCCCGACTCCTAGCCCACCATAATTTTTGGCCTGACAAACCTTTTCCCATTTTATGAGAGTAGTTTCTTCTTATCTGCAGTCCCAGACGAGAGGAAATTCCTTTGAATTTTTTCAAACTTGTCAGCAATGTACTTAGGCATCTTAAATATGGAAAGGAAATAAGTTGGTATACCTTGAAGGGCTGCTGTGAGCAGTTGGAGTTTTCTAGCATGGCTTAGGATGGAGCCTTTCCACCCAACCAATTTACTTTGGATTCTTTCCAGAACCAAGTTCCAGAAGTCAGGGGTAACCTCCTTAACTGTGAGAGGGATCCCAAGGTAAACTGAGGGGAGGGACCCACTAACACAACCCAAAACCATAGTCACTCTAGTTTGCAAATTAGGCGTGTTGTTAAAGAAATTGATCATGCTTTTATTGCAATCGATGCTCTGACCAGAACATGAGGCATAATTTTTAAGGCACGCTTTCCATTTCTTGGCTTCCACCACATAGGCTTTCCCAAAATGAAAAGTGTCATTCACAAATTGCTGCACAATAACCGGTCCTAGGGAAGAAGTCGCTCTAATGCCCATAATGGAGCCTTTCGACAACAAACCAGTAAAGTTCCTGGTAAGCACATCAATAATCATGATGAAGAGATAATAAGATAGGGGGTCGCCTTGTCTGATCCCTCTACCAGTAGAGAAGAATCCAAAGGGGGGCCCATTAACAAGAACATAGTACTTAACAATATTAACACACTCCATAATGAGTTTGATAACCGAATTGTTGAACCCAAACTTAGCCAAAACCTTTGGGATGAAATCCCATAAAACTTTATCATAAGCTCTGGAGATGTCTAGTTTAAGGGCCATCCCTACATAGTTACATCTATCCATAGAATGGAGCAGCTCGTGGGTGGTCAAAGTAGCATCAAGAATATGGTGCCTAGGGACAAAACCCTTCTAGGTAGGACTGATGATTTCATCCAGAAGGGGCTTGATACGGTTCACTAAAATCTTTGAAATGATTTTATAAAAGGTGTTACATAGGCTAATGGGCCGAAAATTAGTGATGGATTGAGGTTCTCCAATCTTAGGAATAAGGGAAATGAAGGTGTGATTCAATTGTTTAAGGATTTTACCAGATTTGAAGAAATCCCTGGCTGCTAGCACGAGGTCCCCACCCACAGTATCCCATAATATCTGAAAGAAGGCAAGAGGAAAACCATCAGGACCTGGGGCTTTGAAAGCCCCCATGCTAAAAGTAGCCAGCCAAACTTCTTCCCGAGAAACAACACTGAGAATCCCCTTATTATCTTCTTGGGAAATGATGGTAGGTAGATGGTTGAGCAACACATTGTCTAAGGCCGAGTTTGGCGCCTCAGTTGGGGCCGAATAAGCCTCCTTAAAGTAGTTAGCAACATGAAGGCCAATCTGGGTAGGATTCGAAATCACCACACCAAAATCATCAGTTAGTTGAGAAATTTGATTCCTTTTCCTATGCTTTATGGATGACACATGAAAGAAAGAGGTATACCTTCCTTCAACCATTGGACTCTGGATTTATGCTTCTAAAAGACTTCCTCCTTTTTGAGAACTCGTTCCCATTCCATCCTGGTTCCCCTTTCCTGGCTGTGAGTCTGATGACTGTCATCTCCTTCCTCCATTTTCTTTTGTGAGGTCCTAAAATCTTCTTAGAGAATATGTTTCAACATTTAACTTCCCATCTTTTCAATGTGGGAGCCAATTTTAATGAAGTTTTATTTTTTTCCCTACTTTAACTCTTTTATCAAGATTATTTTTATTTTTTTCTTTATTTGTATTTAACTTGGAAAAACCAACTTTTTTGTATAAAGATAAATATATTCTTCTTAAATAATGTAAATTGATTAAACAATTTTAATAACAAGTTCATAATTAATATAGATTATTGATTTAGATTAATAAATGTAAAAATTAATGAGAAGATAAGATGCTTAGCTAGAGAATATTTTTCAACATCTCTTTCAATATAACTCGAATATAATTAATTTTGCTTCATCACTTGTATGTTTGAATTATTAGCCCTCCTTAAACCTTTGGCTAACATATGTTTACATGTAAAAAAATCATTTCAGATAGAAGAAATTTGTAAAAATTGATATAATAATGATGAATAAAAGAAGGATATTAAAAATAATACTAGTGGGGATTTTATTGTCATGTGAGATAACACCCCATGAGGTCAAGGTTAATGCACATTGTGACCACTCTAGAAAGAGCTTTACTAAAGTTATACATATATACATATATACATATACATATATATACATATATATACATACATATATATACACACATATATACACATACATATACACATATATAGACATATATATACATATACATATACATATATACATATACATATACATACACATATATACACACATATATATATACACACATATATATATACACACATATACACATATATTTAAATATATATACATATACACACATATATCTCCACCTACCATATATTATTATTTAAATAATTAAAAAGTCTATTATTTTGTTAGATTTTTTAAACATTTATGATCAAATTACGAGTATCTTTAACTATACTAAATAAAATCTTTTGCTTTAGCTAAAATACTATTAAACTACTAATTAGACATTCTAATCCGAAACAATAACTATTGAGTCATCTTCAATCTAAAAATGCATATTTCAAAAGATAATAACCATTTTAAATCCTTTAACCTAACTATATTATTGATCCTTTAAGAATATAGAGTTAAAAGCTCTATGAACAAGTTGTCAACCTTACTACACCTTTAAAAAGTGATAAAATTTAACTTCCTATCTTTTCAATATGGATACTCCTTTAAGAAGTGAAAATTTAACTTCTCATCTTTTCAATATTTAAGACCATTTTAATGAAGCTTTATTTTTCTTCCTTACTTTAACTTTTTATCAAGATTATTTTTTATTTAGATTTTTTTTCCTTATCTGTATTTAACTTGGAAAAACCAACATTTTTGTATAGAGATAAATATGTTTTTTTTTAATAATGTAAATGGATTAAATAAATAGAATTAACAAGTTCATAATTAATATAGATTATTGAGTTAGATTAATAAATGAACATTAATAAATATAAAAAATTAATGAGAAGATAAGATGTTTAGTTGGAGAATTAATGATGGAATAATATTGTTAATGTTATGTGAATTTCATTCATCATAGTGAAAAATTGATTGTCCTTGATCTGATGAATGTGTTAGACTCTATGTAGTCTCAATGATGAATGTGTTAGACTCCATGTAGTCTCAAGATCACATGTGTTTCAACTGAAATCCAATCAAGTTTGATCCCAATATCTATTGATGTGATCTAATGTGTAGAAATGAATTGTAATGTTTAAGAGCGATCTCGTCAATTGTTGCTTTAGTAATTTTGTTTGCTTTCTTGTCACTAGTTAAATGTGGTCTAGGGGTGTTCACAAACACCTTAAGAAAGTTGTTGATCTAATAGAGAACATGTTCTCCTAGATCAATCTTTTTGTTGGGTCAAATTAATGATGAAGAATGATACAAAGACAACATACATAAGCCTCCAAATGACCTATATACAAATGAGGTTCTTTATCCCTTTACAAAAGCTATTGTACTCTACTCATTCTTCTTGTAATCACTTATGAATTAGTTGCACATTGAACATACTTAATACCAAGAGACGGTAATATGTTGCACAAACATGTGTAAGTCAAATCATAACAATTAATTGAAAGAGATAGAGAAAATGAAATTTAAATTATTTTTTTAATTATGAATAAATTCTTACATATCACATAATCAATCTTAAATGACATGAAAATGAACTTTAATAAATAAGTGATAATATCAAGAATAATTTATTAAAAAGAATGTGAATATAAAAATAAAAGGTAAATAAAATAATAATTATTATATTAAAAACATTCTATGAAAAAATTAAATTGAAAATAATATAAATTTCACCCTTTAAATTGAAAAATAATCTACATATTTTCATTATAATCGTGTGGGGATTTTCACCCCCCACATATCTCCTCCAACCTTTTCTTTATAAAATCGTGTCCCACAAAATTTGTGAAAGGACATTCATGACACAAAATTTGGTGAGAGGTGAAGTACTAAGAAAATCAAATTAAAGTCACTTCCCAATAATTAGACTAGTGAATGTTCATGATGTAATGAAAGTTTTTTCTAGCTTTTTGTGTGATTTTTGTAAAGGAAAGCTGTAAAGGAAAGCTAAATTACATTGAAAGTGATGGGACACATCTTTTTCAGTTTTTAAATAGAATTTATATTTATTGATTCTTAGCTTTAAAGATCATCTTTTTAAAGTGGCAACTTTGAATATATATCTTTTAAGTTATTAATATTTTTATGATGTTAAAATTGTTTTCTATCTTTTATCTTTTCAAAAATATTTCATATATTTTAATTTGAAGATAAATAGTTTATTTTAATAATATATATTTTAAAGGGATATAAGTACAATTTATATATATTTTCTTTTATAGATGCCATCAATGTATGTTAATAGTTTTTAATTTGATTTATTCAATTTTCTAATCAACATCTAATTTAGAATCCATCAACCACTATACACATATGTTGCAATGCTTTTTTCAACGTCTATTATATAGAAGTAGGTGTCTAAGAAGTGTATGAAGCATGGAGGGACATTGATCAACAAATGATAGATCTATAATAGAAGGACTAGGTTGTGTGGAGAAAAGGCATCCAAGGTTGCACTACAAATGAGACATATCCTATTATAGTATAGGTTTATCATGTGCTCCACGATATAGACTAGTTTTAGATTTCTAATTACAATTGTCAATCATAGTAAGATAAAAAATTCATCATATGTTGACATAACAAATTGATATGAACTACAAAAAAATTGGTAAGAGCTAAGTTTTCTATTTCCTCCTTTTAAGTTTTCATTACCTCTAGTCTCAAATTTGTTAATTTAGGTATAAATACAACTAATTATTTAATCACTTAATTAGGACTAGCAATCCCACCATGGTGTGCAATGGGTATGCCAAAGAGGTGTCGAAGGCCATTTAGGATAAACATTGGTCTACTTTTTGCATAAATTAGTGCAATACATGAGGTCAATTTGTAGGCCATTTAGAAAATGATTTTATTTGTGCAAAAAATGTCTCAATTGAGAAGTGATAGCTACAAATCAACTATGCATCCAATTATACAGATCCAAACACAACTAAAACAAAACCTATAAATTAGGAAGACAATCAGGTTCCATTATGAATAGGCTCATGTTGTGTTGAAATATGAAGAGAGATGGAGATATATGGATAGAAAGAGGGAGATATAGAGGGGAGAAGAGTGAGAGGGAGGGGTTAGGAGAGATATATAAGAAGATAGAGACAGAGATGGAGATGGATAAGGAGAAGGAGAGGGAGAGAGAGAGAAGAGGAGGGCAAGAGATAGATAGATGAGGTAGAGAGAAGAAGGGGGATGGAGAGAGAAGAGGATATGGAGAGGAAAAGATAGGTAGATAGAGGGAGAGAGAAGGGGAAGAGGCTGAGAGATAGGTAGAGAGGGAGAGAGAGAGGAAGAGGGGAGAGAGGAAGATATAGCTCAATATATAGAGAGGGAGAGGGAGAGGGAGAGATATAAATAGAGGATGATATAGAGAGATAAAGAGGGATAGGTAAAGAGATAGAGATATAGGGAGATAGAGAAAGACATAGAGATAGAGATATAGAGTAGGAGAGATGGAGGGAGAGATGGAGTGAATAAGTGAGAGAGTGTGTGAGAGAGAGGGAGAGGGAGATATACAAAGATAGAGAAGGATGGGGAGAGAGATAGAGAGATATCAGGAGATAGAGGTAGAGAGATATGGATAGAAAGATATAGAGAGATGAGTGAGAGGGAGAGGGGGATATATTTATATAAAGGAGGAGGGAGAGATAGGGAGATAGACACAAAGAAGGAAAGAGTGAGAGAGAAAGAAGGTGACGAAGATAAGAAATAGAGAGAGGTATAAAGAGATAGGGAGAGAGAGATAGAGATGGGGAAAGATATGGATAAAGACAGAGAGATATGGAGAGAGAGAGGGAGATAGATATATAAATAGATAGAGAGGGGGAGAAAGAGAGAGAGGGGGAGTGTGTGTATGAGTGTGATATAGAGATAGAGATAGGGAGGGAGAACTAAAGAGAGAGTGTGTTTGTGAGCAAGAGAGATATGTAGTTAGGATAGAGGGAGAAAGACATAAATAGATAGAGAGAGGGGAATATAGAGGAATAAAAGAGAGAGAATAGGGTTATTCTTTGCAACCTTTACAATTTAGTTCCCATGTATTTTAAAATTTGACTCTTCAATTTATCATTATTTTTTCATGTGAAGAAATCAAGAGATAGGTTCAAATGTTGATGTGAGATGTAGATATCGATAAGGTAGTTTTGATACTTTCACAAATAATGACACATGATACATACATTATATCTATTCTTTAACCCTTGGTCATTTATATACATATGTAGCTCCAAGCTTAGATAAATCTTGTTCAAAATTATAGAACCTATTCATCATTAAATTTTCTAGGCCATGAGGAGTCCTAGATTTTGAATTAGGTTGACTAAATTAATCATACTTCCTTTATTGGTATTATAATATTTAATATAAATTTGGGGTGACAAATTATAGTGAACAATATTTGGATCACAATTTTGCAACCTCTAATACTAAAATTGTGGGATACTTCTCTTTGGCACGGTACTTCTCTACCTCCATTTGGTGGAACAAGTTGATTTAAAGGGAAAACTTGACCCCTTTTCTCTCTTCCTCATTCCTCAAGCCCATTGTTTCTTTCATAAATATGTGTATAATTTTAGTGGTCTTTGATATGAATTTGATTTTGGAGCTTATGAGACCTCATTGCATGACCTATCTATACATGACAAGAGTGTGAATAATCTTATCATTCTCCTATGAACTCTATATTAAAATCTCCATATAAGTCCATTGTAGCTTCCTTAAATATTGGTACTAGATATTTACCTAACATTCCACCTTGTTTCCTTTCAAAATTATCTACCTTTAGCTTCTTTCTAAAATCCCTATTATCCTCTACTTCACTATCAAATCAAATGTTCTTTTTAGAAGTACATCTTGGTATCAACTTATTACATGCCTCTAGCAATTTAAAGTGGGTGCCAACTTCCAAAACCTTGCATGTCTTCTCACTTCAAACTATTTGTTATTGAAAAACTCTATTTGTTCAAATCTAGCCTCTCTTTTGCACTTCTTACTCACAAATTGAACACATTAAACACATTCAAAGATTGCTTGTTATATTGCTTACAACTCATGGAAATATATTATCAGAGATCTCCTTGACATTTTTGGTTGTCAAATTTTATGAAATAATTCTCTATTAAGATTCAAAACCAATGACAATGTCATTTCTAAATCTATTAGACAAGTTATTATTTATCATTTACGTAAGGAATGATGTGTTACAATCTTCAATAATTATTATTCTCCACTAATAATTGCTATAAAAAAGATTCAATATTATTTTTTAGACCACCAAATCTTCCAACATTTATATAAGATTTATTCAAACTAATTTCAACAAGTAACACAATGAATTAATAAACTAAATTATACTCTTACTAAACATTAATAAAATCACCTTGAAAACATTTTATCTAACATAGGATTTTTTCCTTCCCTTTGAATAATTTATAATCTTATTTTGAATTTCTTTCTTTTGGTGAGCTAACCCTAGGCACATTCCCCACGTTATTTGGTAACTCCTTTAAAATAATATGGATAAATATAATCAAAATTATTTAACTTTAGTAGCACACATTCTGTGCATGTATTAAGATTCAAAACCAATGACAATTTCATTTCTAAATCTATTAGACAAGTTATTATTTATCATTTACGTAAGGAATGATGTGTTACAATCTTCAATAATTATTATTCTCCACTAATAATTGCTATAAAAAAGGTTCAATATGATTTTTTAGACCACCAACTCTTCCAACATTTATATAAGATTTATTCAAACTAATTTCAACAAGTAACACAATGAATTACTAAACTAAATTATACTCTTACTAAACATTAATAAAATCACCTTGAAAACATTTTATCTAACATAGGATTTTTTCCTTCCCTTTGAATAATTTATAATCTTATTTTGAATTTATTTCTTTTGGTGAGCTAACCCTAGGCACATTCCCCACGTTATTTGGTAACTCCTTTAAAATAATATGGACAAATATAATCAAAATTATTTAACTTTAGTAGCACACATTCTGTGCATGTATTAAGATTCAAAACCAATGACAATTTCATTTCTAAATCTATTAGACAAGTTATTATTTATCATTTATGTAAGGAATGATGTGTTACAATCTTCAATAATTATTATTCTCCACTAATAATTGCTATAAAAAAGCTTCAATATTATTTTTTAGACCACCAACTCTTCCAACATTTATATAAGATTTATTCAAACTAATTTCAACAAGTAACACAATGAATTACTAAACTAAATTATACTCTTACTAAACATTAATAAAATCACCTTGAAAACATTTTATCTAACATAGGATTTTTTCCTTCCCTTTGAATAATTTATAATCTTATTTTGAATTTATTTCTTTTGGTGAGCTAACCCTAGGCACATTCCCCACGTTATTTGGTAACTCCTTTAAAATAATATGGACAAATATAATCAAAATTATTTAACTTTATAATCTTATTTGAATTTCTTTCTTTTGGTGAACTAACCCTAGGCACATTCCCCACGTTATTTGGTAACTCCTTTAAAATAATATGGACAAATATAATCAAAATTATTTAACTTTAGTAGCACACATTTTGTGCATGTATCATACTTCAGAAGTCAGTCAAATTGTCCAACCTCAATGAAGCACACATTGGCACCTATTTTTCTACCATTTTCAAAGGCACTCCCAATCATGCAATTGCCACAATCATGTTGGGAGTCACTAAGCTAACTTCACATAGGTACATGTGTTCAAATTGTTCTTTTCAATTTGGTGGTACGTGAGGGAGTTCTTGAAACATATTTTATTTCCTCTCTAGATATTTCTTGGAAGCTTACCTAGTCGAAATGGCTCTTTGTTCCCAAACATTTTTTAAGAATTCTCACTACCAAATTAAGCCTTTTCAACTTTTAAACATAGATTTCACTATCAAGTTTGAATATCCAAGATTTTCCTCCAAATGCTATCTTTCATTATCTAAATCTACGTATTTGTGTTTTTTTTCTCTTTGAGGCATTTTATCAACCAATTCATTTGCATAACTTGTAGGTGAGAAATTTAGAGATATTTTTTCAAACAATTTGTTTGCACTTGGATTTACCTTGACATTTTGGATTCATATCAAACAAGATTGTAACTTTAACATCTCACAAAATCATTTTAAATAATTTTCAACTTGTTCCAAGTTGTGGGGATAATGGTGAGGGTACAAGGTCTAGTTCATAGCTATCATTGCATTGGCTTGAATTTTTTTAAATATTTTTCAAAAAATCCATTAAGTGTATGCACTGAAACCATTCTAAATCTCCCACTTTAGCATGGAGAAGAATCTACTAGAGGTCATGAAATTGAGATTTAAAGCCATCAGTTGTAATTGTTTAATATTTTCAAAAGCCTTTAAAATGAACCCATTTGGTGTATATCCCATGCAATGTTGATATAAACTTGAAGGATTCTAATGAAAGTTATGGTAAGTGTTTGTTTGAAAAATTCTAAAGTCATTTTAACAAATTCATAACATTGTATATGCAATAATTTTGTATATTTCTTGTGAGCATTCTTTCTTGAAGATTTAAAAGCTCACATGCCTTTCATATGCATCCATATTGTGCATACATGTCTAATGCTTCACAACTTCAACAAGTGAAAGATGTTTTGATTTATATCCTGTAACACCCCTTTGTTTTTCTCTTATGTTAGATTAAGATGTTTTATTATTTGATCATTTCTTTTAGAGCGACATGGACTATGTGTGTTATGAGATGTAATTTCCTTGATGTTATACTTGACATGCTTTGATTAAAATAATGTTGGTTTATTATGGCATGATTATTGCTTATGAATTTTATTAATGATGGAAGTGTCAGTTTGGTGATACTGTATTGGTGAAGGGGACAAGATTGCATCACTCGCTTGCGAGTGCCCTGCGATTCTGTGATTTCCTCTTCATGGTGTATTTTATAATGATTTTATATGCATGTGCTATTGATGCCTTGGATACAGGTTTGCAGGTGCATGACATCGACTCCACCTGGCTTCACATGTTTGAGTGTGTCAACCCAACGGTATGATGATTGGGAGATAGTAGCTAGGTTACCTGTGTCAAGTCTACACCCTAGCCTTTGTGGGTCGTCAGTTGAGTCGGTTGTGTCTTTGGGTGCTTGTTTTAATATTATTTAATTCTAAAGGGCTCTTGAGGATGGAAGTAAATACTTAGAATTATTGCTTTAAATAATGTTGATATTTATTTAAATTAAAATTATACAGTGTGGATAGAAGTTTTTATTTAAGTTGATTAATTAAATTTGATTTATTTAATTAATTAAATTTAATCCAATGGGTTGAATTTTTTATTAAATAATTAAAATTAATTAATTAAATATGTTGTTGAGAAAATTAAAAGAAAATGGGAAATTAATTTAATTTTAAACTATAAATTTCAATTAGTGTTAATTAATTTCAATTTGGAATTAAATTGTAATTAGAAATTATTTTAACATGCAAAAGGCTTTGAGAAAATATTTGTGGTTGTTGAAAATATATTTTTAATTTGACATGTGTGTGAGAAGAATTAATTATTTACTTTTGGTTGAGAAATTATTTGGAGGGAATTTAATTGAGAGAGGAAAGAAGTTTCTTCATGGGAGATTTTTGGAGAGAAAATATATTATTTTTGGAGAGAGGTTTTGGTTGAAAATTGATAAAAAACAAAGGGGATTTTCAAGAATTTTGGGGGTATTCTGTATTTTTACATCCTCCTGGAAGTGGTAATTTTTGGGAAAAGCTTTGGAATTGATCTCTAAAGGGGAGACTCTGCTCCAATCTTCATTTTCTTCAAGCTTCAGGAAAACAGGTTCCTTCAAGTTTTATTTTATTTATTTAATTGTTTGAGAAAGATTGTCTATACAAAAGTTAATTCTGTAGAAGCTTTGCTTAAAATGGTTTTAATTGAGATTGAAAGATTGTTTGTGCAAGAAGTTTTTGTGTTTTGGTTGTAGAAGCTTTAAATTGTTTTCAAAAATTGTAAGGCTTCTCTATTGTTGAATTGCTGTGAAAAAAATCGAAGGAAAACAATCTGTGATTTAAGAACTTATTTTAGTTTTGAAAGCCTCTGTGTAAATTTAGAGGAAAAGGTGTCTTTGTAATCTTCTGGGATTTGTTTAAATCTGCCTGTAGAAGTTTTGCTAAATTTTAATATGAAGAAGTCTGTGCAACTTTTCTTTTAAAAGATTGAAATTGAAATCCCTCTCATAAATTTGAAATGGTTATTGTTATTGTGAAAATTCCCCTGATGAAAAATTGGTTGCCCAGTTAAAATTTGCCTGTAGATTGGCTTTCTTCAAAAACTTTTCCCCAATTTAATCTATTATTGAAACTCAATAAATATATAATATATATATGTTTTATTTTTATATATATTCCTACATATATATAATATATATATATATATATATATATTTATTCATTTATGAAATGTTTATTTTTAAATCCAATTTTATCGCCGTACGATGACCTGGAAATGCATAGGGTTCGGTTTTCTTTCGTGGGAGGTTGTTTTATTAAGAAAAATTGTTTTTTTTTGTTTGTGATTTGGGGAGGCGGGTGAAATACCACCGCCGCACCCCCTAAGGAGGTGGACAAAGGTATTTCCACTGCCCTTCCATACGTGGGGTGCGCTGGACTTACCACAATCCGCCCCCAGTACTATGGGGTGCGGTTGTGGTAAGCCAACCGACACCTCCCCCTCCCTTCTTTATTAAAACAAATACTGTATGTTGCTGTATAAATCTGCGTCCATTTTCGAAATGGAATTTAATTTGTTTATTTATTACTTCCGTTTTTATTAATACGTTTTTTTTATTAATTCATTTTTTATTAAATTCGTTTATTTTTAATTTTGAATTTGATTTGATAATAAATGTAAAATATATTGTTATATATATATATATATATATATATATATATATAATTGTTAAATAAATATTATTGTTTTAAATGATGAGGTAATCAATGTTATGGAAATTTATTAATTATATGTATATTTTCTCCAAACGTAATTTAAAAGAAAAGGTTGCATGCATATTTACTCAAATAGAGGAAATACGTATGCATTAGTTATAAATATTTTTCTAGAACTGAAGATTAGATAATTGATTGGTTACATCTGTTAATAGATGCAGGTTCGAGTTCAAGTTGAAGTTAATTCCAAAATGAAGAATTCTTTTAATGAAGATATTGTTTTCATTTAAATAGGCATTGTATTAGATGCATGTATAAGGTGGAATTAAAATAATGTGTTTTTGAAAAAGAGAAAATTATAATTTATTTAAATGATGTAAACCGTTTGAGGAAATAGATATCTTATTATTTTAAACTTGAGGGAATTGGAATAATAAATGGAATGATGTTCTTATAGTTGTTTAAGTTAAATTGAGATATTTGAAGAGTCTGTTAGTTAACTAGTTGAATTTTCTCCTTCGTCTTTATAAGTATAAGGGTTCTTATTAAATTAGAGAAAATTGTGTTACTTGTCTTAGTATTGCTGCTTATCATTGAATGTGAAAGGATTTAGTAAATCCAAATCTTAGATTTAATTATCGTGTTGATTGCCTATGTGGTTCGTCTAATTGCAATTAGAGGAAATGAATATTTAATTAAGTGTGTTTGCGGGAATAGATATTTAAAAATATATACAATATGTTAGTAGGAACAAAGGTTTTATTATTTTAAATTGAGGAAATAAGGGAAATGGTTAGTGTGATGTTTATCTATGTTTGGAAGAGCCTTTTTAATTAATTAGTTAAATTGGGATAATTGAGGGGTGCGAATTATTATAAGTCATTTCGTTGATTGTTTACAAGGTTGTGATAAATTAGAATGTTGTAAACATTAAACTATTATGCCTTTATGATGTGTTTGAGATATCTTTTGTGGATTTTTGGAGTAAATCGAATTGAGGTATTAGACGAGGTTAGAAGTCTTCCTAGTGGGGTATGTTAAATTTGAGAGTTATCATTTCATGATTATATCTTTCGTAGTTCTCTATGGTAGTAAGGTTTTTTGTTTTCAGTGAGTCACCCGATTTCTACGAACGGGGAATGGTTTGTTCTTCTTTGAATGGATTGTTGGATATTTTGTACCTCCTTAGTTTGGAGTGGTGATGAATCATATGATAACCGTAGGAGGGTGAAGCTCTATGGAGGCCAAGGTCTTGAATGATCTGAAGGGTAACTCATATATCTTGAGTATCTTTCTCCTAGGTTAGTAGTATGCTTAGGATACTGATGAGCCATACTGTTAAACTCAGATAGCAATGTAATCTTTGAGTTAGAATTGTTCTTGTGGTGGTTTTGTTTAGTGTGGAGTCAGCTATGACTAGAGGTTGTAGGGATTGTCCTTGTATCCGTGTTACTATCTCCTAGCACGGGGGGTGGGCCTTCGGGTACCACTTGGTTGGGAGGAACGTGCGCCCTACGCCGTTGGGTCCCCTTTTTATTTGCAGATTGCGTTGCGAGGTTTTCCAGTGGAGAGCTTGCAATGGTTTCATTATTTAGTTTAAGCTTTCTAGTTACTTTAGTTTAGCTCTTGTAATTATTATTCCCCTCATTTTTATTCAAGGAGGAATCTTGTAATTGTAATAGTTAGGTTTGATCTACCTCATTCCGGGAATGGGTATTGTAATCCATTTTTTTAAGTTAATGAAATTGAGAACTTATTATATGTTATCCTAGTGTTAGAATCTTTAATGTTTTGTGAGTATGTGCAATTAAATGTATGGTTAATAGTTTAATAAATGTTTTATGTGCAAGTAGAGTGTATGTTTTGGTTATTGATGTAATCTTGTCACATTACCTTAGAGGTTGTTGTGAAGTATTGTGCATCTTCTTTGTTAATAATGCACTTTTAAGAAGAAAAAAATTGTATGCTTCCGCGTTGTGTTGCGACTTCCTTTAGGGTCTCGTGGCGGGGTTTTACATATCCACACACTATTCTAGAGTTCTCACTATGGCATGGAGAGACGAATGATGCTAGTAAAGGTTGCCAAATTTGGCTCAACGTATGCCAATTATATTTTCTTTAAATCTTTAAAGCTTTTTTAACAGATTCATTTAGGTGCACACTAACATGATATAAAGGAGAATGCAAGCAGATGATGGAGATTAATTATATTATCTTACATCCTTAGATTGAATTTTGAACCATTGATTTAATAAATTAGACCTAATTTATTTCATATAAGAAATGTCTTCACCATAATTAATTAATCACAAGATGGTTTTATTTTCTTGTATTTTAGTGAGTCAAAAATTAATACCTAATACTATACTTCACCCTAGGGTTTCGCCTTCTTTCATTTCTCATTGTTAGATCTAATATTTTCTAATTTTTTTTATCCATTTTTCATGATTGAAATTTATATTACACCGTTTACATTTCTCTAAACCCTCACCCATGACCACACATGATCGATGTTGATAATAATTTTTTTTGTAAACCTTGGTTGCAACCTAGCTCCAAACTCTATCACATACTTATGAAACTATATCTAATGATGTGTTTGGAAATGGTTGTATTTATATGATGACATATTCCTCATTATCCCTTTTCCAATTTACTGTTTTCTTCTTACTTATCGTGATGAGCATAGTATCTAAAAGCCTTACATGGTTTTGTTTAATAATTATTTTATATACTTGATATTTTATTGCTTCATATGGTACAAATATACATAATTTTACTCCTTTTATTTGAAGGAAAAGGATTTAGATTGGTATGATATGCTAGTTCATGTTTTCTATTAGAAATGTAGGATAAGGACCATGATACCAAACAACAAAGTTAAAGCATAAATAAGAGGCCTCTGGGCCAACTACTCCAAACAACAAGAAACAAAAAGACACTGCACTCTCAAAGACAAAAAAAATAAGTGACACACAAGCCTATAAGAAACAAGCACATAGGCCCAAGAAAAACCATAAGAAACAACAACAAATAACCTTGCCTAGTAGAGAACACTACTCCTTTGGACTGTTGATAAGTTCTCAGTTCATCTTTAACATCTCAAGGTTCTTTTTCCAGGTGTTCTCTATGTTGTTGAAGGTGTCATTCCTTGTACCCTCTTCATCCTGGTTCTTATCCTTGTTTCATTTCATCTTCCTCATTTTAGATTGACTTTTAATAGTACCAAATTTGGCCCAGTTCATAATCCCATTGGTGATTGAGATAATGCAACCAATTGAATTATCCAACTCAATTATCTTGTCCTTCAGGGATTAAATTTCATTATTTGACTCAATGATTTGGTTAACCCTTCCCTACTAATCCTTAATTTTGTGTTTAAAATTTTGGAGGGACCCGGGTTCCAAATCCCCTTCATCCTTTGAGCTTGCCATTTCTTTATTCTTTTCAACATTTTCCTTCTTCTATCCATAGTCCATCTCTTCCTCCTCTTCCTAAATTCCAATATTTATTTCATTCATTTCAGTGTCTTCCCTCTCTTCATCCTCAATTTTATCATCTTACCCCTCTTCATCCTCACTTGTGTCATCCTCCTCTACCACATTAACTTCCACCTCCTCCACCTCTTGCTAGCTATTATCCCGACCCTCCCTAATTTTGGCTATTATGCTAGTTCATGTTTTTGATTAGAGATCATTTAGTTTAGAATTACTAGTAGTGATTTTAATTAATAAATACCCCAAGAGTCATGTAAAGAACAGTGAAAATTAATACACTTCTTTTCAACATCCATTTTAATTTCAATAGTTAATAACAAACTTACCACTTTATTGAAGGTGTACAAATGCTTAGGTAGAGAGTCACCATTATTTATATTTAGTGAATATAACTTCTTTCAAAGAATCCTTTACAACCAGGAAAACACAAGGGCGTTAACCCCATAACATCTTTAAAGAAACTACTTGAATTCGCTAGGCACCAAATGCAATCTGCAACATCCACTCCATAGCGAAACAACTGCTCAACACTGAGCTAAAACAAAAAGGGCTGCCAAAGCACCCTTCAAGACCTGTCATTTTTTCCCACCTCCCTACCTCAATAAGAGAGCAACAAGGAAAAACCATATTGGTGTAAAACACCAACAAAACCTTGATTCTCAAAAGAACCAAAAAAACCAAACACCCCACCTAAATAGGGGTTTTGGGAAACACAACAAAGCACTGCGAAGAAACAAACGACCAATAACACCAAAATGCCTGAAAATCCAACCCAACCTCCACCTCTAAAAGAGATGGACCCCCTCTATAGGAGAGGATGATATGAAACCCCTTACCACCAAAACCATGATTCTCCACACCAAACAAGCTCCACCTCAATAGAAGCCAACACTCCACCTCAAACAAAGCAATCTCCCCCTCTATAGGAGACATCGACCGAAGAATCCAATAAGCAGCTTCAGTAGGAAGGGCTGACATAACATCCCTAAGCAACACAAGCATCAGGTACTGGGTGGAAGAAGCAGAAACCTCTTCACAGAGCTCACACAACTAGGTCCAAAGAGAAAAAAGAGCATAACCCAGCCAAAAAAACTTTCCCAAGGAAGAACCCAACACTAGAGAACAAGGATCCTTCAACCACGAAACCCAAAGACAAGAAAGCTTCGCACAAAACCCCTTAGAAAAAGAAAACATCTTAGATTGAAAGGAGCACAAAGAGGTTCCAAACAGGAACACCAAGAGGCTCCACCAGAAGACAGCTTGAAGCCAAGAACAAAAGACAATCCCCTTTAAGAAAGAAGACCCAAATAGCCACAAAGGGAACCCAGTACCAAAGAAAAAGAGCCCAAGAAACAAAAAATAGGAAAAAGAAACACCCCTCCACATGAAAACATCCAAAAAGATGTTTAAGGGAGAAGTCCTAAATCCAAATGACTGCAAAAGAGAGGATAGATGAATGCACACGAAAGGGAACACCCACAAACATTAGGAGCCCAACAACACAGGCTCAAAACAAGACAAAAGCAATACCAATACAAGCTAGTTTTGGTCCAAAGGGGCATTCGAAGCCAAGGGAACAAGCAACCACAAACCCAAAACAGAAGGGACAGACCACAAACAACCCTGCTTAAAAGAGAAGACCTCCATACCAAACCAGAGGACCACAAGCCGCTCCCAAAGCACCACGAGAAGGCCTAAGAGATGCCAAAAACATAGGATCTACAGGAAAACAAAGCCCCAAAGCCACCAGGCCACCACCATCATCGTCTTCATCATCCGAATCGCCCCCATCAGCAATAGAAACAACCACCAAATTCAAACAACCATGTCCACGCCTCTTCTCACCTCTGCTCTCCATTGAATTATGCTACTTCATGTTGATCTAATGTTATATCGTTATTTATAAAATACTTAGATGTGTTTATTTAATATATGTCTTAAAGTACCTTTTTCTTGATTTAGATCTTGCATCCTCTAATGGCCATTCTTTAGGGTTTATAATGAACACTTCTATGGTTTTTAATGATATCATATTTAAATATCCATCTAAAATCCTCTACCATGTTTCCTTTATTTTGTGAGAATTTGATATAATGATCACTTTTATTTGCTTTGAGATGTTTGTTAGTAGTAGTATATTTTTTGACTATGTATTATGGGATGCATAGGTTGTGTTGGTGTATGTTGCATTGAGTGTTTATCATTGTTTCAAATTCATCGTTTCATTAATAATTATTGTTATGATCTTTGTTTATCCATTGATTGACATGTTTGTCAAATGAGTTATTGCATGGATATTATGACATGTGTATAGATCACCTACATGTTTAGAGAAGGTGTTTCTCTACATGTTTTTTGTTGGTGTATTGCTTGCATTGAGATATGTGTATGACAATGTGACAATATCTTTGCGTGGAATTGATGTATTTTATTGTGTTTATTTGGATTGAAGGTGTGAGAACCCTTATACACATATGTCATGATTGTCATTCAAATTATGTCAGATATTTTGAGATACATATGTTATTCTTTCTACAACTAGATTATCATAGTGTTTTTATCTTATTTCTATCTTCAAATTTGTTTGGATTATAGTGTAATTATAATGGTCTCGACTATAGTTTAATTTATTATTGTATCTTTATTTTTAAATTATGTTTTTATAATATAAGAAGAATTTACAGGGTGTTGTACCCTTTACACAAAATAACACAAGGGAAAAGATCAACAATTCATGATAAACAAAAAAATGCCAAAACAACAAACTAATAGTTCAACAATACAAAAATCATAGAGACAACAAACAAATAGTAGAGACCAAAAAACTCCCAAAGAGAGTGGGAAAACCCCCCAAAACACTACTTAGATATGTTTTCCCATTCCTCCATGAGGAATTTGAAAACATATTTTTTTGCCTAACTAGAGTTGGGATCAGTGTCTGGGTCATTTTTCTTGATATCCTCTTGCAACATAGACACAAGAGTAATGGTACAGTGATTAATCACCTTGATAGTGAAGCAGGTTAGATGGCTCAACTTCCTTTTTTAGAGTCTTGACACGAGTCAATGAAGCCTTGTAATGATCATCAATACCATGGTTGGGTAGGCTAGCCTCCTCCTTCCCAAGATGAGTGGAGGAGTCCGAGTGTAGTCCTACAAAATCATCTTGTTAAAATCGGGGAATTTACTAGGGTCATCTATGTTGTCATCCACATCCTCCACAATATTTTCATTATTTTCCTCCTGCTTGTTATCAAGATCAGAATTGCTTGAGATATCATCAATTAAGACCTTAGTATTTTGTTTACTAGCCAACCTATTAGATCTCCTTATACTAGTTGGTTCCACACCAACTTTTGGTTCAATGGTAGTCATGGAATCCTCATCACTAGTGACAATGGTATTAGCCTCCCCATCCTCATTCTCTGAAATAGGTTCTCCAACATAAAGGAGATAGTTCTATTTTTCTTCTTCAAATTAGGGTTTGAATTACCCACATGTTTGCTTGATTTTTTGATAGAGGTGTTCTTCAATTCACACACCCCGATCGTGACATTTATCTAAGTCAACATAGTGTTAATTTTTTTATTTTTACTTGAATATTTAGGGTTGGTGTCAAAGGTAGATTGGCTAGTAGGAAGGCTGAGTTTGCACTTGGACCCAAAATTAGCAACAATGGAGGGTTTTTTTTTGGGATTTACCTCAGGATTTTCACTAACAAGGGTTGCACAAATGGGCTTCGGGGGACACAATGTAAGGTGAAAGCAATACAACCTTAGGATTAGCCTTTGGTGCAAAGGGATAGGAGGTTTTTTATGATTTATAGAGGCGAGCTCAACAACCTCCTTCACCTATAATTTCAGGGATGAAAGGAGGAAGAAAATAAATCTTATGAGAATATGATGCCTAAAGTGGTTAAGAAGGGGCATGTGGTAGTAATAGTAACACTTATATCTACCTTCAAGAGTTATGTATTTCATGAACATGAGAAAAACTTGGTCCTAGGGTACCAAAAGTTTGCTTCTATCGTAGCCCGCGTGCAACTTGATGGATTGTTCATTTTCCTTGAAGATTTATTATATGCTATCCACATCCTATACCTTAGTATGCTTCTTCATATTTTACCCATTGTAAGAGATCTTAGTTTCCTTATCAATCACCTCCTCACTGACTTCAAAGGAGATTTCCCCAATTTAATGTAGCGATTGCACCAACCATTTGTAAATTGGATTGAAAGGTTTTCATCATGGCCATTAAGAATTTCAATGAGAGGGGCCAAACCACCCTCAACACATATATACCAAACTAGGGAATCCCTACAAAATTCCTTGCAAGAACCTGACTCAGTTCTAACTTTGTCCCCACCCATAATATTTAGCAAAGTAAAACACAAATGGAAATAAGGAGCAAAGTGAATAAAGGTTTTGAAAATTCTCAATAAGGATAAATAAGATGATAACCCTTCCCAAGAAAAGCAGCAGGAAGTGACCTTCATACTTCTTCGGGTTAAGATGATTAGATCCTCCCACACGCCAATAGTCATTTTTTGAAGGACCGAAGTTGGAAAAAAATAACTAGAGATAGATAGAGGACATTGTTAAAGGGGATTTAGTAATTATGGTCCTTGGAAGCCCTAACAACCTCTGAGAATTCATAAACTAGCCCACCATCACTAAACTGATGAGTGACATCTCGTTCCCACCTCAATCTCTCCTCATTTTCAAGGAGATGATCCTGCTTTGCTATGATGGTTGCCATCTATCCTCCATCATCTCTCCCTCCCCCTATCACTATCACCCCCACCATCCAACAGTGCTTGTAAACAAGAAACCTCTTCCCTAGTTGCATCCCTCTCTGTTGTCACCACTACCAGTTGACTATCCACCTATCCTTAGAATCAGGCCACATCTACCCTAGTGATATCATGCTCGCTAACCACCTATATATGATATTATTAGGCCTGATGTCGCTCCTGTTGGAGCTAATCCCTCTCCATTGAGTGTTCCTATAGCTATGTCTACATGTATCTTATCCTTTGTTGCACATGGAGACCCTATCCATCTCCCCCACTCCCATCACTCTTGTCTCCACCATCGCTGCTCTCCTAGTCCTCACCACTATCCCCATTATTGCTATCACCCCCACTGCCACTACCACTGTTGCCTTTGTCATTTCCCTCATTGCTATTGCCACTCTCCAGAATTGCCAACTGGTCATAAGGGATCATAAGTCGAATAGATGTATGCCTCTCCCCCACATGTCATACTCATGTGTAGCCCCTGCATCTTCCACCCTTGGCCACATATCCCATGCCACTACAGGAGTATCTCTCCAACTCTGAAAAGCAATGTCATACTCTATGTACTTGCCCCATCCAAGCCTCTCTCCGACCATTGAGAAAAAAATTGTCTCTGCCTGTGGAACTGTCTGCCGTTGAACAAAATATCTCAATACTCAAATAGGGAGGTATCTCTCAATGATCGCCGAGGTCCGCCCAATTAGGTAGTGTATCCTCTATATGAATGGCATATATAGGTGATCATCCTCCCACACCTCACAATCGAGGTATGAATTCTAGATGAAGGTATTCATCTCATCTATAACCCTCCGCCAATGATCTAACTATCCCATGTGATGGTGCCTCCTAAACCCTGCACACATGAACATGTATGAAATACCATCACCCCTCCGCCTAGCACAAACTGACTGTACAATGACAATATGTTCGAAGGCCCATGAATGCAGTAAGGTCACTCCCACACCTAGACTTCACCCATCCCTGTAAACCACACACTGCATCTCTTGATATAGATTCACTAAGATAGCGACACCCCAAGCATAAAACATCTCATCTGCTAGCATCCCCTCCAACACTCTTTCCTAGCCCATTACGAATCCACATGATCTCCTATCTAGCATCAAGGTACATGTGATTAATGTAGTTATAAATAGAAATATCTCTGGCCACTGTCTCCTCCTAGCCTCCAGAACTTACTCCACACCCCTGATGGTCAAATCTCTCATCATAAATATCCTTTGAAGAACTAGCCTCACACCACAAAGACTATACTACACGAGCTCGCTATGGATTGGTAAGCGCAAGATTCACCACATGTCCTCCAGGGTGATGGTGGACTCCCCTGTAGGAAAGTGGAAGTTGGTGGTGTCACTATTCCACCACTCTACTAGTGTTGTCATCAATGCTCGATGAGCACAAATCTAGGGTATTCGTGAAACAAAGTATAAGACCATTAAATGAAGCCAATCCTCATCCATAGGTATCAACCACTCCTGTAAGGTCAACATGGTTTCCATATACCACTCTCAAGACTAGAGGATATTTAGCTCCTCTTGCATCATTCCATGCACTAATGTCAGCCATCAAACCAAATCATTTGTTTACCTCCACCCCTAAACCCCTTGCTCACTTGCAGTTTCTGCAAAGCTACACTTTTTATTTTAGCACAAGCGCCATTATTTTTGGTGCAAGTGCATCCTTTTCCAACCTAAGCACCACTTTGCATAGGTGCCACCTTTTTACTTGTAGGCATGACATTCAACGACAAATGCACCACTTTATGAAATTTCTGAAATAACCTCCTACCCTTTGCTCGACCTCAAACAAGGGCTCACCTTTCATAGGCACGTACTCTATGGGTGCAACAAACATAAGTGTAGAACTTTTCCACGGGGGCACCAAAACACATCGTATGTTGCAAATTTTTTGAAGGCACCGTTTTCAAGGACACAAGTGTTGTAATCACGCCCTTAGGCATAGCTTCATAAAGTTGTGCCCCCACTTTTTTTCCCCTCGAACCCTAATTCGACCTACCCCAACACCCCTAACTAGCCTAAAACCTAATGGATAAAGCACATACTAGGTTGCCTACATCCTCCGATTGCCGGTACTCTTGAACCCTCTCCAAAGGATGCAAATACCACAAAACTTGTGCCATCCCTCCTCGTTGCCTCATAGCTCCTCTCTAGCAACCACAAGATTGAAAATGAATATTTGGGCCCACCTAAGGCCTATTTATAGGCTTTACACCTAATTTCCCTCCCAAAACCTTAATTTCTTTTATACTGGACACATCAAATGTCCCGTTTCTCCTCCATTTCTAAGCCGATTTTGCCATTTCTTCTCCTGTTTTTTACCAATTTCCTCTCCTGCATCATTCCATATCATCCTAATTGACCTATTTCGATATGTTGACCAAAAAAAATTTCTAAATTTTTTTTTGGTCAACCTCTTGAGGGGGCATCACCTCTCAACACACCTTCTAATCCACTAGGGAAATTTTTTATGCTTCTTTGACACAACATCACTACATATGCCACATCAAAGAGGGGCAAAATGTAGTCACCCTAATTCTGAGAACACTTCATCCTAATTAATTAAATATTATTATTTAATTAATTCACCCCTTCTCAACCTTAATTAATTAAATATTTATTATTTAATTGATTATTCTATCTTCTTCTTATAATTAATTAAATAATAATTATTTAATTAATTATTTTATCTTGTTCTTATAATTAATTAAATATGTTTTATTATTTAATTAATAATATCACCTCCTAGACTAAAGTTCTTTCAATTAATTAAATATTTGAACTATTTAATTAATCCAACCATTATTCTAAATTATTCTAATCCAATTTGAGTTAATTAATCCTTGATTAATTAACCTTATCTACTTACTAATCATTATTAGCCTGTTCTCCAACATTTAATTCTAGCCTAGTTAATAAACCCATGGTTTATTAACTCAGCCTACCCTATTAAGATTAATTAATCTTATCCTCCTTACTAATCACCATTACCAATTTCTTCTAATTTTTAATTCCCTCACCTCTCCCCAAACTTGTCTCATAATGAGAAGTGTCATAAGCCTCTCTACCACCTCCTCTCACACAAGTGTGAGATCTCACCTACCCCTAGCATATCTTACACAAGCCTCCAAAATTAAATGGCTTCTCTATCCAAGGTGTGCTCAAACATATGTGAGCACACCTCATCTCTTCTACCTCTCCCCATTGTGACACATGTCACAATGCTATTGATCCAAACCTCATTCAATCTCCACCCTTGATCAAGCCAAGCAATCCTAGCCCTTCATTTTTCCTATTCAATTTCTATAAATTGAAGCATCATCTCCTCATTTCATTATCTTGAGAAACCATGGCCTTATTATGTTGGAATATTGAGTGAGCAATCCACATTCAAGTCATCATTGTGAGAAAATATTCAAGTCTTTGGGTGTAACTTGAGCTTAATCTATGGAGATAAATTGAAGGTATAACCTTTGTTTATGCATTTGGTTTACTTTGTTTATGCTCTTATTTTCCTTAATTTGATTATAATTTACCCTCTCACACCTAGCATTTAAGTCATAGACATCCTAACATTTTCTAGTCCTAGACATCATGTTTGTAATACATTTGAGGTGTGTGAAAGAGGTATGCACGAGAAAAAGTTTGTGATTGTCATTCTTGATATTGCAAATTCTATATCTATAAAATAATATGATATCTAATTATTATTATTACTATAAAAGTGTGAAGGATATTATAGGGCATGGGAATCCAACCACAACTATAGGTGCCAAAATGTATATCGCTATTAGACATCTCTAACATTATTATTAGCATTTTTTTCATGCACATCAACATATGTCTGCAACATTTGTTGTTTCATCTAGAAGTGGTTATTAGACATCTCCAAAAGAAGGTAATATACATTTGGCAACTATATGTGGTTGCCTTAGATATTATATGTAAACCAACAATTTGAGAAAGTTTAATGACTATGTAATTATCTATTTTTAGACACTATTGCTTATCAAATTAATGAATATTAGTTGCTCAACTATATATAGGGTTGACTAAATTCCATCACATTAAAGACATGAAGCATTTTGTTTACTATTTATGAATTGAAATTTCTCATTAGTTACATTCGAAACATCTTAAATTGAAAAGTTTTAGCCTTGGAAATATTCCTATTAAGTTTTTTCACCTATAGTCATGATCTATTTTATGACATTATTGCAAGTATCGAATTAATGAATATTAGTTGCTCAACTATATACAGGGTTGACTGAATTCCAATCACATTAAAGATATGAAGCATTTTGTTTACTATTTATGAATTGAAATGCCTCATTAGTTACATTGGAAACATATTAAATTGAAACGTTTTAGCCTTGGAAATATTCCTATTAAGTTTTTTCACTTGTAGTCATGATCTATTTTATGACATTATTGCTTATCAAATTAATGAATATTAGTTTCTCAACTATATATAGGGTTGATTGAATTCCAATCACATTAAAGATATGAAGCATTTTTTTTACTATTTATGAATTAAAATGTCTCATTAGTTACATTAGAAACATCCTAAATTGAAACGTTTTAACCTTGTAAATATTCCTATTATTTTTTTTCACTTGTAGTCATGACCTATTTTATGACATTATTGCTTATCGAATTAATGATTATTAGTTGCTCAACTATATACAGGGTTGTTTGAATTCTAATCACATTAAAGATATGAAGCATTTTGTTTACTATTTATGAATTGAAATGTCTTATTAGTTACATTAGAAACATCAAAAAATTGAAACGTTTTAACCTTGAAAATATTCCTATTAAGTTTTTTCACCTATAGTCATCAACATGTTGCATAAATTAAAAATAGACTAACATTTTATGTTTAGTGCTACACAAGTTGTGTAATTTTGCAAGCCAATTATAGTCATCAACAAGTCATATGATCAAGAGTTAAAGATTTATTATTTTTCCCTCTAACACCTCTAAACTTTAAGGAGGTATTTGCATGCCTCTGTATTGGTTTTTCTCTAATGTTGTTTAGATTTGCTTTAAATTTTCTAATGCCTTTTACTTTCTGTAGGTAACACCTTTTTGAATAGGCAAATTATTTTTAGTTTAATCATTTATTATTTGTTTTGATAATAATTTTAATGGTGTTATGATATTGTAGATTGTAGATTTACTTTAGTATAAGAATTCCATTATTTATAATGGTTTTATTTATTGATAATAGCATTATTTATTATGCATGAATAATAGTGGCACACAGATTTGATGTTGCTTTGTTCTCTACAATTATTGTACACCATGATTAAAAGTTGCAAATCTTTGGATGTTTTTTTGATATTTTCATATATTGAAAAATTTGTTGACGAATTCATCTGATAAGAAGGTAAACCTATTGTGCCATCTAAATCTTCACTAACCTTTTTAAAATTTATTCCAAAGACCTTGTTCACATGTTGATATGATTCTCTTGTATGTTTCCCTAGTTTCTTCAAAAAAGTTAATTCAACACTTGAACATATAAACCGGTGAACATTTGATATTTTAAATAAACAATATTATCAACGTTGGTAATCTTCTTAAGGCTATAGGAAGATTAGATACTCATTACACAAGCCTTCAAGAAAACAAATCATATATATTTCAAATTTATTCTATTCATAATTTATATTTTCATGGTAATTTGAGAAACAATCTTTTCCAAACAACACTCTCAATGGCTTTGATGTAATCCATTGAACAAACTTCTCACCAAAACAAATCTCATTGAAATGTGATGTGCTCAAAATGGTTGATTGTGGTTGAGAGGAGATGTGATTGCTCAATTTACTAACATAACCTGGCCTTGCATCTAATTCCTATTCTTTAAATTTGCTCGTGGAATGATTAATTTATAGATTTTGGATGAGGGTAATAGATGAATGAGATTTAATCTACTGCAATGGATGGATGGGTTGATCTATTTGCAAGAGAGAACGAGAAACTTGCAGCTAACATCTTGTAATTAGTGTACATGATTAGAACAAAAATCGAGGATGAATTTTCTCAATTTTAATTGAAGATTAAAACTGAAATGAAATCCTTTTAGAACCTTCTGAATCTAGAACTTTAAACAAGATTTATTTTAAACAAAACAACGAAAGAATAAACAAATAATTATCTGACTAAATCTAATTTATTTATTCATCTAACGATGCCACATATTTTTTAATTCCATCCATTAGCTTTAAAATATGAACAAAATTCCAATTACTTGTATAGACTACTCATTTCAGCACAGGCTGTGATTGTGACGCAGCTTCACGGATTCACCGTTCCAAAAGATAGTAGAATAAATTATTCATCAGAGCAAGATATTTGGGAGCGTCGAAAAAGTTTTAGATATTAGTTACTGGTCACTTTTTTTGTCTAGTTTGGATTTTGTGGATTTTGTATTGGAAGTCTTCACACGATCTTTTCTAATGAGTCACTGACGACTGTTTTTTATACCGACTTTCTAAGACTAGAAAACGATAGAAAAAGAATAATGTGTCAACACTTTGCACGTTAATGCGTTGCAGAAGATCTTTTCCTTGGAGTTAAAGAACAATTTACTCTGCTTGTTTTCCCAAAGTATAATAGTTAATCTCGACAGCTCACTTGGGAAGAATTTTAGTCTTCTTGAAATCATTATGCAGCTGATGACTACTACTCCATACTAGAGAGCTGGTGAAGAGTGCTGTGACAGTAATTTGTATTCAGAGTCATGTTTTAGATGACAATTGTGTTATTTCATTTCAAACATTTTTTTTTTTTGAATTGTTCTTCTTTTTGATGATGGATCGGTGAGTGTGATCCGAAATGTCGACACAAAACATACACAATTGAATCCAAAAGCTTACAAAAATAATTGTGTTATGTATCTCAACAACTAGATGGGTAAGAATAGGTTCTTATAGCTGTCCTTCTCCAACGCATTCAAAGTTTTAACTTATCGTTGCGTCATGTAGGCCATACTTTCACCATCATTAGTTTGCCAATCATTTATGTCTTTTTCATCACCCATCTAAAGTTATGAGCATAGTATATGACATTAGACATTCAAATAGACTACAATAAAATCACTAACTACTACGGCCCAAACAAAACAAACATAGCACAATAAAAAATAAAACAAAGATCCCATTTTCACTTAATCCTTTTTCATATTGCATTCTAAAAATTCAAAATTTTCCAGCTAATAGTTAAATTCCCATCTCCCACTCATCCCACTTTTTCATATCAAGGTTCCTATTACCATTAATATTTTTCTAACAATTTATAATCCTTTTTTGTAGGGTTTGAAACCCGTACCTTGTATACTCATATTACTGTTTAAATGATTTGGATGATTTCCATAATACCATAAAAATTTTGATGTCATCCATGAGACCCTCAATTTATAAGTGCTTAAATGTTACATATGTCTCAACCACCACAAATAGCTCAAGTTTGAGAAAAAACATCAAAATACCCAACTATTTAGACTAGAATTGACATTTTAAAACTTATGTATATTTTGTCTTTTTGTGAAAGAGTTGTTGTCCCATTTGGAGGTGACATGGAATTCATCTTTACTAGATTTTGTCCTCGTATGAGGAGGTAGGCATTCCACTTTGAGGTTATATAGTTTGACCGTGTGTCAACATCTATGGTGTGTGTAAGGTCATCATAATAGAAGTTAACATATTCTTATGAGATGTGAGGGTAGGTAAGAGGGAGGTTACATTGGAATCTTGACTAAAATTATAACACATTCCATAAAAAAAATTATATTATAGGTAAAAGTTAAATTTAGACACCCAACTTGAGGAGATTTCTATGATAGGTTATGACAATTATAAGAGCACATTCTAATAATAGCTAGAAGATATTTTCCAAAGATAGGCATTATAATTTGTGCTAATTTGGGTGCCAAATGTGGGCTCATAGTTTTGGTACCTAGTTTTGGTAAAAAACTTATGGTTTGTGGTTTATAAATTGCCTATATAATGGTGCTTGGTGTTGTATTTTGTATAGTTAATTTGTAGGTACCATTATTTTGTCATAATTACTCTAGAATTATATGTTGTGAAAATCATGTAAAGGCTTACTCTACAAGTGTATTGTAACTTATTATTTTTATTGAGTAATATTTTGGGTTTCTTTGGAGTGTGTGATTTTTCTTCTAAAATAGTTTTCCCTATGTACATATATGTTTTCATATTTATATGCATGTCTTCTTATTTTCAATTATAAAAATTATAAAAATAAAACAATTCTCTCCTCTAGAAGATTATTGTAAGAAGAAAGTTTGCATATCTTTCTTCCTTTCATTCGGTATAAGATCCTGATAACCCCAAATTCTACGTGTTGGGTAGAGGAAATTTTGTACTAATCTTCATTTGAGCGAGAGATTTCTTAGAGAGGATTTTGATAGTAGTATAGGAAGAGATGGAAATAAAATCTAGAATATAAATGAATAAGTTCTTTGGTAATAATTTTGAGCAACAAAAATCGAAATGAAAGATATGCTCATGGACAGAGATCTTTGGGCTACAATATCTAATATGAAGCCTTCTACAATGTCACAAGAAGACTAGGACATGATCAGGAAAAGGATCTTGTAAGAATCTATTAGGTAAACTTAGTTTTGTTGAATGTTCATAAAAATACCATTATATTGTTTCTTAGAAAAAATAGAAGATTTATATCAAGCTAAATCTCTGGTTAGCAAACTCTTTCCAAGAAAGTTGTATACCCTCATAATGAAGGATAGTGGATCTATAGCCAATCATTTGAATT
>CM021108.1:516540616-516558992 GCA_007115665.2 Sequoiadendron giganteum | reverse complement strand
TTGTTGGATGGTTGAAGAAGAACCTGGTAGGAAAACATTCTAGCACAATTTTATGCAAGTCATAAATTTGGTGAAATAATATGCTAGTCATAGAATTTCATAACTTAAATGTGCCTAACAACTTGAATTAGGTCAAAAAGGGGAACACCTAGAATTCTTGATATTTTTGACTCTATTGCCCATGTGGATAGAAAACACTGGTCAATCATAACCCAAGAAATAAAGTTCATTTAAAACAATATTTTCAGATCCTTTCCTTTATGTTGTAGGAATAGTTGTGGGGTTTTTATCTGTTCACGTCCATTTTCCATTATGGATAGATTGTTTGAATAGGAAATACATTTCAATCTGCATTATTCATATAGGTACACCCGCCTTGGTCCTGCAGAACCTAAAGAGAAGAATGTACAATTGAATCAATTGGCCTTGTACATTGGCCAAAAGTGTTGTAAGAGCTTGGAAAACTCTTTTGGTTAAAACCTGCACTTTTGAGAACCAACACTCCCCTCTACCCTTAGCCCTCTACCCTTAACCCTTAAACCCTCCACCCTCAACCCTTAACCATCTACCCTTAACCCTCTACCCTCTATCTCTCCCACTCCCTCCCTCTCTCTCTCTCTCAAGACTCTCCCTCCTACCCCCTCTCCCTCTCTTAGGTCTCTCTCTCACTCACTCACTCACTCACTCACTCTATCTCTCTCCCTCATCCTAAACCCTCGACCTAAACCCTTAACCCTCTATCTCTCTCCCCACTCCTCCCTCTCTCTCTCAAGACTCTCCCTCTACCCCTCTGCCCTCTACCCTCTACACTTAAACCCTTAAACCCAATTAAACTTTCTACCCTAATCCATCTCTTAGGTATGTCACTCACTCGCTCCCTCTATCTCTCTCCCATTCCCTCTCTCTCACTCACTCTATCTCTCTCCCTCTCTCTCTCACTCTCTCTTGGGTATCTCCACCCCCTCTCTCTCTCTCACACACACACACACTCCCTCTCTCTCCCACTCCCTCTCTCTCACTCTCTCCCACTCATCTATCTCCTCTCTCTTAGGTCCTCCCTCCCACCCCTCTCCACTCTCTCTCGGGGTCTTTCCCTCCCACCCCCTCTCCCTCTCTCTCTCTCTCAAGTATCTTTGTCCTACCCCCTCTCCCTCTCTCTCTTTTTCAAGTCTCCCCCTCCTACCCCATCTCCCTCTCACAGTCACTCGCTCTATCTCTCTTCCACTCCCTCCTTGTCTCACTCCCTCTATCTATCTTTGTCTACCTCTCCATCTCTCTCAAGTATCTCCCTCCCACCACCTCTCCCTCTCTCTCTCAAGTCCCTCTCTCTTTGATGCCCTCTATCTCTCTCCCACTCTCTCTCCCTCTCTATCTCTCAAGTCTCTCCCTCCCACGCACTCTCCCTCCCTCTTCCAGGCCTCTCTTTGTCTCTCTCACTCACTCCCTCTATCTCTCTCCCACATCCTCTCTCTCTCCTACTCTCTTAGTTATCTCCTTCCCACCCCCTCTCTCCCACTTTTTCTCCCTCTCCTTCTCTCTTGAGTGTCTCCCTCCCATTCTCTCTCTCTCTCCCTCTCTCTTAGGTTTCTCCCTCCCACCCCCTATCCCTCTCCCTCTCTCACTCTCTCTTTGTCTTTATGTCTCTCCCTCTCTCTCCCTCCCACTCCCTCTCTCTCTCACTCACTCTATCTCTCTCCCACTGTGTCTCTCTCCCTCTCTCTCACTCCCTCTATCTATCTCCCACTCTGTCTCTCTCCATCTCTCTCCCACTTTTTCTCTCTCCCTCTCTCTCAGGTCTCTCCTTCCCACCCTATGTCCCTCTTTCTCTTTCTCAATTATCTCCATCCTACCCCATATTTTTCTCTCTCTATGTCAAGTCTCCCCATCCTACACCCTCTCCCTCTCATAGTGACTCCCTCTATCTATCTTCCACTCCCTCCCTCTCTCACTCCCTCTCTCTCCCTCTCCCTCTCCCTCTCCCTCTCTCTCAATTATGTCCCTCCCACCACCTCTCCATCTGTCTCTCTCAAGTAGAGGGTTTAGGAATTAAGGGTTAAGGGTTGAGGGTTGAGGGTTGAGGGATTAAGAGGGTATGGGAGTTGAGGGATTAGGGTTTAAGGGTTAAGGGTTGAGGGTTGAGGGATTAAGAGGGTATAGGGGTTGAGGGATTAGGTTTTAAGGGTTGAGGGTTGAGGGATTACAAGGGTATAGGGGTTGAGGGATTAGGTTTTAAGGTTTGAGGGTTGAGGGATTAGGGTTTAAGGGTTGAGGGTTGAGGGTTGAGGGTTGAGGGTTGAGGGTTGAGGGTTGAGGGTTGAGGGTTGAGGGTATAGGGGTTGAGGGATTAGGGTTTAAGGGTTGAGGGATTAAGAGGGTATGGGGTTTGATGGATGGGGGTCTCTCTTGGGTCTCACTCCCTCCCATGCTACCTACAATAATTAGTGTCACTCCAATTCCCTCTCTCAAAATCCCTCTCTGTCAAGCCTCACTTACCTCCCACCCTACTTTCTTAGGTCTCTCCTTCCCACCCCCTCTCTCCTAATTTAAGTCCCTCTCTGTCAAGCCTCGCTTACCTCCCACCCTACTTTCTTAGGTATCTCCTTCCCACCCACTCTCTCCCACTTTGAATCCCTCTCCTTCTCTCAGGTGTCTTCCTCCCAACCTCTCTCCCTCTCTCTCTCTTATTCATCTCCCTCCCATGCCCTCTCCCTCCCCCTCTCTCTCTCTCTCAAGTCTCTCCCTCCTACCCCCCCTCTCTCTCTCTCTCCCACTCCCTCCCTCTCTCTCTCACTCCCTCTATCTCTCTCCCACTCCCTCTCTAAGGTCTTCCCCCCCCACCATATAAATAAATATTTGTTTTCCCTCTCAAGTCTATTTCTCTTGGGTATCACTCCCTCCCATGCCACCTACACTAATCAGTGTCACTCCAATTCCCTCTCTCACAATCCCTCTCTATCAACCCTCACTTACCTCCCACCCTACTTTCTTAGGTCTCTCCTTCCCACCCCTCTCCCACTTTGACTCCTCTCCTTCTCTCAGGTGTCTCCCTCCACCCTCTCTCTCTCTTAGGTTTCTCCCTCCCACATCCTCCCTCTCCCCCTCTCTCTCAAGTCTCTCCCTCCTACCCCCCCCTCTCTCTCTCTCTCTCCCCCTCTCTCCCTCTCTCTCTCACTCCTTCTATCTCTCTCCCACTTTTTCATCCTTCCTCTCTCTCAAGTCTCTCCTTTTCAAAACAAGATATTTGGCATGTGCCAAATGTGTTTTACCTTGAAATTGTAAAATAAGGCTTGACCCCATTATTCAAGCCCACATTCTCGTGAAGTTGTCTGGTTCAGCGCTTTATCCAAGTCATAAACGCCTTTTTTTTATGCAGTTGACTTCATATTGTACCAATCTATGCTTGATCCATCGCCTTTTTACCACCAATTTGCATGGTAGACAACGTAGAAGATGACATTTTGAAGTTTATAAATTATTTTACATTATTTGAGGTAATATATTCATTTTGGTAAATTGAAATGTTTATACTTATTATATTTGTTTATTTTTAACAATATAAACTAAATTTCGTTAATGGTTTTATTAATCATAACAATTGGACATATAATTCAACATTGAATTAGATGGGATTTGCATTAAAAAGTTCAATTTTTATGAGTTTGGAGAACAAAAAAATTAAAAACATGACATTTACTTAACATAAATTTACTTATGAATTATATTTGCATTGCTTATAGAAGTCCATTTCCACCATGGCTAGTGGATTTCACTGTATTTAATTCTTTTTCAATTAATTTGGAAAACCTAATAGCTTTCATCAATGTTAATCCAAGTGTCCATTATTATTTTTGTTCCATAAAAAATTCACCTTCATTGAACATGTGCTTAGATAAATTCAAGTGATTTGACATAGTTGTTAATGCAAGTTTCCATTCTTCATACCAGTTACCTTTCTACTAAATTAAAAAATAGGAATTTTTGTGCAATTGAGAATGCTTATTGTCTTTCTAAGCTACCTCATTGCCAAAGAAATAGTGAATATATATAAGATATAGCATCACAAACCCTTCTTTGAATTCATATTCTTCATGACTTCATTGACAATCAAAAATTTGGTTTTGAGAAAAATAAACACAAGAGTCTCTAGTTTTCATTTAGGTGGCAACAACTTATACCCTAGGTCAGTGATGTAGAGCAAGGAGGCAAAACCTTCAAGAATCATTTAATTTGATCAGTTTCAAACAATCTTCAATCTCAAAAACCTTAATTCAATGTTGAGTTGACCAATTCACATCTAAAACAAAACAAAAATCATCCATAAATAACAAGCTATGCTTTTCAAGATGACTACCATTCTAAACCTCTGGAAGATTTTAACAGAACCCACCCTCTGTAAGTCTACTGCTCAAAATATTGTATTCATACAATAGTCACTCCTAACATAATCAAATAAACTCAATATTACTATAAACTCTAATCTGTGAATTTTTCATCATAACCTTTATAAATTTCAAGTTCAATAATGGTAGTCAAAAGGTCCGCAACTTCAAAATCAACATTCCAAGCCTCTGGTGTAGGAGTACCTTGTAAGCTCAATTTTGTCAAAAATATCATCTTTTAGTGAGCATGGTCAAATTCTAGGATTTTAGTTAATTTTGAGTTAATTGTGTTCAATAAGGTCAATTAGACCATTTTATAATGTATTTAGAGCTCAGGGAGTTAGTTGTGTCATAGCTTGCAATTTGGCTAAATGTGGTCAGAAAAGTTGCTAAAAGATGCAAAAGTTGCAGAGTTCGAGGGAGTTGGAATTAAAGGAGAGGTTGTTGGTTGATTTGTACCCCATTTTTTATCAAGAAGAACGTTATTTTCTAGAAATTTACTAGTTTCTCTCAATTTTCTTGTCATTGTATGGCCTCTACAGACTCTAAGATGATATGAAACCGGTTGTATGTTATATATTAATTAATTATCTTTCATTTTCATCTATTTGTAGGTTTTAACTCTTTGTATAGCAAAATTTATATTGTTTTTACTGTTGCTACCTACTTTAACAATGTTCTTGGATTGAGGGATATCATTATGTAATTTGACCCATTACACTTTTTCTACCTATTGTAACTTGTCGAATGGGTCCTCTAACTTTTAAAATACATGGCTAACCTATTTAGAATGTTGTGGGGTCAAGGTTGGTTGTTTTGGATGATGTTGTTGGACTATAGCAGGGTCTTTTCATGGTGAAAATTAGGGCTTCAAGTGGTGTTTAGACAAAATGTGGGAACGATTGTCCATGTAATGTATTATTCACCATGTGCAGGGTATGGTAAGTGTGTTTGGTTCTTTGTATGGGTTTGGCAGGTCTGGTAGAAAGGATTTTCATTAAAACCCCAAGTATTTTTCTTGAAATTGAGGGTTTGGTGTATTCGGGATCTAGAGGTCTTGGACTTGGAAACAAATCAAGAAATTGGAGGTTTTGACACATTAAATACTTTTGTTTGAGGATTTTGATTGAATATTTAGTGTTTAAAAGGTACTCTCTATGTAAATTAGGCCAATTGAATAGCCTTTTCCAAGGTGGGTCTATTGGAAGTCAATGTTGGTCCAAAGGAGCTGATGTTGGGGCTTACCTATGTTTTATAGCTTGCAAATGGGTATCTTAATCATCCCTAATTTTTTCAAGTTTTTTGGAAAATCTTGGTAAAAAGGCCCTTGAACCGGGTTACCTATGCTACAAGGGAAAGCTTGGTAGAAGTTGGGATTTTTAGTTGAACATTTGGTTTTGCTTTGGAATCTGATTGATTCTCATTGATTTGTTGTATTGAATGGTTTCCACCCCTCTCTACATCAAAAATGGTGTTTCTTGGTAAGTTAAGTGATCAAGTTGTGTGTAAGTCTATTAAGAGCCTTCCTCTAAATCTTTGAACAAGTTCATTGTGGATCCCTACATGTACTGCATCAGCCTCTAGGTACTTTTCCAACTCTTCAAACACACTCAAAATCCCTATTCTAATATCTAACTCTAGAAACATCTAACTCCATCATGTATGAAAAATATTGTGTAGCATAGACATGTTTGATAATTCCAAATAGCTCGATGCCTTCTTTCATAAAATGTTTTGGTGTGTTTCATATTTAATGCAATGTAATAAGCGATATTAATATTTTTGTAAAATGCATTACTTACTTTTGTTCTATTTGTGTTTTTGAACATGTAGCATTGAAGGTCATGCCGAGGAAATGAATTGAAGCCTCTAACACCAGAAGAACGTGCAGCTAAAAATGCAAGGAGAAGAGAATCAAAAAAATTAGCTTGTGAAGCAAAGGAATTGCATCCCATACAGCCACAAATTCCCGTGCAATCTAAAAGAAATGTCAAATTGGAAAAACAAAGGGCACAAATGAGGAAAGTTCATGGAAGGACGGGAATGGATACAGAAGTTGGGGGCACATCATCAACCATAGGTGAAGCTCAATGCACATCTCCAATTAAAGACACATTGACAACAACATGTGGTTTTCTAGGTACATTGGAAATCACATCTCCAATTGAAGACACACCATCAAAAACATTGTGTTTTGAAAGTACATCAAAAAACACATCTCTATTTGAAGGCACTCCACAAACGACATCTCAAGTTGGAGGTACAACATCATTTACATGTCAATCTCAAGGTATGCCATCAATTGCACCTCCAATTGAAGGTACAAGGTCTATCCCTGATGTTGTTGACCTTCCCAATATTGACACAAATTTACATTTGAGAACTCCTAGATTTTTGTATAGAAAACCTACATTTTTTATTGATATTGATTCCAATGTTTTGAAATGGATTCCTAATAAGATTCCAAAATGTACATGTCAAAGATATGCACAAAGGATATGGAGTTTTTTTTTTGCAGAGATAAGTGAGGGTGGAAGATGCCAACTATTTGTTGAAATAATGAGGCAACTCAAATTTAGGCCAACCATGAAGGCTCTTGGGCTAAGAGTTGTTAATGACTCAAGTGAAAATTTCATTGTAAAGAACTTGATGAGTGCATACGAGAGTGTCGGTTCCACCTCACGCATGAAGGATAGTTGTGCCACGCAACACGTGATGACAACAACACTGTTAAGTAGTCAAACAAGGAACAAGGTGAACCTTACAAAGGAAAGTAAGTCTTTGAAAATAATTAGATCATCTCTAATGAGAGCCAAAGGAAGGCGTGAAAGAGTGGAGGATCCAAATAGCAATGAGTTATGGCCATTTTCGGGTAGAGTGCCACGGAAAGACACAAGAATTGCTCAAGGCTTGAGATATTTAATTATGAATTATTGGAAGGATAACACAAGGACCTCTCCCAATCAAACAGATGTTGTAAGAAGGAGAATTGGTAGTAAAAACTGTTAGCCACATCCAATGCATTATTTGGATACCACTCAAACCCAATTTTTTGCTGATTTTGTACAGATGTTTCCTGAAATTAAAATATGTCAAAGGTATTTTGAAATACTAAAACCTTTTTATGTCAAAATAAATCACACACGCACTACTTGTTGTTGTAGGGTTCGTATTTATTTTTCTAACCATTATGATGTTTATCGACGTATATGTGTAGATATGCATACTAACAGTGTTTTGCAGGAATGTAACATAATGCCTCCACCTAAATCGTCAAAGAAATTTTTGTCTTCCATTTTATGTGAAAGAGAGGATGGTCAATTTTTTTACAAAAAATAATGTTTGGATGGCACATGTGATCATTGTGGTGGCATGCAAAATTTTCCAATTTCCCAACACATGGCTAGTACACACACAATTGGAGACAAAATTGTGGAATTTGGCAAATATAAGACAGTGGCATACAGTATAAAAGATGGGAAAGAAGCAAAGAAGTGTGAATTGGTCAGTGATAAGATTCTGGTGTATTAGTTTATGGGAATTTTTTGTGATTAGGTGGTCTATGACTATGCAATGCATACACACAAAGCACAATGGTTTGACTCACAGTTCAAGTTATTCAAGGACATATTTCCACTTTGTCATATTGTTTCAGTTGTTGACTTCACTGAGAACTACACACTACAACCACATAACGAGGTGCAATCACAGTACTACAACTACGTGCAGGTTGCTATATTTGTGCATATAGCATTCATTCATGCAAATGATAGTACAGAGGAAAATACGAAAGTATTGAGGGTATATCACTTTTACATCAGTGATGATCGCACATATTCTACAAAGTTTTTTCAAGGTTGTTTTCATATGTTCTATGTTGATTTGGCTAGCAAGGGCATATCATTAGTCAGCATATCATATGGTCAGATAATCGTACATCACAATTCAAGAATGCCAAAAAAATTTACTGGTTGAGCAGGATGCATAGGATTAGTGGTGTTAAACATATGTGGAACTTCTCAGAGGTCGGGCATGGAAAATGGGAGCATGATGGAGCAGGTGCATGTATCAAAAGATCCCTAGCACGAGAAGAATTAAAGTACACAAACAGTGTAAAGTTGATAGATGCAAGATCAATTGTCCAGTGGTGCAATGGTGCAATGGGTCCAAGTAGTGAAGGTAATTCTTTAGTTCGTATATTTTTTCATTTAGTAGATGATACTAACATTGCAAAATATGAGGGTTGTTGTACACTAACAGGATCGAGCGAGCTACACTCTTTTAGAAGCTACAATGCAGGTACATGGACTATCCATAAAAGGAAGATGGCATGCTTATGTTATGCGTGTACACTTCAATCATGGAATTATTGTGAGTCAATAGAGTGGGTTGACGAATGGTCTATAAGAATTCTAACCCCACTTGACACTTATCAGCTCCTGACAGCTCTACAAATCACAGAGATGCAATCATCCATTAACTTTGATCATTTATCAAACCTACTAGAACCAGGTAATATATCTTACTTACAAGTTTTATTATGTTTCTCAGTAAATAAATCTAACAAGATGAACATATCAATGCAGGGCATATTTATGTGGTGATTGCAGATGAAGACAATGAAGAGGGTATGGATTATTACCTGTGCCTTTGTATCAAGGCCAAAAATAAATTAGAGTCTCCAGTTATAGATGGAGAAAATATAGAATATCCTACTGGTTCGGTGGTTGTTACTTGAACATGGCTTCAAAGGTATCTAGTTAAGACTATTGCAATTTGGTTGTTTAAGGACTTCGACACGCATCAAAAAATTCCTCAGTATTCCAACCCTTTTCGTCGCCACCAACGTTCATTTGATCAAATATAAGGGCAGACCTGCGAACAAGAACTTGTGGAAAGTGTGTGAGTCTAACCACGAGGCAATACTCGACACAATAAATAGTAGAGAAGACCCAGATGGTTCACTGGATTGATTTGTAAGTATGCACATTGAATTTGTAAAGTCATGTTATTGATCACTCTTTTCCTTTTTTGATTGTGACTATAGGTAATACTAAAGTTTGTCAAAGTATATAAGAAAAGAACATCAGTTGGTGGTGCAAGTGTTTAGTGGTATGAGAAACATTGGTTGTTGGTGCATTTTCTGGTTGTCAATCTTCTCTTTCTTTTCCATCTCCTAGATTTATCAGATTCTTATATGCTACATGTTTTATGTTAAGCCTCTCAATGATATACTTGAAATTTATACATAGGGTCATCGAGAGATGATAAAGTAGCGAAGGGGCACATCACCATTGTAGGACCTTCAATCGACCTCCTTATCTAGCATGCATGAAGGTGATAGTAGGTCTTGTCAGCTATATGACTGGCATTATTTAGTTATTTCTCTTTTAATGATTTTTATGTGAGTCTATGACTAAGATTGAGAGGCTTTTGCAGGTTTTTTGGAATGCAAATAGCTGGGCCAGCTGAGGTGGAATGGAGAAATGAAACTGGGCAGCAACTCCTTTTGTTTCTTCTCAAGTACAATATATTTCATGATCTGTGTTGGAAATGGGAGGATTATTTCCCTGCATGTATTGCTACAAGTATTGACAAATGGGAAGATTTTCAAGATGTTCTTCCATCACTATTGTAATATTTGTCATTGACTTAGTGTATTTTTTTTTTTTTTTTAATTATGAGAAATTAATACATGCAAATGTGTATATTCCTTAATATATGCCTCAATTAAATGTGTATATTACATTTAAAATTAGTTGTAATGCTTCATGGTTTACATTTAAAGTTGTCTTCAAGGAAAAACGTGTGGATTTATTAGTAAGAATGAAATAATGTTTAATATAATTGTAGAAAGGCATATTAGTAAGGTCTTTTGAACATTTTGCAATGAGGAAGTTGCAAAATATGTTAAAATATGATACAATGTAATAAATGGTCAGTCCATGTCAAGATGGGTGAAAGCAAGCTTTTTATTGTTTTTGAGTCTAAGGTCTTAGGAGGAGTTAAATAAGTGATGCAGACCTCAGGTGGAGATCAAATTAAAATGACAAATACAAGATGATCAACGCAAAATCCAAAGAAAATTCAAAAGAACTTCACAAATCCACTTGTCAGGTACACTCTTTCTACAAGTAATGCTAAACAACTTCAAGAGACTTTTCACCCAACTTTCCCAAAATACTTGTCAATTAAATGATGGATTTAGACACCCATTAAGGACTTACACAACATACTTCAAGATCAAGTATAACTCCTTTGGACCAGTTTAGACTTCCAATACACTCACCATGGGAAAATCAAGGAAAAGAGGTCAATTTAACAAAGGAAGCACCCTTCAAACTTCTCCAATCACCTTGGAACCTTGGGGAAGAAAATTAAATGGCCCAAAACCATAGAATCCAAAACTAGTTTGCACCTGTATGGTCAAAAACACTCGCAACTCAAAACCTCCCTTTCTAATACAAAAACAAGGGTTTTGTCAAAATCTTCATTCCCAGGCTTCAATAATCAAATAAAGGGTACAAAAACCTTTCATAGGGTCTTCCTTGACATTTTAAATGCTTAAAAACTCAACTTCATCAACATTTCATTGAAAAGCACTTCAAAACCGTCACTTTTCAAGGGAAAAATTGTATTTCCAGCCCTATGGCATCACACAATCACCACAAGAATTATTTATTATGATATAAAATGCATTGATAAATATATAATAATATATTTTTCACCAATCCACCGAGTTACAGGAGAAAACAGTGGGTGGATTGGTCAAAAACTCATTATTTTGCTTTCAAACCCTTCACAAAGGAAAAAACAGGGTATACACTGTATTTTTTGAATTTATCTTACAAAACAGAAGATTAGAAATCCAAACCAAGTGAAGATAAAATAAAACTCATAAAAATTCAACCTCTAAAAATTTCAAAGCATGATTGGGTCTGTATAGTCAGTACAACAACAAACAATTTTGAAAAACAATGAAAAAACTCAAAAAATGCACCAAAAATATGTGGTATTCTTATTCTGTGAGTTTATTACACCTTCAAAAACCTTGATTCGAGCCTAATAAGGCCTCTTATAACATTTACAAGCCATAACCACCTTAAAACCAACCAACTTGCACCTAATTACCCTTTAAATGACTCTAATTTTGCAAATCAGCACAAATTTGACAACATTTGCAATATTTTCCATTTTTGTAATTATTGAACTTTTAAGACTCTAAATACCTTTAGACACCTAAAATATGGTAATTTAGACCTTATTTAACCCTTATTAAGACTTCTAGACTCAAAAACAACAAAATCCCTTCATTTACCCAATTTGACATCTTTGACAATTTTGACAATTTTTTCAAGTTTTCACACATTTTGCAATGTCTTCATGGAACAAAGATGAAATCACCTTCAAATGAAATTTTAAACCAAACCTTTCCAAGGCAACCAAACACAATTTAGAACATTTATCTACTGTTTCTCAAGGGAATTCAATACATATAAGACCTGTTCGGCCTGTACACAGGTAGGGAACTCAGAAAAATCAGTAAAACTATGAGAAAACAAAGTAATTTCCAAGCTTTATTCTTTTCCCTCCAATCCAACAACCACAACTCGAGCCTCTCTAGGATTTACATAGAATTTATCATCCTCCTATAACTGATCAATGCCCCTAACCACCAAGAAACCAACTTTTCAAAACACATAACCATTGCAATTACAAATTTGTTGCATTATGCAACTCACAAATTTGCAACTGTATCACTTTTCCTACTAACTAAACTAATGACTCCATTATGTGATTGAGATACAATATTTCATGTTGACTTTTAGGCTTTCAAACTCACTTGTTGACACATTTTTAATGCAAGGGTGCATTCTGACCATCAAACATGGAGATTTGTGACTAGGCGCCTAGGTGCTCCTGCACCACCTACCGAATTGGAAAACTAGTGAGCTCACTAGCTTGCCAAATCCATAGGGTTGACAAGGTAGGGGCAGTGTATGCCTCATAGAAATCAATGCAACCTAGGTCATCTCTAACATACCTTAGGGTATGACATTCAACAAAACAACTACTATGGTTCAACTAACTCGATCCCTTAAGGGTGCAAAGTGCAAAAGGGCAACAATATTTGACAGGGTATTACTCATAAACCATGGTGATTACGAAATCTCTATCTGAACCTACGATATCACATTAGATCCCTCTAAAATAACCTCTCTCAGTCATTGCTATTTCAGAGACATTTTCCGGTGGTGGCAAATTTTCACTCGGGGAAAAAGTTGTCAAATGCAAGTAGTTGAAAGTTGCAAAGTGGTGCAACTTTCGTTCTATAGCTCATGTGACCAAAAAAACTATTCCAACGCGTCCAGGTGGGTATGTTTATGCCATAGTCCTCTTTCGCACCCAAACACATGGAATCGCTCTGAGCTACGTTCAACCGGATTGATCCCTTAAGGGTCTAAAGTGCAAAATGGCTGTAAACTTCAGCATGTTATTACTCGGACACCATGATGCTTAGAAACTTCTCATCTGATCCTACAAGATCATGTTGGACCCATCTACAGTAACCTCTCTCAATTTTTTCTATCTCAGAGGCATTTTCTTGTGGTGGTGAATTTTCACTTAGGGAAAAAGTTGTCAAATGCAGGTAGTTGAAAGTTGCAAAGTGGTGCAACTTTCATTTTGTAGCTTGTGTGACCAAATAGATTGTTCCAATGCATCCGGGTGGGTATGTTTACGGTAGGCATGGTCCTCTTTCACACCCAAACATGCGGAATCGCTCTAAGCTACGTTCAACCAGATCGATCCCTTAAGGGTCCAAAGTGCAAAATCGCTGCAAACTTCAACATGCTATTACTCGGACACTGTGATGCTTAGCAAATTCTCATCTAATCCAATGGGATCATGTTGGGCCCCTCTACAATAACCTTGCTCGGTTTTTTCTATCTCAGAGGCATTTTCCTGTGGTGGCAAATTTTCACTCAAGGAAAAAGTTGTCAAATGCAAGTAGTTGAAAGTTGCAAAGTGGTGCAACTTTCATTCTGCATCTTGTGTGACCAAACGGATTGTTCCAACACGTTTGAATAGGTATGTTTATGCTAGGCATGGTCCTCTTTCGCACCCAAACACATGGAATCACTCTGAGCTACGTTCAATCGGATCAATCCCTTAAGGGTCCAAAGTGCAAAATGGTTGTGAACCTCAACATGCTATTACTCGGACACCGTGACACTTAGAAACTTCTTGTCTGATCGGCCAAAACTAAAAAATCGGCAAAAAAATGCTTTTAAAACCTGCAAAAAAACACGAATAAAATCGTGTTGATTTTCATGTGAATAAAAACAATGAGACCATAGCTTATTTCTTACTATTATGCTTTGATAGACTTTTTCCAAGCATCCATAGCTTGTTCGAAAGCACCTATTTTAGGATTTTAGCTATAGCAGCAAGGCAGTGAATTGTTTGATAAAATGCTTTGGTAGACATGTATGAAAAATGTCGTAGCATAGACAAGGCAGTGAACTATTTGAAAAAATGCCTCAAATAAATGTGGTCTCATGGTGATGGAATGCCATGACAATCCATAGTCATACGCATTCATCATGGCATTCCATCACCATGAGACCACATTTCTTCGAGGCATTTTTTCAAGCAGTTCACTACCTTGTCTATGCTATTGCTTACTATTATGCTTCAATAGATTTTTTCCAAGCATCCATAGCTTGTTCGAAAGCACTTATTTTAGGCTTTTAACCATAGCAGCAAGGTAGTGAACTGTTTGACAAAATTCTTTGGTAGACATGTATGAAAAATGCAGTAGCATAGACAAGGCAGTGAACTGTTTAAAAAAATTCCTAAAGGAAATGCGGTCTCATGGTGATTATTGTCATTGCATTCCATCACCATGAGACCACATTTATTTGAGGCATTTTTTCAAACAATTCACTGCCTTGTCGATGGCTTGTCATGGCCTTCCATCACCATGAAACCACATTTCTTTGAGGCATTTTTTCAAACAATTCACTGCCTTATCTATGCTATTGCTTACTATTATGCTTTGACAAATTTTTCCAAGCATCCATAGCTTGTTCGAAAGAACCTTTTTTAGGCGTTTAGCCATAGAAACAAGGTAGTGAACTGTTTGATGAAATGCTCTGGTAGATAGCTATGAAAAATGTCATACCATAGACAAGGCAGTGACTGTTTGAAAAGATGCCTCAAAGAAATGTGTTCTCATGGTTATGGAATGCCATGATAGTCCATCACCATAGGCATTCATCATGGCATTCCATCACCATCAGACACATTTCTTTGAGGCATCTTTTCAAATAGTTCGCTACCTTGTCTATGTCATGGCATTCCATCACCATGAGACCACTTTTCTTTGAGGCATTTTTCAAAAATTTCAATGCCTTGTCTATGCTATTACTTACTATTATGCTTTGATTTATTTTTTCCAAGCATCCATAGCTTGTTCGGGAGCATCTGTTTTAGGATTTTAGCCATAGCAACAAGGAAATGAACTATTTGATAGAATTCTTTGGTAGACATATATGAAAAATGTCGTAGAATAGACAAGGGAATGAACTATTTGAAAAAATGCCTCAAAGAAATGTGATCTCATGGAATTCCATGACAGGCTAAAGCAATTGGCAATTGCTCCTAGTTATTAGTTATGCAATGTGAAGTAATTGCATAACTGCTTAGGTTGACTTTGTAAAAATCTATATTGTAATTAAAATTTTGTCATCTATCAGCATCTAGTTATTCATTATGCAATGTGAAGTGATGCTTTGAGTTTGAAAGATGTGCAATGCATGAATATAAACTACAAAAATCTATTTTCTACATTTCATTAGTTAAACTCTTTATTTTATTTTCTCTCTATATCTCTATGCTATGGAAATGCCTTTCGATTTCAAAAAATATAGTTTTTATCTCTTGTTATACAATTTTTTACGTTATTTTTTAATCCAATTTTTTCTCGATTTTTTCACGATTTTTTCCCAATTTTTTCAAAAAATCTTATACTTTTGGTTTGCTGATTTATTCCCCAAAATATTTTTGTTGCTATGACCAAAACAATAAATACCAATTGAGATTGTACATACGGCTTGAACAGTGGTCTACCATCACACAAATAGAAAACCAAAAGGAGCAGATATACAATGTTAAAGAAGAGTGAAAGCACAACTAAATTTATCATTTCAAAGCAATTTTTTTGATGCATTTTTTCAAATAGTTCACTGCCTTGTCTATGCTATTGCTTACTATTATGCTTTTGATATATTTTTTCGAAGCATCCATAGCTTGTTCAAAATCACTTGTTTTAGGCTTTTAGCCATAGCAACAAGGCAGTGAACTATTTGAGAAGATGCTTTGGTAGACATGTATGAAAAATGTGGTAACATAGACAAGGCAGGGAACTATTTGAAAAATATCTCAAAGAAATTTGGTCTCATAGAATGCCATGATAAGAAAATGCAATTGGCAGCTGCTCCTAGTTATTAGTTATGCAATGTGAAGAAATTGCATAACTGCTTAGGTTGACTTTGTTCAAACTATATTGTAATTAAATTTTCAACATCTATCAACATCTACTTACTAGTTATGCAAAGTGAAGTAATTCTTTGACTTTGAAAGATGTGCAATGCAATGTAATCAATGACATGAATATAAACTACAAAAATCCATTTTTTACAATTCATTAGTTAAAATATTTATTGTATTTTCTCTCTATATCTCTATATGCTATGGAAATACCTTGCAATTGTATTTAAAAGGCTTAATAGGTCAGTTAGGTGGTATTTGCAAAATCAAGTTGTGAATGAATGGTAATTAAGAGCAAAATTGGCAAATTGCCATCTTAGAAGTCTAACAAAGGGTGGTTATGGTGGTTGATTGGCTCAAGGGGTAGTTGGAAGGTGGTATCAAGATATATTGCTGTAATACCCCGAGTTGAGGGTTGATTTTGTTCAATTTATAATAACAAAATATACTTGAAAACGTTGATCACTGGTTTTCTTTGTTTTCCTGAATTTTATTTGCCTTGCACAGGCCCATACAAGTCTATCATGACTTGAGGCTTTGGATACTTGATTGCATATGTTTTTACTCTCTTTGCATCTATTTTGAAGGTTTAAATCCATCATTGGTGTGTGTGGGATCAACAAACTTGGTTACTGCTATGTTTTCTATGTTAGGGGTTTTGAGGGCAACACCATGACACATTAGCCAATCTACCTACTATTCTGACCCTGTTGCTTGGTGGATTGGCCTGTACCATGATTAGTTTGGTGTATGAATACTTTGGAGGCTGAGAGAATGAATAAACTCAGTGGGGTGTGAAGTTCTAATGTTGTTCAGGGGTGTTTCCACCATGAAAGTAAGGAACTCAAGTAGTGAATCTGAGAAATACTAAAAGGAATGGGATTGTGAGTGTCTTTTAAGCTAGGGTAGAGGTATTTTGGGGTGTTTGGACCTTTGAAAGTATTGGGGGAGGTCTGGAGTTATGAGTTTCTTTAAAACCATTGTTTTTGTGAAGGTTTAGGAGGGTTTGTGAGTAGAGGAATAGAACAAGTTCTTGGGGCTCTTAAAATGGGAGAATCCTGAGTTTGGTGAGCATCCCTAAGACTATTTCAAGTTTCCTTGGTTTGGAGGTGAGTTTGTGAGGGGGTTCCTTTGGAAATTAGGCCTAATTGTAAAGCCTGGAGCGAGGGAGGTGTATTGAAAGTTCATGTTGGTCCAAAAGAGTTACTATTGGTTTTGGCATATGTTGTGTAACCCTGAAAAGGGTATCTTAATCCACCTTTAAATGGTTAGGTGTTTTGGAAAGGTTGGGAGAAATTAGGCTTGGACCAGGTTTTGAGTGCTACAAGGGTGGATTGTTGGGTAAGGTGTTGAATGAAGAGTTTGGTTTGATGGGGCTTTGAGGTTGTGTAGATTGCTCAAAATAGGTTGTATTAATCTTGTTAGGAGCCCCTTGAAGGCAGGTTGTTAGACTAATTGGGTTTGAGCCTCCTTGCCTCTGCATCGGTGAGGCACAAGTAATTGAAGCATTCCAAAGGATACAAACCACCACGAATGGAGCTTATTTATACAATACGCTTTAGATGGGGCTTATTGAGCATTCAACGGTAATTAATTAAGGATTAGATGTAAACAAAATCCATGCCTACAACATTCAAGCATACAACTTACACGATATGCATGATAACATCATTCAAGAATGGCAGTAGAAAAATAAGAGTTTCTTTAATCAAAAATCCAAAAGGCTATACAATGATATATATTGATAAAAGTATATAAATATATCCAAAAAAACCATATAGGCTTAGTACAAAGGAGCCATTTAGACATAGAATATCATGTATATATATCAATAGTACAAAACATATGTTCCAAAATGCCACATAGGCATACAACAAACAACACTAATACATAGTCATTTCCCTCTAGGGGAAGGAAATAGATCCCGTGCTGCCTTCAAAATTCGGCTGGATGGAGTGACTATTGCTTGTCTTGTCTTTTGAACATGCCCGCTACTCCTCCTCTCTTCACTCTGGACCTTCAACTGATACGATTAAAAGTAAAGATGTTAAAACATAGAAATTGAATTATGGAATGGCATATAACAAAATATAATCACTTACCACATACATATAGTCATCATGCACATTTAAAGCATCACCATGTCCATGATCTGGAGTGACAACCACCTGTAGCAACCATGAAGATAGAATAAAAATACATAAAATTATCATGAAAATTTTCTATAATAGACCATAAAAGAGCAAATATAATGTCAAATCGACTAATCTATTCCATATCTCTCTCAATGGATCATAACTAGCTATTGCTACAGCAACTCCATGGCCCATCATGCCACCAACATCACCAGGGCTATCTCTTGTCAAAAACTGGAAATGAAACAATATCTCAAGTATCGTGTTGATATAGGAGAACATAATGTGACACGATCAAGGAATACTTGA
>CM021108.1:516253933-516540516 GCA_007115665.2 Sequoiadendron giganteum | reverse complement strand
AGGTAGGGAGAGAGGGGTGAGATAGAGAGAGAGATGTGAGAGAGATAAGAGAGAGGAGGGAGGGATAGGTAGGGTGAGAGGGGTGAGATAGAGAGAAAGAGAGTAGAGAGGGAAGGGGAAGAGAGAAGTGAGATAGGTGATAGAGATGTGTGATGGAGCTGAAAAGTAGAGAGATAAGGAGGGAGGTGGAGAGATTGAGAGGGAAGGAGGGGGGAGAGAGAAAGATGTATAAAGGGATAGGTTAGATAGAGATAAGTAGAGAGAAAAGGTGGGTGAAAGGAAGAGAGAGGGAGAGAGAGGGGGAGAAAGAGAGGTGAGATAGAGACAAGAGAAGGAAGCAAGATGAAGAGGTAACACTTCTAGGGGAAGAGGATTCAATCCTAATTCAAAGTCAAACAATCAAGGCCAAGGAGATGACAAAAAGGACCAAGAACAATCTGATTCAAGAGGTGGATGGAGAGGTTCAAGAGGCAGATCTAGTGAGAGGTTCTTATCAATTTTCAGGGAGATGCTACAGTTGTAACCAACCTGGACATCCAACCTTTAAATTCCCTAAAAACCAAGGCTCAATCTCTTATGGTGGAGAGAGAAGGAATCAACTAGTGCATGAAGATGAAGAGAGTGTGAATTCACCTATAGTGAACCTTACATCACAAGGAGAGACACTCATGATAAGAAGAACTGTGTTGCAAGCATCCAAGGAGGAAGATTTGAGTCAAAGAAGGAGCCTATTCAAAACTACCTGCAAAATCAAAGGTAAAGTGTGTCAAGTTGTCATTGATTCTGGTTCTCAAGATAATCTAGTGTCTAGGGAAATGGTGGACAAGTTGATTTTGAAAAAATTACCTCATGAAGCACCTTATAGATTTTCTTGGGTCAATGCTAATTAAACTATTAGAACGATAATTTTTTTTTAAAAAATTTCTTTGGCCATTCATGCTCATTAATTCCCTAAGGAGTCAATACTACAAGTATAAAATTTCCTTCACGTAGCATAATCACCAATGTTTGTTTTATCATATTCACCAATGTTCATTTTATCATATGGTCCCTTAAACCCTAATACCTCAACCTCCATACCCTCTTAATCCCTCAACCCTTAACCCTTAAAACCCTAATCCCTCAACCCCCATACCATCTTAATCCCCCAACCCTCAACCCTTAACCCTTAAACCCCTAATCCCTCAACCCCCATACCCTCTTAATCCCTCAACCCTCAACCCTCAACCCTTAACCCTTAAACGCTAATCCCTCAATCCCTCTACAATATTAATCCCTCAACCCTTAACCATTAACTCTCAACCCTTAAACCCTAATATCTCAATCCCTATACCCTCTCAAACTTCAACCCTTAACCCTTAAACCCTAATCCCTTAACCCCCATACCCTCTTAATCCCTCGACCCTCAACCCTTAAACCCTAATCCCTCAACCCCTATACCCTCTTAATCCCTCAAACCTCAACCCTCAACCCTCAACCCTTATACCCTAATCCATCAACCCCTATACCCTCTTAATCCCTCAACCATCAACCCTTAAACCCTAATCCCTCAACCTCTCAACCTCTCAACCCTCAACTCTTAAACCCTAATCTATCAACCCCTCTACAATATTAATCCCTCAACCCTTAACCCTCAACCCTTAAACCCTAATCCCTCAATCCCTATACCCTCTTAATACCTAAAACCCTAATCCCTCAACCCTCAACCCTCAACCCCTAACCCTTAATCCCTAAACCCTCTACTTGAGAGAGAGAGAAGGAGAGGTGGTGGGAGGGACATACTTGAGAGAGAGGGATAGGGAGAGGGATAGAGAGAGATGGAGTGAGAGAGGGAGGGACTGGAAGATAGATAGAGTGTAGGAGGGGGAGACTTGAAAAAGAGAGAGAGAAAGATGGGGTAGGATGAAGATACTCGAGGGAGATAGGGTGGGAAGTAGAGACCTGAGAGAAAGGGAGAGAGAAAAAGTGGGAGAGAGATAGAGGGAGTGAGAGAGAGAGGGAGAGAGAAAAAGTGGGAGAGAGATATAGGGAGTGAGAGAGAGAGGGAGTGGGAGAGAGAGAGAGGGAGATACATAGAGACAAAGAGAGAGAGAGAGTGAGAGAGAGGGAGGGAGAGGGGTGGAGGGAAAACCCAAGAGAGAGGGGAGAGGCAGAGAGGGCAGGGATGGACACCCAAGAGAAGGAGAGGGAGACGAAGTTGAGAGAGGGGGAAGGAGATAACGGCAGATAGGGGTAGGAGGAGAGAGGGAGTACCCTGATAGAGGTGGGATTCAGAGAGATGGAGGGGTGGGGGAGAGCATGAGACAGAGGGAGAGAGAGAGGAGGGGAGGGGGGTGGGAGGTCCTGAGAGAGAGGGAGAGAGATATAGGGAGTGAGAGAGAGAGGATGTGGGAGAGAGATAGAGGGAGTGAGTGAGAGAGACAAAGAGAGGCCCGAAAGAGGGAGAGGGGGTAGAAAGGAGAGACTTGAGAGACAAAGAGGGAGGGAGAGGGGGTGGGAGGGAGAGACTTGAGAGAGAGGGAGAGAGAGAGGGGAGAGGTGGTGGGAGGGAGATACTTGAGAGAATGGAGAGGTAGACAGAGACAAAAAGAGGGAGTGAGATAGGGAGGGAGTGGAAGAGAGATAGAGTAAGTGACTATGAGAGGGAGAGGGGGTAGGAGGGGGAGACTCAAGACAAAGAGAGAGAGGGAGAGGGGGTGGGAGGGAGAGAATTAAGAGAGAGGGAGAGATATAGAGTGGGAGAGAGAGGGAGTGGGAGAGAGAGAGGGAGTGTGTGTGTGTGTGTGAGAGAGAGGGGGGATGGAGATACCAGAGAGAGAGTGAGAGAGAGAGGCAGAGAGATAGAGTGAGTGAGAGAAAGGGAATGGGAGAGATAGAGGGAGTGAGTGAGTGGCAGACCTAAGAGAGGGAGAGGGGGTAGGAGGGAGAGAATTGAGAGAAAGGCAAAGAGAGAAAGATAACAACCTAAGAGAGGGAGATGGAGTGAGAGAGATAAAAAGACCAAAGAGGGAGAGAGAGAGTGAGAGTGAGAGTGAGAAATGGGGTTGGAGTGAGATAGATTTATTTAGGTACCTATGTGGGAGGGAAAGAGACTTAAGAGAGGGGATTGGACTAAGAGAGTAGTCAAGGTCACATGGGAGGGAGTGAGATCTTAGAGATAGAGACTTCAAAGGGATAAAGAGTTATTCAATTATAGTAACGAGTTAGAGAAGGTATGAAAGGTAAAACCTTGGCTATCCATCTATGATCATAAGCTATGCACTCTAAGAATTATGAAAGTTGTTCAACAAAGAGGGGGAATTCTAGTTCTATGCAAAGAAGGCCATTTGGTGATCGCCAAATGGCCTGCTTTGGACATGTTAATTAATAGGATTTGCCAAATTTTCTCATATTTTCGTTCGTGCTCCCCATATCATTTGCATGTATTTCATTGCAAGTTTATAAAAAAACCATGACAGCATTAACCTCTCTCTTAGCTATCTAAATATATAATTCTTTTTTCATTTTGATTTAGTTAAGGTTTTGATCCATGGCTTCTATTGTAAATGCCTTCGTTTTTGGTCAAAAACCAACATGTGCTAGGTTTAGGATAGATTTTTACACGTTCATCAAAATGTGAAACAAATTCCATTTTTTGAAACTAGACTCCATTCTACTCATGATGAAAAATAAATAAATCAATTTTTGATTAGTTTGCAAAAAATATGGGGAGGAGCACGCTCAAATTTCAGCTTTTCAGGATGTGTCTACTTTGAAAATTCATAAAATACTATATATTCATTAAAAAATTATCCGAAAGAAGGAGGATAAACTACATGGTGTTAGCTAATTTCACACTATTTGTATTTTTAAAATTCTAAAAAAAGTTAACCAAAAAGGGGGGAGCCCTCAGGCGCTATGCTATTTTTTTTGATAAAAACAGGACCTGTTTTGGGCACCCCCCTTTTTGAGACCCTTAATCTTCATTAATTTCAAAAAAAAATAGTAGCTTAGTAACTAGAATTGGAGCACTTCAAATTTTTTTCTTGCCACATCTTGAAATTTTGAGTCTAACTATCTTCATTTTCTCATGCAAATCAGATTTTTCTGATTTAAAAAAAAAAGTGGCATCTTAAGAGCCAAAATTGTGTCACAGATTGGTGCACTTACCTATTTTTATTGTTGATGTTTTTTCCATGTGTTTCAATAAATGAAAAAGGGGGAGATTTTTGGAAGATAGTGTTGTCATTGATGTCAATAGATCTATGGTGTTGCATTGATGTCAACCTATGGAGATGCTTTGATTAGTTACATTACGTTGTCATTAGTAGTTTCACTAATGTCAACCTCTAGTATTGCTTTGATGAGCTTGTGTTTTTGGATGTTCAACCTCTTGTGTGGTTGAGATGGTGAGAAGGTGTTCCAGATTTTGAGTTTGTGTTTATGGGGCTTGGTTTCTAAGTGCTTTTGAGAAAATTTGAATAAAAAGGGAAACAATGTGGTAGAGTGTTCGGTGTGGTAGAGTGGTGTTTAATGTTTTTCTCCAAATTTATTCAGGGTTGAAGATCTACTTGTGTGGTTCAAATATGTTGATGAAAGGTGGTTAGAAGTGTTATATTTAGAGTGTCATGTTTTGGATCATCCGATAGAAGAAGTTGTATTCACTAGTGTGTGAATTGTGATGCATTGCTATTTGGGAGAAATGGTTTTTCTCCACATTTCTCTGTGTTGTGGTTTCTGTTCTTGTGGATCTAGAGATGTGCTTATATTGTTCATATCTATCTCTAGTCTGAGTTGTTTGAGTTTTGGTGCTCTGCAAGGTTTGATTCATGAGTTATAGTATGTGGAAGGTTAACTAGGAGTACAAAATACTCTTTGAGGTTGCAAGTTGCAGGGGAGAAATATTAATAAGGTAAACATTAGAGAATTACTACGTGACATCAGGAAAAAAATAAACTAGGAGGAATCAAACATCTTATTTTTCAACACAACCTCTTGAAGACAAAGAGAAATATCCAAGATATTACGTCTTAAAAATACAAGAATACCTAATTTTGTTTGGGTATCCCACTCTTGTAGGGATAAATAAAGCCCATCTATGGAACTCACTAATATAAATTTGAGTCTACTAGTCAGGAACATGGATAGGGAAGTGGTTGACATCAACAGGGAAGATCTTAATGCTAAAATTAATCATAGAAACAATACCAATTTAATCCATGTTATTTGATAAATACAAAGGAAGAGGGGACCCAATCAAACATTTATGATAATTTTTAATGGATTGCATGGAAATTTTAAACAATGACTCTTACTTAATGAGACTCTTTCCAAGAAGTCTTGAGGGTGTATCTATTGAATGGTTCTCTCATTTACCACATGGTATTAAAACCTTTGATGAGTTATCAAAAAATTTATAAACCACTTCTTGTGCAATATCAAACAAGAAATAATGGTTCCTAATCTATATAAGATCAAACAAAACTAGGGTGATTCCTTTGCTTCTTACTTTCAAAGATGGAGGCATAAATGTAGTAAAACTAAATGCATCGTTCCAGAAAAACAATTAGTCAAAATATTCATCTCTAACCTTCAAACATACATTAGCTATCAATTAACTATGTTATGTCCTAACAATTTTGAAGAAATCATTGAAAAGGGTCTAGTCATTGAAAGAGATCTTATAAAGAAAGGTACCATAAAAATTAACAACAATAAAAATAGAGACCAAGCATCGGGATCCATCGACAAACCTTGAATTTGGGAAAAGAACAAGAATATTACAAATGATGGAGTGGTAAATGCTAAGTTTGTTTGAAACATACAAAATCCTTACCAACCACCTCCTAACAATAGCAAAAATAATATCCAAATGAATCAAGTGAATCACCCTAGAAACAATATGTAAAATACTCAACTCACTTATGCTCAAAACAAGCAATAGACAAGCCAAAATTAGAACAATCAAAGAGGGCCACCAAGGATTTTTTTTACAACAAACATGGTGTACACACCATTGGGGGAACCCTGTCATGGATAAGCTAATCCAAATGAACCTCATCAAACTAACTAATCAAACGAACTATGAGGAGCCACACTTTAAACCCCCATGGTATAATGAGGATGATCAATATGAGTTTCATCAAATCAAGGGTCATAAGACAAATAATTACATGAGGTTAAAAATATTATCCAAGACTTGATAGACAAAGGAGAGGTTGATTTTGAACATCGTCTTGGACCCTCCAAAAATAGTGAGATGGGTATCTACAAGGATATGATCCCAGATCATTCTAAGGGAAACAAGAAAGGTAAGGGACATGATTACCAAAAAGCTACTTACACCTATGAAAATGTTGTAGGAACCATTTGTCAAGCTGATAACAATATCAATGTACTAACAATAATTGGTAAAAACCCCAAGTGTAATGTCACTACACGAAGAGGGAAAGTCACAATTCAAGGGGTCCTGTGTCAAGTGAGAGTTACCATTAAATTTTCAAGTGACTACAGTATTGTTGACTAGTTAAAGAAAACCCTAGTCTTAATCTCTATCCTTGAGCTTCTCAAATTATCCCCCACATAAAGAGATTCTAGAGAAAGCTCTCCTTGGATCTTTAGTATTAACAATATCAAAATAGATTAGTTTCAAGCTATGGCTGGGACCATTACTTCTACCCATCACTTGATATTTTCCAAAAAATACCTTCCCTAAAGATCATTTCATAATCAGGCTCTATATCTCAAGGTTTGTATCCATAAACATAAAATTAAGAGGGTCCTAATAGATGGAGGTACAAGATTAAACATATGTACCTTGAAATTAGTAAAGCAGTTAGGATATTCTAATGATGTTATTGAAAAAAACAAATGAATTATTATAAGGGCTCATGATGATAACAAAATAAACTTTGAAGGCATAATCAAACTCCTAGTTCAAGTGGGACTTGTTATAGCTGAAATGACTTGTTAGGTACTAGATCTTGAGCTACCCTATAAAATTATCTTGGGATGATTTTGGATCCACCTAATTTAAGTGGTCCCTTCAACATTCCATCAATGCTTAAAATTTCCTTATAATGATAAGGAAGTTACAATATACACCGATCTAGAACCCTTTCATTACTACAAGAACTTAGAGGAAAAATACATGAAACTTCTTCAAATACCTAGTAATAAAATATCCTTCCATTCATTCTCCTACATCAATCCATCATTGCTTGCCTCATCCTCAACTCCATATTCATCATACAATCCACCTAAATCTGACCTTAAGATCTAGGTAATTGACAATGACTGTGAAGAATACCATTTTAATCACTTTTTGCATTGGAACTTGCTACCCCCATCACCATGATCTTATGGGAGACCAAAGGAAATCAAGCACATACGAGATGTCAAAATGGAAGTCAAACCTACCATATTTACCAGGTTGGGAGACATGAAGGACAAAGTGGTATGTGAAGAAGGTCTCTCTACATGACTTTACAAAGAGGAACAAGAGGAAGAAAAATAATTACCTCCCATCCTCATTGATCCTAACAAAAAAGGGTATCAACTAGAAAAAGGTACAGGTTTCATTGGAAAAGGTGGCCTTGGTCTAAACAAGCAAGGTATAAGAGAGTCTATCATCATGGAAAAGCATAAGAATAATCTAGGACTAGGCTATGGTTCGTTAGACATTGTGACTCTAAACACTAAAAATACTTTTTGCGAGGAAAATGATCCTTCTCCTGTGATTGAGACATAAAATGAGTACAATCTTACTGATGAATATCTATACATAAAAAAATATTTGTTAATATTGGCATAAACACCAAATCTACCCATTCATTTAAACCTACATCCTAAACAAAATGACTCCAACTTGTTTACCTATAGTTAATCGATTGGGATCAAAAACATCACATGCCTGTTGTAGACATATTCTGGAATGATGAAAGATTATATATGAGTTTATGGGACTTCATAATGGTATTCCATTTGGGGATCACAAGGCTGGATTTGAAATTGAACTTGAACAAGGAGCGTACTTTGGAGGGGAGATTGCATCTTCTAGTCACAAAAATGAAATTGAAAATCTAAACATCAAAATAAGATCCAATTTTGAAAACCACAATGTGGCACCATTGGATCATGAAAAAGGTAAAACAAAGGACACATCTAAGGGTGAAAACCTCCTTGAGGTGCTCAAATATGGAGGATTGAATCTCCTAATCATAAAGTATTAAGAAATATCAACAATTTTGGTTGAAGGTTCTAAACTCGTAAATGTAGGAATGATAGATGCATCGAAGATAACATATTATGCATCCAATTTAGATCCTAATGAAATAATAAACTTCTCAACATTCATAAATTATGAGTGAAAGATCAAATTTTCCTAGACTATGCCAGGTTTGGAGCCATCTCTAGTAGTCCATCATCTTATAGTTTTCCTAGGAACAAAACTGATCAAACAAAAGCTTCAAAAGATGCACCCGTAGATAATGCTTCTAGTCAAGGTGGAGCTCTAAAATTTTTTTGACGTTAGATTAATAAGAACTATAGATTATCTTGAGTGGGTTTCTTACTTGGTACAAGTGTCAAAACTGACTAAGGCCATACAACTCTGCATATATTTTAGAGATCTTAACAAGGCATTCCCTAAGGATGAATTCCCCCTGCCTAACATTGATATGATAGTGGACTTAACAAATGGTCATGACATTCTTTCTCTTATGGATTGTTTCTCCGGCTACAACTAGATCAAAATAGCACTTGGGGATCAACATAAAACAACATTTTAATTTCCCTCGGGGAAATTTTTGTTAGAATGTTATGCCATTCAACCTAAAGAATGTATGAGCTCCATACCAAAGATAAATGACTACTATATTCCATTATATGATTCACATTACCATGGAATACTACGTAGATGATATTTTAGAAAAATCTATCACAAGATAAGGACATTTGGGTAAATTGGCTAAGATATTTGATATGATAGAAGAGTATAGCTTACGTCTAAATCAAAAGAAGTGTGTATTTGGTGTAACATCAAGGAAATTGTTGGGCTATACTATATCTAGAAGAGGTATCAAGGTAGATCTTGATAAGGTCAAAGATATTTTAGAAATTCCTCCCCCAAAGACATTGAAACAACTATGGAGCTTGCAAGGAAATCTTTAGTCGATTCAAATATTCATAGAAAAATTAGCAGATAAATCCCATCCTTATACACATTTTTTGCATTAAGATGTAATATTCAAATTGGATGGAAGGTGTGAACATGATTTTTAATAGGTTAAAGAGTATTTGGAAAATCCCCCTCTATTGATGCCACCCATACAAGATAAATCCATGATCTTGTATGTATTGGCAACATTAACAACTTTAGGATCTCTATTGGCACAACTTAATGAGAAAAAAAAAAGAGAGCAATGTACTACATTAGTCGCACCTTAGCTAGTTATGAGGTTAATTACACACCAATTGAAAGAGAATGTTTAGCAGTTGTATTTTTGGTTCAAAAACTTAGACATTATATCTTTAACCAAAAAATCCAGTTGATATCCAAAGTGGATCCCCTCAAATATCTCTTGGAAAAAGTAGCTCTTATAGGAAGAATGACAAAATGGATCATGATACTTAGTGAATTCGACATAGAGTATGTTGATAGAAAATAAATCAAAGGGAAAGTGATATCAAACCAACTAGCTAAAGCACCTATAGAGGATCATTATCCATTGATATCAAAATTTCTTGATGAAAACATCCTTGTTATAACTACACCTACCTGTCAGACTCTATACTTTGATTGATCTCATACCCAACATGGATCGGGGGTTGGTATCCTATTTCTCACACCTTAAGGAGAATATATACCCAAGGCATACATAGTTTCCTTCTCTTGTATGAAAAATATAGCTGAGTATAAAAAAATAATTATAGGGCTTAGGATGGCCGTGGAATGGAAGATCAAAGAACTGCAAGTCTATGGCGATTCCCAGCTGGTCATAAGATAAGTAAATGATGAGTACTAGAGAAAAGATGATAAGATGATGCCATATAAGAGAATGGTAGAAAATTTCAAGTAATAATTTCTAGTCATCCTCTTTGAATAGATCCCCAAAATAAACAATGATTTTTCGACACTATGGCCACTATTGATTCACCTCTTGATATACCACAAAATATTCCTGGGTACAAATTCCTTGTAGAATAATTTCTTATACCAACATTTGATATCTTGGAATCCGAAATCATGTGTGATTTTTTTGGTCCTGATTCGATTTGGTACCAAGACACATACACTTATATCCAACACAAAATAATACCACCTCACCTAACAAGCAACCAAAAGAAAACCTTTATCCACAAAACTGCACGCTTTACCATCCTTGGAGATAGTCTATATCACTGAAGTTTGGATGGTACTTTACTCCAATGTATCAATCTAGAAGAAGTGAAAACTTCCTTGTAAGAGGTACATGAAGCTGTTTGTAGGTCCCATTCTAGCAGGCCTAACTTAGTCAAGAAGTTGCTAAGAGTCAGACACTATTAGTCCTCAATGGAGCAAGAATCTATACATTATTCAGAGAAGTGCCATCAATACCAACAACATGGTGATCTTGTTCATGCACCTGCACAATATTTATGTCCTATTACTACCCCATGACCCTTATCACTATGGGGACTTGAGCTAATAGGAAACATATCGCCTACTTCATCCAACAAACATAAATTCATCATAACTACCATGAAGTATTTCACAAAGTGGATAAAAGCTATACCTCTAACTTATATCAAAGGAAAACAAATAGAAAAGTTTATTCTTAAATATTTGATCTATTGATATGGCATCCCTCAAACTATCATTACAGACAACAAAAATCCATTCAAAAACCAAGATGTCCATGAGCTGTGCTCTAGTTTCTCCTTCCAACATTGCTTCTCTACATCATACTATCCCCAAGGAAATGGTCAGGCAAAAGCATCTAATAAAATGATCCTCAAAATCCTGAAGAAGACTATTAATATATAGACCATGATTGGCACCTATAGTTGAATCTAGATTTATGGGCTTATAGAACAAGCATCCACACACCTATAGGTGTGACTCCTTTTTACCTAGTAGATGGATCCAAAACTATGTTGGCTAAAGATCTAGAGATTCTACTCCCGAGAGTATCATTGAAGGATCTTGTTAGCAATGAAGAATATTGAGTATCTCGACTCAATGAGCTTGAATTGCTAGACAAAATATGTTTGAGCTATTTAAATCATCTTCAAGCTTATAAAAATCATCTCAAGTGCAACTATAATAAGAAAATCATAAATAGGAACTTTCAAGTTGGTGACTTGGTCTTGAAGGAAAATCAAAAGATCCAAATTAATTAAGATGGGAAAGGTAAATTTGAGTTGAACTAGCTAGGTCCTTATATCATCATAGCAAGCTACAGGTCTGGCACCCATCAGTTGGATACATCGAGAAGGAGAAACCCTAGCAGATTCACTTAATAGAAACCATCTCAATAAGTTCTACACCTGACATATTAGAATATCCCAAGCAAAAAGGAAAAAATAAAAAAATCAATAAAAAAGTAAAGAGAAATAAATCAACCTTTAAGTGAAAACCACCTTGTGGCACTTCTAGGACAAGTACCATAGTGAAAACTTGGTAAACAAGTGCTACACTTGAATAAGTTTGTCATCTCCATCTATCTAAACTTTCCATCCTACTATCACATCCATTTCACTCCATCCATCGCATAATAAAATGTGCACCCAACCATGGCTTGGTAATTGATCAAGTGTTGAACTTTGTTGCACGATCCCTATGCACCATCCATTTTATCTACCTATCCATAATAAATGTAATCCTATTCCAAACTGGGGGAAACTTCCTAAAGCTGGTAGATGGATTGGATCCTTGTTCATTCCATCATTTTCAAAAACTATCAAAATTCAAAAACATTGAAAATCCATCAAAAGCCAAAAAATATTTGAAAAACTATCAAAATTCAAAAAATATCATAAACCATTAAAATCCAACAATATTGTAAAATATCAAAATCCCAAAAAACATTGTAGGCCATCTTGGTGCGAGACGCTTTGAGTCCAATAATCGAACTAAATTTTATTTGTGTCTATAACATAAGCAAGTCCATCATCAATGAGCACTTGAGGCACTAGGTTAGTCCCTTTAGGTCTCTACATCAATCAAAAAGTAAAAAAAAAACTCAAATATCATTGAAAACTCCAACATTCATAAAAAATAAAAAAAATCTAAAAATAGTGTCAATCATGGTCAGTCAAACTACATTGTCTCCATACTTATGTAGGAAAGGAAATCATCAATGAGCCATTGAGGCACTAGGTCAGTCCCCTTAGGCCCCTCTTCATCTCTAAATCTCTCAAAAACACCAAAAAAATCCAAATATATCTCGAAAAACATAAAAAAAACATCAAATAACCTGAAAAGCACAAAAACATTCAAAAAATCTCAAAAATCCTATTCCTCCATCACCTATCCGCAATAAGCTATCCATCCAGAATAAAAAAATCATCATCCTCACCCCTTGAAAAAACAATTGACAGGCAAAGCAAACATCAAAATCCAAAAGCCTTCAAGCAAGAAATCATAAAGACTTTATCATTATCAGACTAAAACAATTACTAAGTGTTAAACTTCCTACCTATTTAAATTATCATCCACATCATGACATATCTCTTAATGGATAAATCATTCCTAGAATAGAAATCATCGATGGATAACATCCATGAAACATCAAAACATCTATAGTATGCGATACAACAACATTGTTTTTATCCTAAATGTGATCTTATCGTATTATCTCATTCCCAGGATCTCTCGAGGATGTCAACTAGGATTTATAGTGGAAGGAATGGGGGCATTTATCGTTAATTCCATTTTCTCTATTTGTTGGATGTTTTTGCAATACTACAATGGCAAATACTTGCTTTGTTGTTTTTGTGGAAGTTGTTTTGGGAATTTTGTGTAGCAGTGCCATGTTAGGTTTTTCATACCTCTTTATGCAATTGGCCCAAAATTTTGTAGACTTCTCACCCATACACTCTAACAAGGTTTCTGTATGTCTAGTATGAGCAAGAAGACTCCTTGTTTGTGGACTCAAAGTCCACACAATAGATAAAAATCCACCTTGGTCATTAATACCCTAGTGCATCATGTCTATTTGCTACATTAATAAGGATTGCTAAAAATTACTTAGCCATGCATATAATCAATTAATCATAATCTATGGATTTTATGACATTAGATCAAAATAATTCTTTTCTTCTATCTCTAATCCTACTAACATTTCTTCTAGCTAACTTCTCAATCTTGCATCACAAAATCATTAGTACCACATGCATCCTGCATCCACAAAGTCATTAGCATATCATGTCCATCATATCATATAAAATCATACATCATAACATCATCCATTACATACATGCATCATCATAAATCATCCATATCATATAAAATCATCATAAAGTATTAAAACATGAGCATATAATCATACATCCATCAAAATATCATAAACATATAAGCATATCATAAGCATCAAATAACACATCATATTTTATGTCAAAAAATGGTATCTTATATATCATCAAAATGGGAAATATCAAGTACATCAATTTATGATCAATATCATGTGTAACAATATTGAATGATATTAAAAGTATATATGAATGTATATATATAAAATAACGTCTACATCAAGTCTATGTTGAAACAATACAAAGATCATGTCATCTAAGATCAACCCTACTATCCATCCTGTGGGAGTGACCTTCGCTACTCCCCATCATGCTTTGGTCTCTAGCTATATCTAGGAGATTTATGAGGCTACGAAATCGAACATGAAGGTTCTCTCAAAGGCTTGTTAATTGATTGTCCCCTTGAGGACTTTTCTCTTGTCAATGAGCTAGGAACCCTGAATCAAGGTTGTCTATGAGCTCTTGAAACCTAGGACTCATATAATGTCCTATAATATGTCACCTCAACTATGAACTGATATCTCTCAACCTGGTACAATGCATGCATGAGGAATGGATGAAGCCTATGCAATATATAATGACATCCCTTACTATCTCTTGGTATCTCTGTTATGTCTTAGGGTGTCCCTCTCCTATTTGAGAGCATTTCTCTCAATCCTAGTAGTATCTCTCTCTGTAGTAAGGATCACAATATGTGTATCATCTACCTACCTACGAGTGATCTCTTCATATTTCTCCCCAACCTTGGAATCCTTATCTTGAGCATCCTGATCTCGCTCTACATGAGTATAATCTCTTTCTGCCATAATCTACATTATTCTGGCTACCATGTCTCCTTAAGGGGGAGGTACCTATGGAACCTATCTAACAACCTACTGCTACTATTTCTATTGATCCCTTTGATCGTAGGGCACTTGGTCATCATGCTATTTCCCATCATCATCCTATCCATCTTGAGCCCTCTAATGTTGCTCATGGGCAATCCAAAGTCTCTACCAATCTGCTCAGCACCCAACTACTCCACCTCTCCTCCTTTGGACTATCATTGCTCCCTGCTAGTATAATGACTCCCATGAGATTAGTGAAACTCAATGGCCATCTACGGTCCCACCATGTATCATAGTCTTGAGTCATGTCTAGATCATGTGGCCTGATTGCCCATCCCCAACTAAAAGAACCCAGCTCTCTAAACTATGCAAAAACTCTACCCAAATCTGCTCGAGGCCCCCAAAAATTGACCTCTATAGCCATGCATGTATATCGTGCATGATTTTCATCCCATAATCTGGTTTGTCTCTCGCCAAACAGATAGACAACCCTATCGGGGAGGTACCTGTCAAGAATAATGTCAACTCTGCCAATTAGATATCGAGTCTAATGATACTATACCAAATGATCATGTTCGTCTGCCCATGCATCACAACCTAGATAGGGGCACCACATGAAATCTATTATCATTAAAGATAGCCCTCTAGAATGGAAATCACCTAGGTTATGTGTAGTGAAGATAATCTGAATATCTATATGAATAAGAATCATCAAGACCCCTCTGATCTATCTCCTCTGAACTGGTGATATATATCCTCTCCCATTCCCACACATGTAGAAGAGTCACACTAGCTGAGATACTATTGCCACCATGGTAGACTGCCTCATGCATATATTTTTATAAATGTGCAAGAATGTAAGGGACCTATGTGTACACGGTCCCGTGCTCCATCATCATCTCTATGTAGATAGCGCATGCAACTAGGAATCCCAATGATCAATATTGCTAACATGATAAATATAGGGTTTGTATGGTCAAGGTATGGTGTCATATCAATCTCTAGATCAACAACTATCAATTGTTGTACACCTATGAGTCTCTGCATCGACAAAGTTCTTCTTTAGATGTCATATGTGACTAGCTCTCTATGAATCAAGATGTGTAAGATCCTCCATACATAATCCAATATAATGATACACTCCCCTATTGGAAGGTGGTATGTAGTGGTATTTGATCTCCAATGCTCAACTAAAGTGGTCATCATAGCTCTGTGTGCCCGAGTCTTAGGAATGTAGGTGATGTATCTCAATCTGATGACATCTAATAAATCTCACTCTAGCTCCTAAAAATCCACTATCCCATCAAAAAGCCAAGGTATCCTCTCTCTTGAATATAAAAGACATAGAATGACTTGCAAGAATTCAACCCACAACATCAAAATCTTGCTAGTAAATCAAGTTAGGAACCTAAATTTACAGTTAAACTAGCTAAAACAGTGCTTTTAAACAATAGAAAGCTTCTTTTGAAATGATAGAATCCCTATTTTACAATAGAAACTCTATTTTACAATAGAAACCCTATTTTAGGATGATAGCGAGCTTGTTAAAGATACAATAACGACAAAGTTTTATTATAGTGACCGTTCCTTAATTTTTTATATTGCATGGTCATTTTCAATGATAGCGATCTTACAATAGCGACCATGTTTGACAACAAAAACTTTATTTTACACTAGCGGTAAGATTTAACAAAAGCACCATTCATAAATACAACACTAGCGGTCATATCATGTTAATAACGACAAAAACAAAAAATTAATGCTATTGTCTATTCTAAATTTGAGCATTAATTATGAAAGCAAGAAAAGTCAAAAACATAAATTGAAAGTGTATGTATTTTAATCCCTATGCCAGCTGGCCATTAGTACTGATTGACCGTGTCTGCTCGGTATGGTGTGCTCAAAAACCTCACCATTGTAAATGCATATTTGTAGCTGGAAATCCTCAGAGATGAAATCACCTAAGGTTGAGTATGCAAATGAGGGGTGAATGAACCCTAATTTCCTATTTAACCCCCCAAAACCCTATTTTTTACCGTTGGAAATCCTCCTAGGTTATAATCTGAGCATCCCAGATCATCCAAAACCTTAAACACAAATCTTAGGTTATAATTTGAGCATCCTAGATCATCTTAAACCTTGTCGTGAGCCTGACTTGAAAAAACAATTTTGCTGGTTGACCTCTTGAGGGGGTAGCCCAACATATTATCATCTTTCCATTGACAGTTGGGGCATAGTGGGGCATCATTAATTTTTTTTCAATCTTGATCTGAGCATTGAATTCTGTGAAAAAGCACACCAAGTACATTATGTCAAAGAGGGGCAAAATATAGACATGTCAAAAGTCCTTAACACATATCGCACATTTTTCCATCATTGGCATCATTTTCATCACATCCTTTCATTTCACTTCATTTGCATCATTAATCCCCCTTTAACATCGTTTTTACCAATTAACCCTATTTCTTTCTATTAATTAAATGATCCTAAATTGTTTAATTAATTCATCCATTTCATTGAACTAATTCCCTTTTTTCACCCGAATTAGATAAACCTTAATTATTTAATTATCTCACCTTTTAATCTTCTTGTCAAATGATTAAATAATTCCTAATTATTTAATTATCCTAATTTTCCCTCCACAAAGCATATTCTTGAGGAATATTCTATTCCAAAATATCTCAACCAACTTGTGTCAACCATTTCTAGACCTTCATCTTGAAATCAGTTCTAACTAATCTCCTTCATCCACCTTCCTTGATTCACTCTCCTTTGTGGGTTTGGAGGATCAGTCTCAACCCTTCTGTGTGGGAGTTCAAAGTCAATCCTATCCCTTGATCTAATTTCTCCAAATCTATAAAATAACCCTCATCCTTCTCATACTTTCAATCTAGTGAATTTGTAAGGAGATTATGTCCAAGTGATTCTTGAACAAGTTGAGCATACATCATTGCATTCTAGGTCATCATCATTTCTTTTGAAAGCTATCATGGAGGCTTTGTCTTGAAGAAATCCAACATATCTTTCAACCAAAGTTACCTAATAGTGGGATTGGTAAGGTTTTTTATGTTTCGAATTCATTTGTGTTTTTATTGTTTGATCTAACCCTCATTTTGGATTCATGGCATCTCATCCTTGATCAGATTGGTAAGCGGGTTCTATCCTTTGGTTTTGGATTCCATTGCATGAATTCATTGTTGTTATCCTCTTCCACTTTTACCCCTTACAGTTATGATGAGCGTATGATAGGTATGAGGAATATGATATTTTCAACCTATGAACTCATCTTGGGATTTGGGTGCCACATGTTGGGTGGTTTTATATCATGATTTCCTAGTCACCATTTAATGGTTTCATGTATTGTTTCTTCTATTTTATTGGGTGTTTAAGATGAAGGTCTTAAATTGATCTTTGTAGCTATTGATATATTATCAAAATTAACCCAAACCTATTGTTTGCAATACTCCCATAAATCCTTTGGATCTGCATGTGTGTTGTAGCCATTTGAATGATGCATTGAATTTCTTTGAAGTGTGGTATTTTTATCTCGAATAAATTTTCCCATATAAATCATTGCATTAAGCTATATGGCTTGGGTGTTAATGTCATTGTAACTATATGATCCATTTAATTATTTCACATACCTCTTCTTAAATATTAATGTAGGAATTTTATTTCATAACTCTAGTTTATTTGAAGGTTAAGGAGGAAAGAGACATGCCCATAGTAAGAAAAAGAGATGGTTCAATGAATGGAGGAAATAAAGAGCATGAAAGGGGGGAAAAAAGAGGGGAATCATTTATTTTCTTGAATAAGGAGTGTCATGTAGGGGCATCTTGGGGATAGATATATGTATTGTAACCAATAGACAAAATAGCGAAGGTAAATAAGAAGGGAACGAGTGTGAGTGGAGCATGTGGAGAGGTATGCACAAGAGTAGAAATATGTTGCACATGAAAGAAGAGGGGGGGAAGAAAAAATATAGAGTAGAGAAAAGAAAGTTGGTCCTTACACAAGGATAAGTAGAAAACATCACCAAATGTAAGTCAACTTGATAGATTATCAAACTAATGTAATTTAGATCAATCATTAATTGAGGGGTAGTTAGATAGAGCACAAACAAAAGGTTGTAAGGTATATTGGTGAGATTGAATGAATGAATGAAGGAATACAAAATAAACTATGAGAAAATATAAGGTAAGGAAAAATGCAAGGACAAGAAATTGCACAAAGTAGGAATAAAAGAGTGGAGAGTCCGGAATAATTGTGCCAAGAATCCAAAAGGGACCAAGAGTAGAGGAATGTGCAAGAAAAATAATTTACAAATTAGATAAAAGGAAGAAGAGGGAACTAGAGGAAGATGGATTTAAAAAGACTTAGAAGAAAAGAGTGAACAATAGAAGGAGTATGTGAAAGGAAAAAAAGACAAAGAGTGCATAATGAGGAGAATGCACCAAAATAAAGAAAAATAAGAAGAACGTAAAAAAGGGAGAGTGTGCCAAGATGAATAAGGAGATTGAAAAATAGAGACAAATACATGATTAGGTATACAACCTTAATCCTAGAGTTGATAGGTGAATTGACAAATGTTAGAGATTTAATTATTGTTGATATTTCTAGATAGATATATGCATGACATCTAGAGTACGATTGACTACCATGAAAAAGGGGTACATGTTGTGGGGAGGCAAAGTGACCAAGGTAAATGGGTGCAAATAGGTGGATAATATATTAAAAAGTGTAAGGACTTGAGTATATAGATCAACATGAAATTTTAAGGAAGGACCTTCCAAAAAAGTATTAAAAACCACAAGCATATGTAAGGGATTTTTGTTGGTTGAATAAATAAGATGACCAAAGTGGATCAACTGTGAGGATGTTGGTTAAAGTGACACAACAAGACAAGAATGATAGGTAGGAGTAGTTGAGGCCACCATGAACCAAAGAGTTGAGTGACTAAGATAATTTTTCAATTGGAGGGCGACCATGTAAAGGTGGAGGGTAGGATAAAGGTACTAAAGTGGATGGAAAATAAAGGTAAGGCTTGAATTATAGACCTTTGAAATATGTGACATTTAACATGATGAAAAGTGAGGAGATGGTTACTTGTGTGTGGACCATGAGAGTAAGAACTGAGGAGCTCAAAATAAATGTATACAATAATGGAATAACCTTGAAAAATGTATACTCTGTTCCTTGAATGAATGAAAATAATTTATTTATCCACTATAGTTTTTTAGTCGCTACCAAATGTGAATGTAGATGTGATTCCACCAACTACAAGATTAAACAGTCCAGCCTAGCCCTAATGTCTATAGTACTACTTAGATGTAATTCATAATAGTATTTTCACACTCATTATGGCTTGTGAATTGTTTGACATTCCCCTTGCTTGCTCACTTTTCCATGCACATTAGGTTGGTCCTATCCCTCATTGGAGAATTTCCTTAACCTTGGCTATGGGTTAGACTATTGAACATCTCACAGTCAGAGAAACTACCCTTTTTTTTGTCTACTTGCTTATGATTTGTATCATTCTATCGAAAAAACTTCAAAAAAATCCCTAAAAATCATAAAATGTCTTGAAAAAATCCCTGAAAATCAGAAATGACCTAAACAAATCCCTAAAAAATCCTTAAAAATCAGAAAATGACCTGAAAAAATCCCTAAAAATCAGAAAATGTCTTGAAAAATCCCTAAAAATCATAAAATGTCCTAAAAAATGCCATAAAAATCATAAAATTTCTTGAAAAAAAAGATCAAATAAAAATCAAATATTCTAAAAATCCAAAAAAATTAAATACATCAAAAATCCAAAAAAAACACAACCTCAAAAACCCTAAATAGTGACACTTTTAGATCGCCACGTGGCTTTGAACTTTAACAAAATCAAAACATGCCATGATTGACAATCAAGAAGACATTACAACACACCTCTCAATCCCCCTTTTCAAATCCAACCATTTGCATAAACTGTGACAAGAATAAGTTTTACATTGAAGCGTGATGCATGTTTGTTTGTTGATCTTTGATTGTTTTATGATTTTCTCTTTAGTGGCATGTTTTTTAGCTTCTTCAGGATGTCTTGGACTAGAGAGGTGAGGATGGGGCATGCTCACTTGTTTGATGTCTGTGGATTATTTCTTATTCACAGGATGAATCGTCTTAGGACATGGTTATCTAAAACCATCGAGGACATATGAGTCTAGTGCGGATGAGACAATTCCTTATTTGATAGTGTCTTCTATGCAATAATTATTTAGGTCATCTAAGACCATTATACCTATATGCTTATACTTCACTACTAAATAAAAATGCAAAAAATATTCAAGTCATCTAGATGCTCATGTTATCTAGGTGCTTATACTAATTTGCGACATAATAAGCTCTACAATGATAAAAGCACTCTGTAAAGCACAAGAAGCTTCATCACCTTCATTTCATTCGTATCTCTTTCTCATCTATCATCCGTTTTCTTCATCATTTCATTTTCTTCATGCTCCTTATTTCAAAGAATGATTACTTGGTTTATCTAATTGATGCTTGTCTTTTACTTCAACTATTAAATTAGTGAACTTTATTTTTAGCATGGGACTCCACTACTCCTTGATCACTCAATCTATTAATCAATCATTGTTTTGCGCTAGCATCCATCTCAATCAGCTTAATTAGCTTATCAACCTGGCTATACTGATCATTTACATCAATTGTTCAATTACACCTATCAGTTGTGCATTTTCATCAAATGTACATCTTCACTTATTAGTTGAGTATTTTCATCAAATGTGCATCCCTACTTAATCACTCATGCAAAATCAATTATCATATCTTCTCCTCGTGATCTATCAAAATATTATCACAACTTGTTCAATAAATCTCTCGAGGGGGCATATCATCCTTATCATCATCCTTACCAGGATATCCTTGGGGCATGTATCAGTTAATCATTTTTTTTTTCTTTGAAACAATGCAACATACTGCATTGTCTCAAAGATGGGAAAAATGTAGACACATTAAAATGTCCTCTTAATCATTTTTATCCATTGCATATTTTAATTGATCATATACATAATCATATCTCCATAAAACCATTAAAATATTAGAAGCATTTAAAAGCATTTATTCATAACCATAATCCATTTACATAATCATTTAGTCATTTATCCATTTGCATATTTCATTATCCCATTTCATATATTTATCATTTCGTCACCATATTCAAAAATCATTTAACCATTCATAAATCATTAATGCATCCATTTAATTAATCACTAGTCTATAATCGCTTAAATACATCCATTACACATACATAATCATTATACTCGTACATTAAATATTTCCATTCAACATCATATTCATATCTTTTATACATCCATTAATCCATCCATTTGCATAAATCATTTCACTTTGACCATTTGCATGATCATTCATTTGAATTAATCATTAAAATGCATTCATATAATTTATTAAATAATTTAAAATTCATAAATTAACTTCCATAAAATTAGCTCAAAATTGCACATTAAACTCATAAATCATTTCCATGGAATTAGCTCAAAATTGCACAGTATGAGCTTCCAAACACGAATCATGGCATATATCACTCCACTCATTTCTCATTTCTCATTTTCACATTATACATTCATCTATAAAAAAATCCTCTCTCACTTTTGGGGGACTTTTTTTAATCATTCAAATCCATTCATCATAACCTCTTGTAGCATTTGTGCTTGTGCAAAATTTGAGAGCACCAAAATTCTTGAAAACAAGATCTTGATGATAGGATGACAATGAAGTTCGATTTCTTTTGAATGCTCATTCTATTTTAGTTTGCATAGTTATTTGTATTTTACATGTGTTTTCATCTAGAGATGCCTCATTGATGTTATGTTGAGAGGTTGATTTGGATTTATAATTCAAATTATTCAGCTTTCAAATTTTCAGCATAAACAAAATGAAGGAAGAAAAAATAAACTATGAGAAAAGATAAGGTAAGGAAAAATGTAAGGACAAGAAATTGCACAAAGTAGGAACAAAAGAGTGGAGAGTCAAGAATAATTGTGCCAAGAATCCAAAAGGGACCGAGAGTAGAGGAGTGCGCAAGAACAAGAATTTAAAAATTAGATAAAAGGAAGAAGAGGGAACTAGAGGAAGATGCATTCAAAAAGACATAAAAGAAAAGAGTGAACAATATAAGGAGTATGTGAAAGGAAAAAAAGATAGAGTGCATAATGAGGAGAATGAACCAAAATAAATAAAAAGAAGAAGAATGTACAAAAGGGAGAGTGTGCCAAGATGAAGGAGAGAGAAAAATAGAGACAAATACATGATTAGGTATACAACCTTAAGCCTAGAGTTGATAAATGAATTGACAAATGTTAGAGATTTAATTATAGTTGAGATTTCTAGATAGATATATGCATGCCATCTAGAGTAGGATTGACTACCATGAAAAAGGGGTACATGTTTTGGGGAGACATAATGACCAAGGTAAATGGGTGCCAATAGGTGGATAATATATTAAAAAGCCTAGGGACTTGAGTATATAGATCAACATGAAATTTGAAGGAAGGACCTTCCAAACAAATGTTAATAACCACAAGCATATGTAAGGGATTCGGTTGGTTGAATAAATAAGATGACCAAATTCTATCATCTGTGAGGATGTTGGTTAAAGTGGTACCACAAGACAAGAATGATAGGTAGGAGTAATTGAGACCACCATGAACCAAAGAGTTGAGTGACTAAGACAAGTTTTCAATTAGAGGGTGACCATATAAAGGTTGAGGGTAGGATAAAGGTAATGAAGTGGATGGAAAATAAAGGTAAGGCTAGAATTATAGACCTTTGAAATAGGTGACATTTAACATGTTGAAAAGTGAGGAGATGGTCACTTGCGTGTAGACCATGAGAGTAAAAGTTGAGGAGCTCAAAATAAATGTATACAATAATGGAATAACCTTGTGAAATGTATACTTTTTTTCTTTGAATGAATGCAAATAATTTATTTATCCACTATAGTTTTTTTGTCCCTACCAAATGTGAATGTAGATGTGATTCCACCAACCGCAAGATTAAACAGTCCAACCTAACCTCAATGTCTATAATACTACTTAATGTGGTCCTCTATTTATAGAAGATGAAAATAGTTGTATATGCATCCACATATATAAAAAGACCTCAAACATGCTACTCTACTTTAATGATGGTCCTCTAGACCTCAAACATAATTGTATATGCATCCACATATATAAAAAGACCTCAAACATGCCACTCCACTTTAAAGGTGGTCCTCTATACCTCAAACATGTGCATACATCCTCAAACATACTACTCTACTTCAAAGGCGGTCCTCTATTTATCCAAGATGAAAAAGTAGTGCATACATCCACATATGTAAAAAAAAGGCCTCAAACATACTTAGTCTACTTCAAAATCAATCGAACAATTGCTTGCTAGCAATGCATGTTAGAATGAGGGAGGCTTTGAGTTACTTAGAGGCATGATGTTATTTCGTAACACCTTGACTGAAATATCCTTCACTTGCTTCTTGAACCAAATACTTATAGGAGAGTAGTTATTATAATTATTCAATACAGAACATTCTGTCAAAATTTGTTGACTATATGGTCACTTATCAACTAAAAAATTCAAAATACTAACGATAGTCATCAAAGTAAAGAGTCACTCCATTTGATCGTAGTGGCAGCTTAGAAGACTTGCAGTTAAAGTTGTCGGCTGTGTATAAAAAGGAAAACACTTTTTCCATTCTACACTTATTGTGTTCCAGCCCATGATACCATCACAATCAACTTTAGATGACATGATAGGAGATTAGAATAATGAAGATTTCTATAGATTTAGATGTTCCACCAGGAATAGTTGTTGAAATCAGTCGTCCAAATCAAACCCAAGCAAGTGGAGAAGTAGTTGAAATCAGGCCAAGATAAGCTCTGGCATCACTCTTCTTTTTCTAAATAACTATCAACTTTTCTTTTTTAATTACAGTGTTTCTTTCTTTGTTATGCAGTTGGGTTGATTGAAGTTGACAGTCTTTTATGTTTTTCCCTCTTTCAAAAGCAATGCAATGTCATTCTTTCTTTTCACAACTATGCCTGTTTCCTTTCTTCTCCCTTGTGGATCCCTCCTGTCCCGTCACTTAATAGATTGTCAATGAAATGAAATCAGATTGTCATTCACAGAGGAAGATCAACTACAGATGGAAATGGAATCATGCAAAAGTCATTCATTCCTATTAACCCATTTATGAATATGTAGTATATCTTATAGTCTATTTTGTGGTAAATCTTAATGAAATTGAGATAAACTATTTCTATTAGAAGAAACCATTTATGTATGCTGTTTTAGTTTTCTAGTCTCTGTCATTGCTTTTCTAGTTAGAAGTTGATGAACTTGAGACAACTAATTATCATGTATGTCCAGCTATCATTGTAATTGAACAGTTTCACATATTTAAAATTTATAAAATTAGACATGGTGCTTTTCTAATTACCATAACCAGCATAGATCTTTCAATTGCGTACTTTGAAAACTTCTTTCTAGTGAAACTATTGGTTCTAATTTTTCCTTTTCATACTTATCTCAACAAAACAATGCGTTTTATTGGTTTAAGCTGAGAACTTAACATTTGAAAAAAAAAAATTAGATGAGGGTAGGTTATTATGTTTTTCTTTAGTTTTTAAAATGCATAATATTGATTAATTCAAAGTAATTTATAGTTTTTTCTACATGTGCTCTTGTAAATAATAAAACGTTTATCTTGAATTTTTACATTTCTATTTTACAGACTTTTAAACAATGTTGTAAGTAAAGTTTTGTAGTTCTGAAATTGACTTGTTTGATACATAAATTGACTCAAATTCTGAAGCCATCAATCAAATTTGTCTTATCCACTACCTTAGTTAGGACTAATTTGGTCTTATATGTCTTTTGCCAATCTAGAATGGGTCCCATAAGAAACTATGTCTTAAAAATAGGTTTCAATGCATCATCTCATATAAACAACTAGTATGTTGTGTGTTAACTACTATAGTGTAGGAAAATGTAGTCCTTTACATTTTCACACTTGTATGGGCCCTCTCTACTAAAATTTGGCTTCTTTATGTCTCATTTGGTCCTATTTTGCATCCACAAGCCTTAATTAATTCATCTTTCCGAGGATAATCCCGACACATATGTAATGAGCAATCATAATTAAGTGATTTTAGATTGTATGGCCCAAATTTGGTGATCTCGGACTCATACGCCACCTTGGGCATATGGGTCCCTCCTAGGTTTCATGGCCTAGATATGAATTTGGCATAAAACTAAACATTTCTTGAAATATGTGTCCCAAGATTAGCCTACTAGGACTCATACGCCACAATTGGCGTATGAGTCCAACTTAGCTTGGACTTAATTTAAATTCAAATTCTTGGTGGGATTTTATTCTCTTCTAGATTTGATGTTAGTTTGTAGTGTTGCAATTTTTGGAAATTTGGCACAAATAAGTATAAATACAAGGTTATTTCACATATTTTCTCCTAGCAAATGGATGAGAGAATTCATATAAAAAGTTTATGATTACGAGATCATTCAAGAGCATTCAAGAGTGATTGTTAAGCATTTTGGAGAATTATTCAAGATTCAAGCATCATGTCAAAGTCATCATGCATCATGTTTGTTTTTTAGCTAACATTTATGGTGTAGGTTCTTATGATTCAGGCAAGCATTCAAGTCAAGATCTAGAAAATACAATCAAGAGTCAAGATTGACATTCTTGCTTGCCATTACATACTAGATTGCAACCTTTTGTTCAAGAGTTTGGTGAGTTACAACATAGCATATTTGTTCATTCATCATTCCTCCTTTCTATTTGACTTCATTTCAAGGTTTGATTACCACAATAGGGTTTGACCAAGGTAAACCCCTATCCACTAAAAAAACAACATTTTCTCCTCTTTTTGATGTGTGATTGCTGATCTAGGTGATTTAGGTTGAAGATCCATTGAAGAGCAAGATTGGAGAAAGTTGTCGAGTTGTCATCTACATTGCAAGCTCATGAAAAGTCACCTACAAGTTGCAATTCAGTGTTTCAGAATTAAAGATTTGACAAGAGAGAAGCTGCAGGAGTACTTTAGAGGATATCAGAGTTTCAGATCAACCCTAATATTGGGACTAAATCACCCCTACTGGCGTATGAGTCCCAATGTGCATCAAAAGTTATATTTTCAAGATTTCAGACCTTCATTCAAGCCTCTTCAGTTTCCAAGTGTACCTCTGTTTATCTCCAGTTTGTTATTATGATTTAAGTTCATTTTCTAAGTCATATCATTAGGTTTTGCACATCATTTACATTTCTTGTCTTTCCAAGCCTTTTCTTGGTTGTGAATCCCATTATTATCATTAATCACACTCTAGGACACCTTATTCTAGATCTCTTGCCCTCATTCCATCCCTAGATTGAGATCTCTAAGGTTTACTTGAATGAAATAGGGTGAAATGAGGTCCCCTAAGTTGTTCATCTCCTAAAAGGTGAACATGCCATATTTTCCCTTCGTTTCATTTTGGTGAACCTAGCCATTAGATCACCTTATTTTCGGATTTAGAGTGCATCATAGTCCTAGATATAGCTTACATTAGCTTTGCATTAGGTCTTGCATGAGTTAATTTGCATCTAGGGTTTCTAAATCTTGCATTAGTGAAAGTGCATATAGGTTTCCTTTTTGCATCTTGCATCATTGAATTTCATTTGAAATCTATAAATTCACTTAGTCTAGACATCATTCAAAAAATAAAACATAACGTTCCCTCAGAATTTGCTAAAATTGGTGTTAAAACCCTAATCTGGGACTCATACACCCCTTTGGGTGATTTAGTCCCAATGCAAGTTATTTTACCTATTTTTTGGGTATTTTGTGTGGACTATTTTGCGACTTTTGAATCCCTAAAAACCCCTAACTGGGTCCCATATGCCCCTCTAGGGGATTTGGTCTCGCGTTAGATTTGAATCTAAATTTTGCAACATTAAAAGCCTTGTTTATGTGCTTTTGTTTGATGTTGTTGGATCTTTGTTTCAGTTTATTGAATATCTATTTCATTCAATTCATTGCATTTAGCTTAAACTTATTTGAGTAAGAATTAGAGAGTATCATTTATCTTGCATTGTCTCTTGCATAAGCTTTACTACTTGGTGTCCTATTGCTAATACTACAGTGAGACAAAGTTCGAGACTCATGTCATCCTGTGATATCACAATCATCATGGATCTTGGGTTATCTAGCTCTTTCACTCCTAGTGTTGACATTAGTTCACTTGGTATGGACCACACCCTTAACAATGCTCTACCTTCAAGTAGTGTGACAAGTGTTGAAACAATGGTTACTAGTATTCCATAAGAAAACATAATCCAAATCCAAGAAGACTTAGAAAACCTAAAAAATCAATTGAGTACTGAAGACATTTCAACCACTACTATTCCTATAATATATAACATAACATCACATGATTGAAAGTGAATAAGGAGTTGAACTTTGCGTAACCTAGCTCATATTTTTGGAAAACATCTTACTTCAATGACTAGCTATGCTTTACCTTCAAACAATGTCCAAAGTCAAGGAGGAACTCAAATTCCTCCTCCTACAACCATTTCCTCTATTACTACCTATACCAACCCTCAAGTTACAACAACAATGCAACCTACAAGTAATGTCATTTCTACCTTGGGTATTTCCACTAGCATTCCTAGTACCTTTGTGGTATCACACATAATATCTCCTTCCACTTTACCTCCCATAATAATTCCACTCACTTCCCCCTCAAACACATATACACCTCCACCATATTCACCTCCATCTCAAAATACAACCAATGATGCTATTCTCAACCAAATTTTAAAACATGTTTCATCCCTTCAAAAGAAAATTTGTGCCATAAACCAAAATTAAAATGACCAACCTACATACCATGTCAAAAGCAATCCCTTATCCTTGGAGATATTGAGAACACTGATACCACAAGGTATAGATATTCCTAGATTTGATAAATATGTGGGGAAAGGAGATCCTTCTAACCATGTTTCCACTTATACTGCCTTATGTAGTGATTTTGTCCTTGAGAATAAGCTCTTGGCTAATATTTTCCCTAGATCCTTGAAAGATACTACCTTGGAATGGTTTTTTTCATTATCAAACAACTCAATTTGTTCATTCAATGAACCTATTGAGGCTTTTATAAAACATTTACAAGTGCACATGACTCCTAAGATGACATTAGCCAATTTTATGAGATGTAAGCAAAATGATGATGAACGGGTTACCAAATTTATTTCATGCTACCAATTACTTTATTCCCAAATTGACATAAAGATTCCAGATCTTCATCTTCAATGGATGTTCATTAAGAACTTTCAAACTAAGATACAAGAAATATAGGCATGATGAATTCTCCCTCCTTTGTACACTTGTGTACTACCCTTCATGATTATCAAAACTTGTTTAGTAGTTGTGAAACAAAACCCACCTCTAGCCATCTTGAAAAGTTCGAATCTGAAAAACCAAAACAATTATCAACCTTTTAGGAAGGAGATTAAAGGCTTCCTTCAACTAAATCCCCCTCAACCAACTCAACATGTAGATACCCATGTGGCTACTATAAGGAAGACAACTCCTTTCGCATTTGGGGATCTGGCTAGGCAATTCACTCCCTTACCCAATATCCTCCATAGAACAATGTCACAACTTCTAGAACATAAAATGATAACTTTGCCTCATGTTAAAACTCTCGAAGCTAATAATAATTTACCTCCGAACTTAATATTGAACTCTTATTGCCATTTTCAACATAAAAATGGACATGATATAGAACATTTTAAGCATCTTAAATGTCTTGTGCAAGACCTCATTGATTCCGGTTGAATTCAAATTGGAGGTGTTAATAATCAAGGAAATAAGTCTATTTCCCCTCCCAACCAAAACTTGAAAATCTTTACCAACCCTATGCTGAATCATAACATTTCATTTGTAAAAGCTAGTGAAACTAAGAAGAATGATGTGATGAATGTTGACACAGATGATGACAATATTTATACTATTGAACAAGGTCCTATAGATACTATTGCGCAACATCATGTCAATGGCTTGATTGCGTTGATCAAAACTCAACCTCGTAAGGGATGAACTAAAAAGCCTCTTCACATTGCTTTCTCTTCTAAAGATATAATTAGAAATACACCTTATGGTCCTCTTCACATAGCCGACTGAATCAATGAAAAGCCCACTAATGGGATATTAATTGATCCCATCTATGGAGAGAATGTGATCACTAAATAATTCTTACTTGTGCATGAACTATATCAAGAAACATATGATAAAGCAAAAGCATGGAGAAAAAAACATAATGGCTTCACTTGCCCTACGATGGAATCGATCACCTTTCCTTTAAAAGTTGGACTAAAACAATTAGATGTCTCATTCTCCATCATCTCGACATAAGATCAACTTCGTGTGAAGCTCGGTTATCCATGGCTACACTCCATGGAAGCCATCTCATTAGTTGTACACAAATGCTTAAATATTCCCTTTGACAATGAAATCTTTATTGTACACCATAGTGGATTTAATCATGTGTCTTCTTGTGGGATTTTTTCATTGGATTTCTTTTGGCTCGAGTTTATGAAACCTATTAAACCTCGTGAGGACTTCTTTTTCAAATCCTATCAAAAGTTTAAGGAAAAATGCATAGAAAAACTATCCCTAAAAAGCATGCCTCAACTTGTGATTGAGCCACCCATCCTTGATGAAACTATGATTGAACCTAAAGACATTCTAAATAATCAAGACCAACTCATGACATATACTTTTCCTATTTCCTACAAAATACCAAGAGAAAACCAAAACAATATCGTCACACCTCTTAATATTTATCAAGTTTACAAAACAAAATATAAAGTGGTTGAACAACCTCTTATGGTTCCTTCTGTTTCTCCCCTTAGGGAAGAAAATAAACTTATGGTTGATAAATCTGCTATTACACAAACACAACTTGATATTGTACCAAAATAAATACAAATGCTAGAGAGCATAGGCATCGACATCGTGCTCTTGCTCGGAGGTTAAATGAAGAGAATAATAAAGAAAATCAACATCCAAACTTGACTAAAGCAATACATGATGAGTCTCCCTCTTTTTCACAAAAAAATTATTCTATATCGCAACCACAATAGGAGCTAAATCCTTCCTTAGACATTATCATTCGACCTCCCATTGTGATTAATTTGGATGATGATGATGATGAGATTGCTAAAATTGATGAAGAAGTGCATAATGAATTGAATTAATTGTTTTCCTCTTCTATGAGCTTACATGAAAATTCTCCTAGGAATATTTTTGAGCTTGGTGATGACCCTAGTTCAACACTTGTCATTATCTCTTTGGCTAGTTGTCTGCCTTTCATATACAATGAACAAGATTGGAATGCAAACGACCTACGAAAGTTTGAATCACATGTGCCTTACTAGTCTTGTCTTTATTTTATTTTACATGTTTCTTTTATGTGATTGTATGTGCACAATGTGATCCCCCGTATCATTATGTTTGATGTGCCTCTCTCTTTGTGTATTCCTCTATATGTATCTACATTCTTCTCTATGCCATAAACATTTATATTTTCATTGTCTTGTGTTTTCCTTTTGGGGATGACACAAGGAATCGAGACATTTAAGTCTCTTCCATGTTGACCCAAAATATTTTTATTTGTCTTTTCTTTTTTTTATATTTTACTTTTGGGGATGACACAAGGTGTTGAGACATTTAGGTCTCTTTCCTGTTGACCCAATTTTTTTATTTAATCTTTTCTTTGTCTTGTATTTTCCTTTTGGGGATGACACAAGGTGTTGAGACATTTAGGTCTCTTCCATGTTGACCAAAAATATTTTTATTTATCTTTTCTTTGTATTGTATTTTTCTTTTGGGGATGACACAAGACATCAAGACATTTAGGTCTCTTCCATGTTGACTCAAAATATTTTATTTGTTTTCTCTCTCTTTGTGCCATTCTTCCTATTCTATGAGTATTTTGGGAATGATGATAGTTCCAAGCTCTCTAACAACATTGTAGCAAAGACATATTGACCCCGAATCTATGGATCCCTCATATGTTTGGAGTTTTATTGTGGGGAAAAACCATCCTTCCTTTTCATGACATAGCTTTATTTGGAAATATATGACTTGGCATAGGGATTTCCAAATAATCTCTCATGTCCTCTGTACTGTTAGAATTTATCATTTTCTACTTTAAAGTAATTTCTCACAACAGGGCATTTAGTAATTTATTTAAAGTGGGGGCATACATCAAGGCATTATTATTTTTCATTTTACAAATCATCATGTTTCATTGTGTAGTCTTCTTACTTCATGCAATGCATCTTTTTATTTGTGGTGACATTGGGTGCAATGTCCCTCAAGAATGTGTTCTCTCTTAGCATATTATATTCCCCTTAGTGGCTTGATGTGACACACTACATGATCTAAGTTTTGAATCTTCTATTCTTTGATTGATCCTCTTTTGGAGATATTGGGCATTATGTTCCCTAATTTAATACCTTACCATGAACTAAGAAAAACCCATTTGAACATACCTTACACTTTCGCATTTACAATAGCTGTTATATGGCCACCTTGCATAAAACACTTTGCTTTCCTGTGGATCCATCTTGTTTGTTCATGAGTGTTAGCATACAAAGCCTTGATTTCCTTATGGATCCTTCTATCATGATGTGTGACACCTTATCAAAATTATCAGGAGGTGTATCTTTGGTATGGTTTTATGTATGGCAGCTGAACTTAGGCGTGACTTTCCCATAGCCACTTGCTTGTTTGTGTGAGTGCATACTGACTACGTGCATATGTGTCTTGTTGGGGATCACCTAGTGGATGGAATAAGGTTCCACTAGCCCTTGTGAGTGTGCATTTAGTTTACATAGTGTACATAATGTTCCACTTGTAAATTTTTTTGGACAAATAGCTTAGATGTGATCCACATCGTGCATGACAAACGATCAAAGCTTGATCCACCCTTTTCATTTTTGTTTTTCTTTATTTATGTCTTTGGCAGTGTATGCTTGTATCTTTTTGTTTCTCCTTATATAATTTACATGTGTATTCTCTTGTGCCTATGTTGGTTTTCAATAGGATCTTGATCTTGGGGGCTTGCACGACCCTCTTGATCGTTGTCGTCCCATCTCACTAACATTGGTACATTTAAACCTCTCTTGATGCGAGTTTGTCTACTTTAGTGTGAGTTTGAAGTAAGTCCATCCTCTCACTAAAGTGGGGGCTAAATTTACTGTATGAAAATGTATCCCTTACATTTTTCACACTTTTTGGGCCTTCCGTACTAAAATTGGGCTTCTTTATGCCTTCTTTGGTTCTATTTTGCATCCACAAACCTTATTTAATGTATCTTTCTGAGGATAATCCTGACACATATGTAATGATCAGCCATAATTTAGTGATTTTGGATTGTATGACATAAATTTAGTAATTTGAGACTCATACACCACCTTTTTTGTATGGATCCCACCTAGGTTTTAGCACCTAGATTTGAATTTAGCATAAAACTAAATATTTCTTGAAATATGTGTCCCAAGCTTAGCCTTCTGGGAATCATACACCACAACTGGTGTATGAGTCCTAATTACCTTGGACATAATTTAAATTCAAATTCTTGGCAAGATTTTATTCTCCTAGATTTGATGTTGGCTTGTAGTGTTGTAATTTTGGGAAATTTAGCATAATCAAGTATAAATACAAGGTTATTTCACATGTTTTTTCCTAGAAAATTGATGAGAGAATTCATATAGAAATTTTATGATTACAAGATCATTGAAGAGAATTCAAGAGTGATTATTAAGAATTTTGGATCATTATTCAAGATTCAAGCATCATGCCAAAGTTATCATGCATGATGTTTGTTTTTGAGCTAACGTTTGTGGTGTAGGTTGTTATGATTCAAGCAAGCATTCGAGTCAAGATCTACAACATACTATCAAGATTCAAGATCTACATTCATGTTATCCATTACATACAATATTTTAGACTTTTGTGCAAGGGTTTGGTGAGTTGCAACATAACATATTTGTTCATTCACCATTCCTCCTTTCTATTTTATTTCATTTCAAGGTTTGATTACCAAAAACACGGTTTGACCAAGGAAAACTCCTATCCACTAACAAAACAACATTTTCCCCTCTCTCTAATGTGTGATTACAAATCTAGGTGATTTAGGCTGAAGATCCATTGAAGAGAAATATTGGAGAAAGCTGTTAGGTTGTGAAAGTTGTCATCTACATTGCAAGATCATGAAAATTCGCCTATAGGTTGCAATCTAATGTTTCAGAATCAAATATTTGATAGGACAAAATCTATAGGATAAATTTAGAGGATATTAGAGTTTCAGATCAACCCTAATGCTAGGATTGAATTTCAACTTGTGGCATATGAGTCCCAATATACTATTTTTTTAGAGATTTTATGTAGATCTTGGTTTAGCAGTTTTATATTTTGATTTTGGACTAAAAACCTAAATTGGGACTAAATCGCCCCTGTCCCTACTGGTGTATGATTCCCAATGTGCATCAAAACTTATATTTTTAGGATTTCAAACCTTTTGTAGTGTAGAAAATTGCATACCCTTGCATTTTTATACTTGTTTGGGCCTGCCTTGTTTTTTTAATCCCTATTTATGTCTTAATTGGTCCCATTTTGCATCCAAAAGCCTAATGAATGATATCTTTTTATTGTTAATCCTGACAAACATCAATAGATAAATGATAATTTAATGATTCTAGTTGACTGTCCCTATTTTTTTGGTCGAGACTAAGACACCACCTTAAAGTGGACCTCAAAATGCTAAATCATCAAGATTCAAGCATTATATCAAGGACATTGTTGCATCATGTTTGTTGTTGTGCTAACAATTATGATGTAGGTTTATGATTCAGGAAAGTGTTTCATGCAAGATCAACATCATTCATGGAGTCAAAAACCACATCCATTGCAACCATTTCAAGCATATTTTTGCAACATCTTGTTACAAGGGTTTGGTGATTTGCAACATAGTGTTTTATTCATTCATCATTTCCCTCCATTTCATTCTGTTTCAAGGTTTAATTACCAACAAGGGTTTTGACTAAGGAAAACCCTCATCCACTAACAATCAACAAGTTTTTCCTCTCTTACATGTTAGTGTTTACAGATTTAGGTTGAAGACTTTAAGATCATTTGGAGTGCAAAGTTGCATAGAAAAGTTGTCATCTTCGCGGAAACTCACCTATAAGACAGATCCAAAAGTTTGAGGACCTGAGATCAAAGAAGAAGTAAGTGAAAACATCAAGCCTCAAGACCACTTTTAGAGATTTTAGAAATTTAGATTGGGACTAAGAAAGTAGCAAGGGAGTCTTAGTACTACAAGTGGAATTTTGTAGAGATTATTTTAGATCTGTTCTAGCATTTGAAGATTCTGCACCTACCTTGAACAAATGAGACTAATAAGACAATAAGGGTGTCTTAGTCCTCCCTAGAAATTTTGACAACTTCTTTGCATTTCTAGAGTCCTCATTATATATCTAGAACTCCTAGGTACACATATCATAACTTCCTGTTGCTTAATTTCATCATTTGCACTCATCATTTAGCTTGCATTACTAGGTTTTGTGAGTTGAATGTTAAATTGTCTTTTCCAAGCTTTTTCTTGGTGGTGAACCCTTCAAAGCCTAAAAGAACCCCTCCTATGTCTTCCTTTTTGAGAATTGACTCACCCTTTGGGTTGATAGTCAATCTAATTATGGTTCCTATGACATAATTGAATTACCTAAAGAAAATAAGTGGGTATCTTCACACATACCTATTTTCTTTATGGTTCACCTTCATTCAAGTGTTTTTAGTTTCGAGGTGCACCTTTGTTTATCTCAAGTTTTTTATTCTGATTTAAGTTCATTTTCTAAGTCATATCTTTAGGTTTTTCATATAATTTAAATTTTTTGTCTTTCCAAGACTTTTCTTCATGGTGAACCCCCTTATTGTCATTAATCACACCCTAGGACACCTTATTGTAGATATCTTGCCCTCATTCCATCCCTAGGTTGAGATCTCTAAGGTTTCCTTGAATTAAATAGGGTGAAATAGGGTCCCCTAATTTGTTCATCTCCTAAAAGGTGAACACGCCATATTTTTCCTTTGTCTCAACTACTAAAAAGTGTCACTCATAAATTTGAAACATCAACATCTAATTCACAAACCATTAACCACATTGACTTAGCTAAATGAATTCTTATGAAGCTAGATGAATTTTTGTCAATTTTTTTACTAAGTTTGAAAATATAACTCTTGAACTACTTAATCTCTTCCACAATGCATAACGTGGTCCACCAAATTCAAATTTCAGTTCTTTTACTTTTGATGCTAACATTCATGGAATTTGCCTATTAGTCCTTTAGATTGTGTATTGAATACCTCAAGTTGAGTTCCTAGGACCATGTAAGAGTCCTAGGTTATTAATTCTTATCAAAGAGTTGTTATATTATATCACAACTCATTTTTAGAAACAATATTTGAGCATTGCATTAGGATTATATTAACATTACATCCTAGGCATTGTATTAATTTCATGTGGAATGCCTATAGACCTTGATCAATATTGTTAAGGGTTTTGAATATTATTAAGGAATCCTACAATCTTCCATCTTGTTGAATAAAAGATCCATATATTTTTTTATCACAACTCTTTGTATAGAAACATATCTAGAAGGTAGTGGAGTACGTAGAACATCTCATCAATAATAGAAAAAATTACATTAGAAAAATAAGTTATATGGTATAAAAATTTCTCAAATTAGATAATGTGGGACACCCTAGTCTTGTAATATTTCAGTAATAATTTTTTTTTTATCATAGGTTTCAAAATGAAATTTTTGTTTCCAATCATCAATGATAGAAAAATAGTGCACCATCATACATCAACACATGAAATTTGATAATAACTAAGAACAATCTATCTTTTAGATTCTATTTATCAATCCTAATTCTTATATATTTTAGGACTATTTTTCATTTATTATAGATCCTTAATTATACCTATACTAAAGTAGTGAAGCACATATTCTCTCTACATTTTTTTTATAATATAATCTATTTAACACCACCTAGTGCTTTTCCCTAGTTTTTCTTCCATTTTTTCATTTTTTGATCTAATATTTATTCATTTATTACTCCATCTTTTGATGTGCAATCCATTATATCTTTAAGTTGCTCATGAAAACGAAGGTCCCAAGGTATTTGATTCCAATTACATGTCCTTTTTTTCCATCCATTGATAGAAATATACTATATATGTATGCTTTCTTGTTGAAAACTTTACCATGTTTTTGTACTTCAATTATGAGGAAGTCTTTAGAAATGATGCTTAAAATAAATTTATTGAAACCCATAATACAAATGAGATGGATAATAGGTTCTAACTTCTTAAAAAATAACAATAATTTGGATACTAGTTTAAATATTTGGTACTAATTGATAAGTTTCAAAGGTTACTTGTTGATGGTGTTTTCATGTATTTCTCAACACAGGTAATGCATAGGTGCATCACCTCTCTTGAAAGACAATCTTCCACAATCAAATTATAGAACACTATCCCAAGGTCTCTTGGATGTCAGGTCTTGACAGTGCTTGGAATATTTTAGTTGTTTGTGTGATTTGCTAGAATCACAAGGTGGACTTATGTGGTCAAAGCTGTAGGAGAATTGAGTCAATGAATGGAGTTCTAGAGATATGGAATTGCTATGCTTTGCTGCAGGTTCAGACAGCAGTCTTGGACTCCATTATTTCATCAGATTTGGCTTTACAATGTGCAACGAACCTTGGCACAAGTTTCTAAAAAAAAGGAAAAAGAAAAGGGCGAGGAAGAAGGATGTTTCCTGGACCTGCAACTACCGATAAACATTGATCATGGAGGTTCCTGCTATGGACAGTTTCCTTAAACTGGTTTTCACTTAATCAGAATTCTCACAATATCATGAAATCTGTGCTATCTTCTAGGGACTGTAGATGTTGATCATTCATTCACTATGAAAACATGAATAAAGATAAAGTTTAATGAGCAGCAATGGAATCAAAGTCTAGACTAACTTTGCATAGTCATCTACCTTCATGATCACTATTCATCAGTAGTTGCAGGTCCAAGAAACATCCTTCTTCCTCACCCTTTTTTTTTTCCTTTTTTTAAGAAATAACTTGTGCCAAAGTTCGTTGCACATTGTAAAGCCAAATCTGACAAAATAATGGAGTCGAAGACTACTGTCTGAGCCTGCAGCAAAGCATAGCAATTCCAGATCTCTAGAACTCCATTCATTGACTCAATTCTCCTACAACTTCGACCACGTAAGTTCACCTTGTGATTCCAGCAAATCACACAAACAATTGAAATATTCCAAGCACTTTCAAGACCTGACATCCGAGAGACCTTGGGATAGTGTTTTGCAGTTTGATTGTGGAAGATTGACTTTCAAGAGAGGTGATGCACCTATTCATTACCTGTGTTGAGAAATGCATTAAAACACCATCAACAGAACTGGTGCTAGAAGGAGGGCCTTGAAAGGGTAAAATTGGATTGAATTGAGTCATTCTCCCTTGAGAGATTCCACCGAATACTGAGATCTACACCAAACAAAGGGAGTTGCAGGAATTATAGCCCCCCATTTGAGCTAAGAGAGCTAAGCGAAGGGGGTCATCCATCACCAATTCTATGGAGTAGCTCGCTGCCCCTTCACCCCTACCCTCTTCATCGTCCTTAACAGGTTCATCTTCTACTCATCCCACCACCGAGGCCTTCCAAGTTGCCGCTTCATCTGGGTTGAACGCCACCTCCTAGCTGAATGCAGTCCCCAACCTAGTTGCTGCCTCACCAGTCGTTGCTATCCCGTCCCAGTCACAGAACAACCTAGCACAACCACCTCCACCACCTTTCCCAATGGTGTGGTTGGGTAACAACCTGTCTCCCCTTGCTTTCAACCTCTATCATGATATGCCCAAGAATCCTGAATTTTTTTGCACAAAGTTCAACTCCCGGGATCCGTAGAGGACAACTGAGGAACATGGCAGGATTTTTGAGATCGCTTTGAAGACTATGCAGATCATATACGAGGATGTAGCTTGTAGGCTCTTTCCTTATTCCTTGGGGGAAGAGGCCTTCTATTGGTACGTCAATTTTCCAACTGGAACTATCAGCACATGGGATCTCTTGAAGAATACATTTCTACAGAAGTTCAAGACCCCAGTCAGCCCCACAGATTCGTACAAACATTTCATGGCGATTCAAAGGGAAATTAATGAACCAATCAACATGTTCAATAATCGCTTCCATAGAGCGTACACTCGGCTGTAGGCTTCGTATGTTTTTAATGATGCTACTGTCCTACTCGTTTACTATGCCGCACTGGACAACCTCACTTCAGCCTTGGTGAAATGGATGAGACCACCACTAGCCAGGTTGGTCAATGCGTATGCTGAGGCCACCATTTCCAGTATAGATTTGGGACAAAATATATTTGGTCCATTACCTTCTCTTGGACAAATCATGCATCCGATGCAGATACAGGGACTCACATAAGCGTTACAACATCAAACGCCTTTGTTAGATCCGATACCTCAGCTGCCTATGGTTCCGCATCCAGGACGACCAATGAATCAGGCATACCCAATGCCTCATTACTTGTTACCCCAATAGCAACTGTCACATCTGCAAGGATCCCAAATGCTAGCATACCTTCAAGCGACAGAGTTCCCACCTGCTCATCGAAATCAACCAGCAACACAGCCTGTATTCCTTCAGAATACCGCATCGCAACCAAGTAGTACCGAAAGGGATAAGATTGATGAGCTTACAAAGATGGTCAAAAAAATGTCAACCAAGATGACACACCTAAGAAATTAGAATAACCAGTTGTAGACGTCGCAAAAAAGCATCCAGACCAACTTTAATAGGGAAAATCGAGATCACCATGAAAATCGGGACAACCGAGACTCTAGCACTTCGTCGGGGCAGAATTATGACAGGAATCAGAACTCGGGCCAAAACTTTGATAGGAGGCCCTTCCAAAGGCAAAACCGAACGTGGAATACACACCCTAACAATGGTGGCGTTCCCACGCCTCTTGATCAGCCCAACAATTACAATAGTGAAAACCCTGTGAGCGGAGTTTATTTGGCAGAGGCTGCTCTATCCGGTTGGTGCCGCATACACAAGACAAGCTGCCATTCTGAGTTGGATTGTCCAGAGTTTCAAACTGTGGCTGAGATCTTCCAAGTAGAAGTTTAGAATGCAGTCGACAATTCAGGATGCCGAGACATCGTCCCATCTGATCCGTACGATGCCTTGGTGTTGGTGCTAAATCAGGCCCCTTTCCCAAAGGTGGAATGCAATGCCCCCAAATTGGAGAACACTGTTTCAAACCATCATGATACAGCAAGAGAGGTAAGTTCCGAAAGCCCTTTGACTCAGCTTTTTAATTCAGTAAATAATGGTCCCGAAGATGACAAAGAGGAATTTAGGGAGGACGAAGTCCAAATGTTTCACCAACGGACTGCCCCTTATAACCTTAGGAATAGACAAGCTAGAGGTCCTTTCATGACTTCTACCCCACCAAAGTATTTCAGCACCCCTCCCAATCCGAGTGCGAACAATAATCCGGGTTTTCCGCTTATGCCCACACGATACCTCAACAAAAATAAATAGCAAAGCATTGGCCAGGGTCAAAACACTAGCCCCTCCCAGAACGTTTCCAATGACCAAGAAATTGAGCAAATGGGGGAGTATATTGCTGAAGAGTTTTAAAAGGTAAAGCTAAGTGTGTCTGCATTCGAACTTCTCAAGGTACCTGCAGTCAGGAACACATTTTCTTGAATGATAAATGGGACCCCATCACAAGGGACAACTCAAGAAGAGATCCTGACAAAGAAGGTTTCTTTTAGTGATCAATCAAATGAGCTAGTTGTCAGGCAGATTTTCAACAGTAAGGCGGACCCACCATCGGGTCAGCAGGAAAACAAGCAGTCTGAAAGGGCAGCTAATTTGGCCCCAACCCAAAATAGAGGCAACGAGAAAGAAAAGGCCCAGGTCGCTCAGGTGGATGTCTCTGGAGGGTTGTTTCAAGGGAAGTTCGAGACCCCTCCCTTTCTGACCACCGTTCGTATGTTTGGGAAGAACCTCCATAATTGCTTGCTGGATTCAGGAGCCTCGACCAATGTCATGCCTCTGTGCATGTGCAAGGCACTCGGAATAATGCCAACTCCTTCCTGCATAGTTGGGGAGATCAACAGGATACACATGTAACTTGCTGCTGATCCCCAGATCCAACAGACTATTGACATACAGGTGGATGATATCTCGGATACCTATGGTATAATCCTAGATAGGGATTTCATGAGGGCACTGAATGGATACACCGCCACAAATTACTCTCACATATGGCTTCCATGGAAGGGAATACCTAATCAGATCAGGATTGACAGAGAACCCTGGATGAAATTTATGATTACTGAGTACAACAACATGAATGAGGTGTTGTATGCAGAAACCAGTCTGGGAAACTATTCCCTGATAGCATACTTAAACGAGCAAGAAGACTTTGAGGGCGAAGGAACGAGTGAGGTTCTTCTCGTATTATGTAGCCCACTTGTTAATTTGACCAATACTCCTCCGAGCACTAAAATGCTCATTGAGTCTGATAATGAAGAGTTGGGAGAATGCGCCAGTTGGAAGCTGCTCAATGGTTTCCAAGATTTTGTCAGAAAGTGCGTACGTGACCAGCTCAACCTAGGAAATTGGATGAACATTCGGGAGCTCTTGCTCCCTAACTGGTGCCAGGTACACAATGCTACTCATTCTGAATTTGACTGCTTCTTATGTCAAATAGCAATTGAACATGTCATGAGACAAGCTACCCCATAGGCAGACATAGGATTTGCATCCGGTGGACGAACAGGTTCCGCCTTTGTAGTTCCCAAGATGGTCACCGAAATGTTGCCCCCATCGAAGGCCAAGGCGGTTTCTGTCAACCCCGTGTCTGAGGATTCCCCTGGGTTCTAGACGTTGTGCTTTGATGGTTCTAAATCCAAGCATGGGGCTGGAGTGGGTTTCGAACTGATCAGTCCCAAAGGTAAATCATAGTTTTCTGCTCATAGATTGCAATTTTATTGTACTAACAACATGGCGGAATATGAGGCTTTGGTATTAGGCCTCTTGATGGCATTGAGAAAGGATGTCAAGATGCTCCAAGTGCATGGAGATTCAGAGCTAGTCATAAAGCAGGTCAAGAAGCTCTATTCCTCTTATGATCGAAGACTCACAAACTACCGACACCACGTATGGGACCTGCTGGAAGGGTTGGATGCTTTCAACATTCAGCTGATCCCACGCACTCAGAACTATACCGCCAACACCCTGGTGCAAGCAGAAAGTACACTATAGCCATTATCCCTATCCGGTCTCAAACGATTCATGGTGGAACTCACTTCTGTCCCGTCAGTGCCAGACAATGTAGCCAATTTCCAAGTGTTCAATGATGACAAGCACATCCTGGACTTCATGACTAGTTCGAATGTGTTCGGTGCTCAGATAATTGACAAAGTCAAACCCCAAGAAGAGGAATTAGATATATAGGGGATCATTAAATTGAAGACCAACACCATCCCTACAGGCATTGTCGAATTGGAGTGGATCTTTGACCTTGATCAGATCAGGGAGCAAGATCAATGACCCAAAGAAGATACTATCAGTGGTCAGTGTGATACCTACAAGCTGGGAACAATGGAGAACACGAGGAACATGTTCATAGGTAAGGTATGTGTTCTCGAAGAAAGAAAGGGGATCATCGAGGCACTACAGAAGTACCATGATGTCATAGCCTAGAGCTATGATGATCTCAAAATGTATGACACATCGATCATCACACACACTATCCCTCTCAGGCTAGATGCGAAATCATTCCGCTAGCGACAACGCTCTATCAACGCTTTATTGGAGCCAATCATTTATAAGGAAGTACAAAAGTTGCTATCAGCTAGGATCATCTTTTTGGTCAGACACTCTACATGGGTAGAAAACTTGGTCCCTGTCAGAAAGAAAAATGGAGAAATCAAGTTGTGCGTGGACTTCCACAATCTGAATCGAGCATCAGAGAAGGACAACTATCCTGTACCTTCATTGGATGAGGTGCTACAGGTAGTGAACGGGTCCCAGATGATGTGCTTCTTGGATGGATATTTGGGATACAACCAGGTCATGGTGCAATATGAAGATCGACACAAGACGGTGTTCACCACCAAGTGGGGAACGTTCGCATATAGAAGGATGCCCTTCGGGCTAATCAACGCTGGTGCCACTTTTCAACGCGCCATGGACATTGCATTCAAGGACCTTATCGGTAAGTGCATCATCATCTACATGGATGATTTAATGGTGTTTTCAAAGCAGCAGAGCAATCATGTCACTGATTTACACAAGGTCTTTGAGAGGTGCCGTACATTTGGGGTATCCCTTAACTCGAGGAAGTGTATCTTTGAGGTCACGGAAGGGAAACTCCTCGGGCATGCTCTGTCTGAACGGGGAATTTCTATTGACCCCGAGCATATTCAGTCCATCATGAAAATATAGCTGCCAGGCAGCAAGAAAGAATTGAAGTCTTTCTTTGGAAAGATCAACTTCATCAACAAGTTCATCACAGGCTTTGCGGAAATAGTTAAACCACTCAACGCTATACTAGAACAAGATGCCAAGGTCGAGTGGACTCCCAAAGCAAAGCGGGCCTTTGAGGAAATCAAGAAAGCCATTGTCGACGCCCCTGTGCTGATCAACCCAAACTACCTGAAGCCCTTCTATATTTACTCCTTTGCTTCAGATCATTCCTGTGCCAGCATCCTGATGCAAAAGGACGATGAGGGAAACAAGCACCCAGTCGCCTTGATGAACGCCCCCTTGAAGGATGCCGAACTACATTATTATAATATCAAAAAATAGGCTTATGCTCTTGTTAAAGGAGTCAAGAAGTTGTGACACTACATCTTATGCAACAAAGTCTTTGCCATAGTTCCTGACCTCGCCGTAAAAATATTGCTTATGCAGAATGAGTTGGGGGAACAAAGGGCAAAGTGGGTCACGGTGCTGCAGGAATATGACATGGAGATTTAGTCGATGAAGCTGGTAAGAGGATAGACACTCACCCGAACAATGGCAGGGGTAGTTATTGATGTTGTACCTGAACTCACGGTGCAACAGTACCAGCTAGAGGACGTCTCCCCAAGAGAATGGTATGATGACATAGTGTACTACCTGCTAAACCATAAGTGCCTGCCCCATCTGCAAGGAGTCTAGAGATGAGCTCTGAGGTTGAAAAGTAGCAGCTATATGTTGCAGGGCTCTATTCTATACAAGAAAAATCATGAAGGTATCTATATGCGATGCCTAGGAAAGGAGGAAGTTGATCACGTCCTTAAGGAATTCCATGACAAATTCGGAACTGAACATGGTTCAGGCCTATCAACTGCGCATCAAGTACTGAGAGCCGGATACTATTGGCCCACCATTTTCAAGGATGCCCATAGTCATGTTCATACCTGCCACATGTGCCAGACTACTGCCTCCAGGGAAAGGAATGCTGTTGTCCCATTGCAACCTGTTCTGGAGGTAAGGCCTTTTGCGTAATGGGCTCTCGATTTAATTGGTCTAGTGAGTCCTCCATCATCTGTGAGACACAGGTACATTCTAACCACTTCTAATTACTGCACTAGATGGACAAAAGCAATAACTTGTAGGCAATGTACAACTGAAGTCGTAATTAATTTCTTAGAAAGTTTTATCTTAAATCGTTTCGATTGTCCGTACGCCCTAGTATGTGATAATGGCCCTACATTTGCTTCCTAAAATTCACAAGTTGGGCCTTTGATTATAGTGTCGCCCTCAAATTCTCCTCTAACTATTATCCTCAAGGCAATGGCCTTGTTGAGTCCACCAACAAAAACTCGATCATGGTGATTAAGAAGCTGCTAGATAGTAATCCTAAGGATTGACACACCCAACTTTGTTTCGCCTTATGGGCAGATCACACTCACCACAAGGCTGCCCTTGGAGATTCCTCATACCATCTAGTCTATGCCTTAGAACCTGTCTTCCCCATACATTTGAATATCCCAACCCTCTAGTTCATCAATGACTTTTATGAAGGAGGGGACCGTAGAGAAGCTTGCCTTGTCGAGTTGCTGCACCTTAAAGAAGTACGAGACCGCGCAATAGAAAATTTTGCCAAACACCAGGGCATAGTCAAAAGATGGTGTGATCATCGAGCCAAAGTTAAGGCCTTCCGCATTTATGATCTAGTCCTCTACTGGGACAAGGCCCATGAAAAGAAAGGGGGGCACAATAAATTCGACAAGCTTTGGCTTGGCCCCTTTCAGATTGCTGAAATCCTTGGAGATAACGCTTTTCGTCTAAAGACTCTTACTAGTAAAGACGTCCCATTGTCGATCAACGGGCAGCACCTCAAGCACTACTTCCAGGCCTGAGCTCTCACGAGCTGTCAGTGTAAATATCTGTATATAGGTTAAGATAGATTTCCTGCTTTATCCTTTGGTTTTGTTTGCCTTTCTGGCCGCTTTTTCGTGATTTTTGGAAGTGTCTCCCTATTCTGCTGTGGTGGCTGTGCTCGATCCAGCGAACGATTTACCTTGCTGCCCGCTTTTGTGTTGTTCTCTAGATAAGCCGTCGTTCCCTACTGCTACCCTCTGAAAGCTCCTAAGTATCGATTTTCAACTTTCAAACTTTGTACTAACCTAGGATGGCTATCTGCTTGAATCCCTGCTCTTATCATGGAACACACAAAACAAATTTAAAATATCTCCAAAGAACGGTATGGTGATCGCTGGGAAGCAGAGATAAGTGAAAAATCTAAAGTCTATTCCAGTGACCACTGTGATTCTCAAGCCCATTGTGAACTTTGCTGTTCGCACGGTTGACACAGAAAATAAAGAAAAGAGAAGGTGCTAAAAGGAAATATCCAGCACAAGCAATAAATAAATTGCAAAGAACAACCGTATGGGTGTGCGAATATCTCTACCGGGGCTATGGACACCTAACTGGCAGTAGAGCTATGTTCATGAGATCGTAGCGACAACTTCGTCGGGGCTATAGACGGCTGACTGGCAGTGGAGCAATGTCTAGGTTACTTTTGGGATTAGATGAACTACGTAGCTTATCCCCTCCAACCAGTGGTTGTTAATACTCTCTCCAAGGAAAGGAAATGAACTCACCATGCACACACTTCCATGATAAGGTTGCAGTTTGATTCAATCCTACCTTCCTTAAACTGTCCTCAGTTCAGCTTTGAAAATTGTCTTAGGTCTACATAATCAGAGATCATGGGTTCAGAATGAATATTTATCTCTAGAATGCCGAGAGCGTTCTCCCAGCGGAGTCGCCATTTGTTGTGCCTTTTGCACACACCGCCCGTTCGAAATGGGGACCCTCTTTCCCATTTTGGTTTTTTTGGTCCCTCTCGTTTCACCTCGTTTTGCGTCCCAATTTTTGTGCCCCAATTGTAGGGGGTAGCATGTTCCCCATTGCCATATTTAAGTCTCGGGCTAACCCGGGTTTTCCTTGTCAAAATTCTGGCATCTGTGGCAACTTCTAGGTTTCCCCTTCTGGGTGTCCCTTTCTGGATTGTCTCTTCGGGATTGCCTCTTCCGGATTGCCTCTGCCGGATTGCCTCTGCCGAATTGCCTCTGTCGGGTTTCCTTCCTTGAATTTCCCCTGTCGGGTTTCTCTGACCAGGTTTCCTATCGAGTTTCGCTGTTTCGACAGTGGGGATGGGATAGCTTCCCGGATTCCAGACATCCCGCCGCCCCTACATTTTCAAAGCCACCGACTCTAGCTACCCAGTACGATGAATTTAATGCTGCATTAATGGGTGTTTTTGGCTATAAAATTTATTTTTCTAGCCATCATTGTCAAAAGGCTCAAACGATTGAAGGTTGAAGAACTCCCAATGCTCAAATTTTTCCTCCTCTCGATTTCGAGTGTTTTCCCAATGACCTCCACGCGCCTTCGCTTTTTGTTGTGCGAATTTTTGGATTTTGCTAAGGGTAAAATGTAAAATGAAACCCAAATTCAGTAAATTTGCACCGTCCGGTCAAAACCCATGTTTTAGAAGTGTGAAAATCAACCTTTAGATCACCCAAAATTCGATCCGGAACTTCATCGCGCTACGGCTGTTCTTCGGAACGATGTTGGCATCTTCCGGGCCCGGGTCTTCCTGCGGCCGTCCATCCCCCCTTCTTCGAATGTTTGAACTTTCTTTTTTCCCTTCTTTGGATTTCCACATTTGGAATTCGCTTCGTGGGATTCCGTTGTGTTTTTTGCCATTTCAAACAGCCCCATCTGAGCGTCTTGCCAACCCTTGGACCCCAGACCCTCGAAGTCCATCTAAATTCAAGCTTCGGTTTTCTCCAAATCTGTCACCGGAATTCGGTCCTCGGGATTCCCTTACCGGAACCTCATCCCTGTTTTGCCGTTGTGAACGGCTTTCACCTTGCAGCTTTCCGGACTTCGCTTCTTGGCCTCAAAATCTTCCATCTCCCGGTCGGAACCCTTGACACTTTCTTCCATCTTGGATTTCCGCCTTCGAAATTCCCTTCCCGGGATTTCGTTGTGTTTTTTGCCGTTTCAAATGGCCCCGTCCGAGCGTCTTCCCGGATCCCGGACCCTGGTCCACTGTCCGCTGCAACCCAAAACCTTGGCTATTCTTTTGTCTGAGCTCCATCCGAATTATGAACACCAGAATTCCTTTCCCGGGATTCTACTTCTCCTGCGTCGTTCTACGTTCGTCGTTCGATTGTTCTAAATCCTCTAACTACTTCCGAAAACCTCGTCCCAGGTTTCCTCCCCTGGATTTCCTCTTTCATTCTTCCATTCCGTACGGTCGACCCTCAGCTGCTTCCCAGCAACGGCAATTCAAGACCCAGATTCCGTTGCCCGAAATTCCGTTTCCTTTGCGCAGTTTCAAACGGCTTCCCTGCAGATGATGCCCAAACTCTCTATTGGGGCATCAAATGATCTGCAAATGTAAAATGGATTTCGACCCATTTTCTAGAATTCAATTCTCCTCCATTTCCAACTTCAAATCTTCAAATCCAACCTCGGGAAGTGCATATGGGAATTTCATTCTCATTTTTCCCTTTCAAACGACATTATTCCAAGGGATTTCTGACCCAGGAACTCCAGACTGTTTGCACTACCTTCTAAATGGTGAAGTATCTAGCTTCTATGGCTATTAAATATGAATTATGATTGCCGGACTAATCTTGAAATGCAGGGATTTGTCGGTGGCCATTGTATCAGGTTCATTATTACTGATTGGCATCTTTTGTGCAAGATTTATGGAATTCGGTCTAGAGACTTCCGGTGCTTCCAGGAAAGGAAAAGGAATAGCCAAGCCATCAAGGGGCAAGGAAGACTGAAACCTGATGAAGTACAAATTCCAAGGGGTCCCTATTCAATTGATGATCACTACCCTTTGGAGGGATGTCTCTGATACCAACATCGGGCAAGTCGATGTTGATGAATTCACGCAGAGGGTCAGAATGAACCCAAAAATAGCGAATGCAAAATTGATAAAGAGCAGTGGGCTTGCTAAGGCTACAGGTTTCCTACCGGCTCTAGTGGCCCTGGGGCTGGTAATGGCATGCGTGGAGGCATACCAATCTGATACCAGAACCATTGTGGATAATGAGGGGAATATCCTTGCAAATATGTCTCCGTCAGGTATTACTGAGACCTTCCACATTCCTGCCTTTGAGAGTATGGAGGTCCCCATCATGGAAGACTGTAAAGAAATGTGGGAATAGGACCCGTTGGGTTGTAAAAGGCTTATCAACCAATGCTGGTTGAAAGACAAATGGGCAAGTGCTGGGAAGCTCCCTCAGGAGCTCTACCACAGCGATTTCTTTGAAGACTACCATGACCTTGTAACTCTGCTAAGCTGAGTCATGGGCCTTCTCGACATGGTTTTCTTCCAAGAATGGATGTTCTACTTCATAGAAAAAATTCTCCGAGGTAAGGGTATCGCCTTCTATTGGGGCGAGATCATAAGCGACTGCTTCCACGAGCAGTTCACCACCGTGAAGAAAACCAACAAATTCTTCATGACCTCATACTTGGTGTATTCCCTTGCCAATTGGTGACACTATCAGGATTGACAATGATGCCCAATGATCCAGGGGGGCCAGAGCTCAAGCCTTATGACAAGTACCCTCAGTTGCAATTCCAGAATTTCAAAAGGAACTATTGCAGGGTGAACGATGCGTTCATTGCTCACGTCATCTGATTAGTAGGAGGGGATTTCTATAGGAGAACGTCCCACAGTGCCAGGGTTCTCCTCAGGTAGTACGCCTTTTGGTACATTCATTTCCCAAGGTTCACATACATCTGTGCCGAAGGATTCTCCGATAAACCAAACAAGCTGCCCCGGTACCCAAATGACCAGATTATTCTCTTGGAGCTGACTCGACAGCTGCGACACATTCACAGTGTCTTGAGTGAAAAATAGCTGGCGGGCCCCGTCTACCCCATGAACCTTGGTTAGGGGATGTATAAGGTCCACACCTCCCAGTGCACAAGATATTTAGAAAGGGAATTGGTAGAGTATAATTTTAAACAATAAATAGCGAGGCCACGACTGGATCCCTATGGCCATGTCAGAAAGGCACTGAGATGTGAATACACCCACCTCCACAACATCAAGGACTTCTGGGCCAACTGTAGGGATGATCTTGAGGTACAATTGTGGAATTATATGCACATGACCATCATCCATGTGCGAAGAGTGAACTTGTGCCCGGTCCCTAATCAGCTAGAGGAGGATGAAGACACAATTGTGGATCCGGGTTACGATGTAGTTTCCAACCTGCTGCTGCCCGCTATCAACTGGAATGCACTGGAGCTTAATGATATTAGTGTGCTCACCAGGCCCATTGAAGTCCGAACAAGGGCATGGATTGACAAGAGGGTGACCCAATTGAAACAACAAGGGGTTGTCCTGATATACATCGAGCTTGCAAGTGAACATGTAAGTGAGCCAAGTGGCTCCGAGGGTGGGGAAGTTGCCGATGCAACTGGGGAGACATCTAAGACCCCACTATCTCTGAAGACCAAGAAAAGAAAGGTGGCTAGCAAAAAACTGCCTAAACCAAAAGTCTATGCCCGTAAGTCTTCCAAGCTGGAGCCCTTTGAGAAGAAAAGAAAAACAAAAAGAGGCACGGAGATAATGGTGATGCCCAAGGGTTCACCCCTCAGGATCGTGAGCAAAGGATCTAGTTTATTTGGATCTCCACCCATTACAATCACCACCGCCACCTTGCTTGCCTCAATTCCAGCTTCTGCTTCCTCCCTGCCTGCGGTGGATATCTCCGTCCACCTTGCTCCTACTCCTCCAGTATTGCAGGTCATTCCCATAGATTCATCATCCACCACCACCTCGCCAATGACCTCTTCCTCCATGTCTCCTTCCCTTCCTTCCGTTTGCACTGCCACAATGCCAGCCTTGAGCCTTCTAGAATCTTTTGTGAAGTATATGCATAATGTGCCGTTTGAGTTTTCGGGGATGCTCACCAATCCGATAGTCCAAGCTGCAATAGCTTAGGCTATGGCCTCCACTCCAATGGCATCCCCCTCTACTGAATCACCAAAGATGAAAGCAACTATGTAGATATCAAACGAGCGTGAACGACAACAGCTTGAGGTTGAGAAGGCGTCGGAGTATGAAGAATTTGAATATCACGAACATCCCTTTTTCGAGCATCATAAGATTGATGAGGTGGCCTATGAGTCTTTCAGTGAGGGCAGTGAGGGCAGTGAGGATCTTGATACAGAATTGATCCGAGAATTGAATGACCCCGAGCTCAATGTAGAGTGGGGCAAACAACTCAAAGAAATTGAGGACAAGGAGGCCGAGGACTGGCTTGCACAGGAAGAGGAGACTAATGCTCCAGAGACGGAAAGTGATAGGTCTCCAACCAAGGAACATGGCTGGATTCTAGAGCATGATAAGGAAACTTCCTCCATGAGAACAAACCAGCAGAGAGCCCCGAGGAGCATCAAGATACTTTAAACGAGGAGATGGATGCTGAAAAGAAGGATTCACCCAAGGAGCAACTACGTACTGAGTCCCCCGCTAAACATGAGACATCCACACAAGGTTCTGATAAAGTAAAGGGAGATGCAAGAACACATGAGAAGGCTCTTATTGTGAGTACTATCGAACTTGAAAAGGAGGACAACAGGACTCAAAGTGTACCGCCAAGGGAAGAACCTCAAACGCCTGATTGGCTGTAAAGACAACTCAAGCAAAAGACTCCCACCTTGAAGGATCCCAAGGCAAGGCTAGAAGCCATCATGGCCAGAGCACGAATAAGCACCAGAAAAGAGAAGAAGCCGAGGGTCAGATCAAGGATAACCATGGATGCCTCGAGATCAAGGGTAGTGCAAATAGCAACACCGATGGTTGGAGAACAAGGCATAACCTACAACATCTCCACCATTGACCTGGGAGTGGCCACAAGGGAACAAAAGGTCGAGAATCTTCAGGAGTCGGTTGCCATAGTGGTGCACCTTATCCAACAGGATAAGATCTCCAAAGAAGAACTAAAGGAGTAGGTGGCTGACCTAACAACTTATATTCAACAGTGGTCATCTCCAGATGAGCAGCCTACAACATCATCAGCCTCGCCTCAGTTGCTATCCAGAGAACAAATTAACAAGCTTGAAAAGAGGTGGAACTTGGACAAAACTACAGAAAATTGGTTCTAACAGGTTTTGAACATAAGGAACACAAGCATCAACTTGGCTGCCCGGGCAGCAAATAGGCTCCTAGAGGTTCAGAAAACTCTCGAGGACACAAGGAAGATCTATGAGAAGTTCCCAAGAACGTACAATTTGGCCTACCCAAGGATTGAGGCCATTCTCGCGTTGCCGACTGATATCTGGGAGAAAGAATTGGCCTTCAAAGACGATAATCACTGGTTGGTGGATACAGGGAAGTGAGACTACAATCACCAAAAGAGAAGGCTGGAGCTAATTTTGGAATGGATAGTGCCTGACATTGAATGGGAAAGGGATTCCAAAGAGGAGTGTACTCAGTATGTTAAACTGATGACGGGGTATGAAGTGCCCGCGGTCAAGATCAATCCCGAGAACGTCAAGCCCCACTTCTTGAAGATCATGGAAGATGGGATGTCCACTGAAATCACCACCGAGTTCATGTGTTTTGCAGCCCGAGCCTTCGCACGATCAGAAGCTTTCAAAGAGAATGATGCTAATCATGAGGCAGATTGGAAGAAGCTTGACAGCAATTCCCAGGAGTGGAGTTACCAAATCTTGAAGTCTGATATCCTGGAGGTGGATAAGTTTCAGTCCCTAGTCCTGAGTTTCATGGAATATGTTGCATTGTGTTGTGCATATTTTGCACACACACCTCGCCGTAGGCAGGGACCCTCTTTTTTCGCTCCTGACGGGCTTCTTTGGTCCCATCTCATTTTTGCGTGCCCCTCATTTTGCTGTCCTAGTTGGTCAACGTGCCCTTCAAAGTCTCATTTTTGGTTGACCATATTTTTCCCCTAAAAGAAAAAGTGGCTAAGTTTGCGATTTTTCGGGCTTCGCACCCCCGCTCACTCGATTCACTTTTTCCTTCATTCTTTGACTTTGGGGGATTGATTTTCTATGGATTTTGGATGTTTTCATGGTGCCTAAGTGAACTAACAAGGTTTCATTAAGTTTCAGGAAGTTTTAAAAATTCCAAAAAGGCTTCCCTGCAGCGGCTTCCCCGCAGCAGGTTCCCTTCAGTGGCTTTCCTGCAACAGCTTCCCTTCAACGACTTTCTTGTAGCGGCTTCCCCGCAATGACTTCCCTACAGCGGCTTCCCCGCAACGACTTTCCTGCAACGACTTCCATTCAACGGCTTTCCTGTAGCGGATTTCCTACAACAACTTCCCTTCAATGGCTTCCCTGCAATGGCTTCCCCGCAATAGCTTCCCTGCAGTAGCTTCCCCGCAACGACTTCCCCGCAGCGACTTTCCTATAACAACATTCCTACAGCGACATTTCGGGCTCATGTTTCCAGAATGTACTAGTGCACCTCAAAATAAAAAATGGACTTCGACCGAGATGCTAAAATGGGGTCTTATCCTCACTTGGATTTTAAAATTCCAAATTTTCATATGAGAACTACCTTCTGGAGTTCCGTGCTCTCGCGGTCGTTTCAAAACAACATTCCTATAGCGGCATTTCAGTCTCATGTTTTTGGAACGTACAAGCGCACCTCCAAATCAGAAACAAACTTTGACCCAGATGCTAAAATGGTGTCTTATCATCACCTAGCTTTTCAAATTCCAAATTTGCATACAGGAAGTACCATCCGTAGTTCCGTGCTCTCGCGGCTGTTTCAAAACAACATTCCTACAACGACATTCCAGACTCTTGTTTCCGGAATGTACAAGCGCACCTCCAAATCAGAAACAAACTTTGACCCAGATGCTAAAATGGGGTCTTATTCTCACCTAGCTTTTCAAATTCCAAATTTACATATGGGAAGTACCATCCGGAGTTCCGTGCTCTCATGGCTATTTCAAAATAGCATTCCTATAGCAGCATTCCGGCCTCATGTTTCCGAAACATACAAGGGCACCTCCAAATCAGAAACGGACTTCGACCCAGATGCTAAAATGGGGTCTTATCCTCACCTGGCTTTTTAAATTCCAAATTTGCATGCGGGAAATACCATCCAGAGTTTCGTGCTCCATCGGTCGTTCCAAAACAACATTTTTAGAATCACATTTCGGCCTCTCATTTCCGGTTTCAAGAAGCCCACCATGGGTTCGTCGACAGAACCATTTGATGCAACGAAAAATGTTGGAAGTCCATTGGGAAGAAGGCATCTTTCAGACAGTTTCAGCTACAGTAAAAGGGAAATCAGCTAGAAGACAACACTGCTACAATGACTGGCCACTACAAGACAAAATAGGGAAAAGACAATAGATGTATTTTAAATTGCTGAATATTGTGGGGTAGATGAAGCCCTAATGTAATTGAATCTGAGCCACACAATGTAAATCAATCATAGCCATTCATTTGGGTTTTGGTAAACTATAAATAGGGGTCTTCCCCTCATTTGTAGTTGCTGGAGAGCTGTTGTAAAAACATTCTAGAGTAATAGAAATCAGCATTGCATGATCTATGGGTGTTATTTCTGAGTTTACTCATTATGTGTGCATGGTTCTACCTTCCAATTTAGTTTTAGTTGTAGTTTCTTGAATGGAAGTGGTAATGGTGATTTTTGTTATAGTATTTGATGAATTTCCAGCCCATACTTTTGGCACTTGTTGATGCTAAGCTACTGTGCAAAGTTAGCCTGGGCTTCTTTATTTGATTGCTGCAACTTAGTTCATTTGCATGTTCATGATGTGTGTATGTAAACTGAAAATCTGTAGTCCTTAGAAGATTACACTGGTTTTGTGTAACTGTAGGATCTTCTTGGCCAAGCAAAACCTAGTTTAGGGAGTTTTTCTATTGTAGCAGCCTCCATGATCACTGTTCATTCGTAGTTTAAGATCCAGTAACCTTCTCTCTTCTGTGCCCCTTTTCCTTTTTTTTAATAAGTACCCTTAGGCAAGGTTCATTACACATTGTAAAGCTAAATCTTATGTTGAAATGGAGTTCCAGACTGCTATTTAAACCTGCAGCAAACACTCAACAACTTTCTCATCTTAAGAACTCCATTTGTAGATCCAACTTCCCCACTTTGTAACTCATCTATAAGTGCACCTTGTGATTCCAGCAAATCACATAAACAATTGAAATATTCCAAGCACTGTCAAGACTTGACATCCGAGAGACCTTGGGATAGTGTTTTGCAATTTGATTGTGGAAGATTGTCTTTCAAGAGAGGTGATGCACCTACGTATTACCTGTGTTGTGAAGTGCATGAAAACACCATCAACACGTTGAAAAAGTGAGAGGGCAATCCAGTCATCGATGAAGAGTTCCTTGAAGAATAGCTACAACAAAGGGAAAATGGCTAAAATACAAATTTGCTACAGTGCTGTCACTAGATGACAAAATAGGGAAGAGACAAGAAAGTATTTATAAATGTAATATATTTGGGGGTAGGTGAAACCCTAATGTAAAATGAATCTTGGCTACATAATAGAGTCGAATCTTGGCCACTCATTTTGTTTTTTGAAAACTATAAATAGGGCTCTCCTCCTCTCATTCTAAGAGAGTTGAGTTGTTGTAAAGGCATGTTGCAAAAATTATAAATAGCAAATACAGTCATTTTCTGGTGTATCTTCTGAGTTTCTCAATATGTTTCATGATTCCTCTCCCTTTTAGTTATAGTTTTTCTTTAAGTTACTTTGCTGTTCTAGCATCTTCAGTTTAAACTTGGTAGATTTAGTATGATATTTCTGGTTTTGGAGATAGTTGCTGTGTGTATGCTTTCCTTGTCCATACTTTTGGTCATTTGCTAAAGGTAGATGACTGTGCAAAGTTAGTCTAGACTTTGATTCCATTGCTTCTCATTAAACTTTATCTTTGTTCATGTTTCCATAGTGAATGAATGATCAACATCTGCAGTCCCTAGAAGATAGCACATATTTCATGATATTCTGAGAATTATGATTAAGTGAAATCCAGTTTAAGGAAACTGTCCACAATAGGAACCTCCATGATCACTATTCATCGATAGTTGCAAGTCCAGGAAACATCCTTCTTCCTTGCCCTTTTCTTTTTCCTTTTTTTTAGAAACTACTTGTGCCAAGGTTCTTTGCACATAGTAAAGCCAAATCTGACAAAATAATGGAGTCCAAGACTGCTGTCTGAGCCTGCAGCAAAGCATAGCAATTCCAGATCTCTAGAACTCCATTCATCAACTCAATTCTCCTACAAATTTGACCATGTAAGTCCGCCTTGTGATTCCAACAAATCACACAAACAACTAAAATATTCCAAGTACTGTCAAGACGTGACATCCGAGAGACCTTGGGATAGTGTTTTGCAATTTGATTGTGGAAGATTTCCTTTCAAGAGAGGTGATACACCTATGCATTACCTATGTTGAGAAATGCATGAAAACACCATCAACATTACTCTTGACCAAATCATATGGATTAGACATACTTAAACAAATTATCCAACATGTTGGAGGCACTAGTGCTCCTCATCATTATTTATTTCCTTAAAATCCTAATTTGATTTCCACCATCCTTTCATTCCACCCTCAATAACTGCATTCTCCTTAATTCTCCTTCTTCTAATGGTATTCATTATTCTGTATCAATGGTATTCATCCAATACTTCTCCCATTGTTCCATCTCAATCCACATATACTCAACCAATTACAATACAAATTTTTATTAAATCCTTAAATTTTTTAAAATTTTCCTTCATAACACCTTGAAGGAATTAAATGAATTAAAAAATTGACTAGAAAACATACCATATATCCAAAAAAATTATTTACCACATGATTTGATTAATAATCATTCACATATGACATACTTGCATTCCCATTTCTTATGGCCTTTGTGAAGCAACATAATGATAAGGTCCATCCAATGACCCATATAATACCAATATTTAGAATTGTACATGCTCAGATTTATAGCATGGTGATCATTAACTAGATAAATTATTTCCTTAAATACATTAAAGGAATATCCTTTAGAATAGTTTTACTCACTTTCTCATTCTTCAATCCATTTTTATATTTTTCTTGATAACTCATTTTTGATGATTCAAACATAGATGCTTGTCTCAAATTAAAATTTAGTAAGATATTGTAATATAAATAAGGAAGAAATGTGTTTGTTTAATGTCCCAAGACAACACACCTAGGGAAATAGAAAACCAAACAACCCTTTTTAATGAAATATCGACAACGACTAAGATGCGACAAAGAACATGTTACACTTGCACAAAATTGTGAACACAAGCATCATATGAAGAACAATGAAAAAAGGGAACTAACCACCAAGATCAACCTGTGAGAGAGGAGTGAAACCTAAATGAGAAACTTAACACAAGGGTGGGATGCATGAAGAATAAACCTTAAATCCACACAAAGAAAAACTTAAAAAGCCACACAAATGATGGAATGAATAGGAGCTAAAACACATCTACTACATGGCACATCCATAAGGTTATAAAATAAGGATTGGGATGAGGGAACATTCACCTCTAATCCACTCAAGAAAAAATTAATGAAAACCTATATGAAAGGAAAAGCCTCCATAATATTTTGTCTTACTAGGAGGTACATACCCTCCACCAACTAGAATTATGATGGGTCTCTTCTCACAAACAACATGCTTCCCAAAGAAAGAGGTACTATATATACCCGATCCTAATACTTTTCAATAAATTGATGATTTATCAAGACTCACTAGGATAAGGGGAACAACTTTCCTATACAAAGTTTCCTTGTGAAAAGTTAGAAAACCCAAAAAATAATGAAATTATAGAAACATGACATCAGAGGACATTAAAACATAGATAGGAAACTAGAAACTAGGGAGGAAACTAGTATGAGTGCACAAGTTTCTATTCCTGGTGTTAGAGTCCTAGTCTAGTGCTAGATTCCTACTTTAGCACTATAGTACTTGCCAAGTGTTGTATTCCTTTCTCAGTTATGTAGTCTTGAGTCTATCAATAGTATTATAAACAATTTGAAAATCAAAGCTCAATTTTGGTCCTTAGGATATGAATGATGCTTAGGGACCACTAGGAAATAACCATAATGAAGGATGGACTCTAAAGTGAAAAAAATTGGGGAACAAAAGAGGTCCTTGACACTCGATCACTCCTCACAAGAGTTGGGGAGACCAAAAGGGACTCAAAATTGAGGCAAAAATGTATAAGTAGTGAAGGGGAAAGTTGTCTTGCACCTCCTGACCCTAGCAAGACCACTTGGAGAACTCTAAATTTTCCCTCAGTGAAGAAATTTTAACCAACACTCTAAGAACACAAATTAGATCTGGGTGATCCCACAATAGTTTTTTACAATTTTTGGCCAAACTAAACAAGTAAATAATTTTTTCTAACTAAATATTCACTTTTGGGCACCTATAGCGGCTAAACCATGAGGAATTTGAAGATGATGCAAACTAGTGATTTGTGAAATTTTGTCTATAGATTCTAAATATATTTTTTCAAAATTTTTGGAATCAGATTGCGCTTATTTTTCCATCTCCTTTGAAAAATAGTTTTTTTAGCAAACAACATTTTTAAGGAGTGATGCTCATCGTATACAACATAAAATTTTTTCCATGAAGGATAAAATTCTTAATCTTTCAAATTTAGATTTTTAACTTAGATATCTAGTGCTTCCAATTGGTCTCATAATTTTTTATTGAATACTTTTTCCTTAATCAAGTTCCGAAGTCAAACCAACTACAATTCAGAAATAGGCAGACAGTATACAACGTAACTTTCTTTTTTATGTATCGAAATTCAATTTTTTTTGTTGGATCAAAGACTACAATATCTGGTGCACTCATATTTTTTTAATTTTTTTTGATAATCTGCTATTTTTCCACATGTGTAGAACAGAGAGTTTGATTTTCAGTGAAAAACCTATGTTTAATAAAACTAAAAAAGTAAATACATGATAAAACCAAAACATATTAAAATTATATTCGTTGGATAACTCGTTCCGAGGACAACCATCATCCAGTTGGGTTTGTGAAGTCTCCTCCATTTTCATCCTCAACCTGAGCTTTGAAGCACAAAATTTTGGAATTTTTGGGTGCCTGAGGGGGAGAAGGAGGGAAAAAGGGGGTTTGAGAAAACCCCTAGGGGTTCGCTCGAACCTTGGTTCATTCAAACCCCCTTTAAAAACATGTTTTTCATTGTGTTTTTTGGCGGGAATGGTGGGACCTTTATTTAACTAGTTCGCTCGAACCAGGGTTCATTCAAACCCTTTTTTGGTTCGCTCAACCCTTTGGGTTCATTCGAACCCCAAAAACCAATTTTTTTTGCATGGGGTCATTTTTTGCAAGTTTTCCTTCCTCTCTCGAATTGTAAACCACTTTTGTGGGTTTACCCAGCTAAGGACTTTAGGGATCAAACACCATATTTTCTAACCTTCCATCCATTTTAAACCTAAATCCAAATTTCCTCTATGTTTATTTTACAAACATAACTATAATAATAAATTTCATATCAAATAACATAATAATTTGACACCAACATTGAGAAAGCATACATATAAGGATACATCCATCACCACTTATGTAGGAGGTTTACATTCTATCTAATAGGATATTTCATAATTGAATATTAAAATTTAAAAAGATGATTCAAGGTCTTGAATTGTACATTTTACATCATAATATAAAAAATGAGAAAAATAAAGGCAAGTAGAGAACCTCCACTTGCACATTGAAAAAATATATTCCAAAGTTGAAGCATCCAAGAAATATGATACCCAACAGTGGTTTCCCTACCACCTAGGGAAAATCTTAGCAAGAGTTTATCATCAAGAATGAAGTCACTAAATAAGGTGGCATAAGAAAAAACATGGTTAGAAGGATCTCGTTTCCCCCCATATTTCTCAAGTCTAGGCACCTCTGCACTTTGTGGCATCAGTGTTCATAATATCTCCAAGGAAAATGGACTGCTTTGACATAATATGTAGGTGGGCCATTTTGATTTTGGTTGATAGTGGAAACTTATTTTTGAATGGAACAGTTTGCAAACGTTGATTTATGATAGGGTCATTACTTGTATTATGAGATGAAGGTGAAAAAAGTGAAGGTGTGTATGTGTTTGAGGGAAAAGTGAATGGAATGCTTATAGGTGATAATATTGTAGGAGATATGACGTGTGATGCCACAAAGGTACTAGGGATGCTAGCAAAAATTCCTAAGGAAGGAATAATATTATTAGTAGGTTGCACTGTTGTTGTAACTTGAGGGTTGGTATAGGTAGGAATAAAGGAAATTGTTGTGGGAGGAGGAATTTGAATTCCTCCTTGGATTGTGACATGTTGCTTGAAGTTTAGGGAAAACTAGTGGTTGAGGTAAGGTGTTTTCCAACTATGTTATGGATAAATTCAAGTCCGGCTTTACTTTCATGCATGTAATGAATGTTATCTATAGTAGGGGTAGCAGTGGTTGAAATACTGTAATTGCTCACTTGATGTTGTAGGTTTTTTAAATATTCATTAATTTTGATTATGTTTTTTTTTGAAATACTAGAAACCATTGTTTCAACGTGCATTGCACTACTTGAAGGAAAAGAGTTGATATGGGTATGGTCCATAGCTATTGAACTAGTGTCAATATTAGGGTATGATCCAAAAAAAAAGTGCTATCACAGGATGACATGAGTCTTGAACTTCATCTCACTATAGTATGAGCAATAGGACACCAAATAGAAATGTTGATGCAAGGGATACTAAATGCAAGTTGAATGCAAATGCACATCAAGCTAAATACAATGAAATGAATATAATAGAAACTCTATAAATTGAAACAAAAAGGTATAAATAGAAAATAAGAGCACAACAATAGAGAATTTAATTCTGTAAAATGCAGTGTAGAATCAACATTGGGACTAAATCACCCAAAGGGGTGTATGAGTCCTAGTGAGGGTTGTTTTCAATTTTTTTAGAAAATTTCAAGTGATTTTAATGCTTTTTATGTTGTATGATCTATAACTTAGATGCAATTGTAGATTTTATATATTTTTAAATGATTTGAGATGCAAAGATGCAACCTATATGCACTTTCACTAATTAAAGAATTAGAAACCTTAGAATGCCAATTAACTAATGCAAACCCTAATGCAATGTTAATGCAAGAAAATTATAGGATGATGATGCACTCCAAATCAGAATTATGATGTTCTAAATGTAGGTTCACCAAAATGAAAGGATGGATTTTTTTTTGGGTTTATATGCTTGGGAGATAGAACACAAAATTTCCTCACTCTCATTCAAGGAAAAACTCTAGAGATCTCAACCTCAAGTATGCAAAGGAGAAACAAATATTGCAATAGGATTGTCCTAGGGTTTGATTATAAACTAAAGAGGGGTTCACCACCAAGTTATGGCTTGGAAAGACTAATGAAATGAAAATAAAAATTCTTAAACCTAATGCAATGTAATCTTTCACTAAATAACCTAGAAAAGCATGTAAAACATAACAAAAAGTTGTCAGACGAAATGTGTGCACCTGGAAATCTAAAGATGACTAAATGAAGGCCTAAAATGCTAAAAACATTGAAGATAAATCCTTTTGGGAATCATATGCTAGTTTGGGTGATTTAGTCCTAGATCTGGGTTTCTGTGCAGAAACTGAAATCTAGCAAATGGGTGTCTGAAACTGCAAAAACATGGAAAATGACCTATATTGGGACTCATATGTTAGAACTGATGTATTAGTGATGTTACTATTTTTTGGAACCTCAATGTCTAAATTTTCTCCTTAATGTCTACTTTTTCCCCTCCAATTGATTCCTGGATCCGAAACCCTGATTTGCAACCTGTAGAATTCTTCCAATGGTCTTCAATGCAAGGTGACAACTTTAACAACTTTGAACAATTTTAAAAATTTCTCCAAAATTTCTCTTCAATGTTTCTTCAACCTAAACCTGAAAATCACACAATAAAGAGGGGAAAAAATGTTGTTTTTTCAGTGGAAAGGAATTTACCTTGGTCAAACCCTATTTTGGTAATCAAACCTTGTAATGAAATGAAATAGGAAAAGAGAATCATGAATGAACAACATGCAATGTTACAACTCACCAAACCCTAGAAATAAAGTGTTGCAAACATGTATGAAGTGACTCCAATAGATGTAGATCTTGAATCTTTCTTGAGTGTGATAGATCTTGAATTGAATGCTAGCTTGAATCATGAAACCCTCACAATTGTTAGCTCAAAAACAAACATGATGCATGATGACTTTGACATGATGCTTGATTCTTGAATAATGCTCCAAAATGCTTGATAATCAACTCTTGAATGCTATATAATGCGTATGAGTCCTAGATCACTAAATTTGAGCCATACAAACTAGAATCGTTGAATTATGATTGGTCATTTGATATGTGTCAGGATTATCCTCAGAAAGATGCATTACATGAAATTTTGATAATATAGCCTTTAAGAATCTTAAATTCTCTTGTAAACACTTGAATTCTCTTGTGAACTAAAACTTGCTATTATGAATGCTCTCACAAAATTATTAGGTGAAAATGAGTAAAAGAACCTTGTATTTATACTTAATTATGCCAAAATTCTCAAAATTATAACACTACAAGACGACATCAGATCTAGGAGGATAAAATCCCACTAAGAATTTGAATTAATTTTGATTTTGGGCCACACGAGACCCATATGCCCAAGGTGGCGTATGAGTCCCATTTGGCACAAGTTATGGAACCATTTTAAAAAATACTTAGAAAGGTGTAAAATCCAGATCAGGACCCAAAACCCTAGGTGGGACCCATATGCCCAAGGTGGCGTATGAGTCCCAAACCACAAAATATGGGCCACACAACCTAAAAACACTTGAATTATGATTGGATGTTGATTCGTGTTAGGATCATCCTTGAAAATATGCATTAAATGAGGCTTGTGGATGCAAAATAAGGCTAATTAAAGCATAAAGAATCCCAATTATTAATGACAACCCTAGAAAAGTGTGAAAGTGTGTTACAACACGTTACAACACCCTAAAAAAGGTATGACTAGGCTTATTTATTTTACAAGGGCCCAAGACCTAATGTGAGTGTGGTAAACACATTACAACACTAACCTAATGCATCATTAAGCTCAATTTTATAAGGAAGGCCCAAACAAGTGTGAAAATATCACCGATGACATTTTTTGGTACTACAATGTGTAATAGTTTACACAACATCTATGAAGGTGATGACAAGGTCAAAGAAGAAAGGATTGAAAATCATTAAGGTCCATTTGAAAGATTGAAAATGAAGGAAGAGAATAAATTGCCATATTCTTGTTCCAGTTTGATGAAGTTGTCTATTCTATCAAAGCTCTTGGTGAGGAACTGAAAGAAGGTAATATGATTGTGAAAAAGGCACTTAGACCCCTTCCTAAAATGTTTGATGTAAAATTTTCTACTTTGAGGAAGCTAAAGATTTAAATACTCTAACTATGGATGATTTACATGGAATTTTGATTACCTATGAAATGAGAATTGAGAATGATAATTTTCTAAGAAAAGAGGTTATATTCAAAATTTCCAAAAAGTAAGATGATCTAGATTTAGAAGATGGATCAGATCTAGAAGAAATAAAAAAATTCAAAAAGCTATAGAGAGGATCTAAAAACTATAAAGGTAATTTGTCTTTCAAATTTTTTAATTATGGTGAATCATGTCATTTCATGGCTGAGAATCCATATAAGGAATCTATATCAAAATATTTTATTTATCAATAAGGAAGGCTACTCATCTGATGATGATGAATTTAAGGCACCTTCAAGAATGAAGGAGAAAGGGTTCTTTTCATGGCTATAGAAAACTCTGAAGAAGATGCAAAAATAAAGTCCATAATTTAAGATGATGGATAAGTATACCTTATGGAATAATTAATTTATATCGATAAGGAGATCAAAAGTTCAAAGAAAATAATTATAGAAGTGAAAGCTAAAGACAAATTATCTCAGAATCTTGAGAAGGCAGAGAAAATTTTCATTGATATGAAGATTCAAGTGGAAGAGGCAAAGAGAATTAAATAAGTTCTAACTAAAAGACTACTATCAAGAAACAAGGATTGTGAAAAAATTGAAGTAGATATTGTATCACTTAGGAAAGATCTTGAAAAGATAAATTATCACTTGAAGTCAATGTTTGTGAGGAGCAATGAAATCTTGGACTAGATAATAGAAAGCTAAAGATCACAATATATTAAAAATAGTCTCGGTTTTACTAATGAACAAAAGAATAAGGTGAGTTAATAGCCTATGAAGTCTATTGTTGAGAATACAAAAATAAATAGATTTAGAAGTTCAAAGTTTGAGAAAGTTACAAAAATAAGTTTTAAGGAAAGGTGTTGAATGAAAAATTCATTCAAGTGCACAAATATAAAAGAAGATTCGATAAACAAGCTTTAAGAGGAAAAGGCTACAATACCAAGTTCTATCATTATTATTTTTGTTACTATTTCAATTGTGATCATTTTTGTCATAAGGTTATGAATTATAGAAATTCTCTAGCAAGAAGAAATGATTTTGTTATTAGAAATACAAAGGAATGGATCATTGATAGTCTATGGCAAGAAATCACAATCAAACTCAGTGGATAAAGACCATGCTTATTCATCCAATACTCCTCCCAAGAAAGGGGAGTGGATTAGGTAGCCCGAGAAGGACTAAGCTTGTTTTTTTGCTTTTGGGAAGAGGAGGTAGCTATTTGTTCTGCTATGGGAAGGGTCATTTTTGGCTATCCCTTACCCCCAGTTTGATAGTTCTTTTAAATTAGGTTTTTTCTTGGATGAAGCAGACCTATTGGGGAGGGCCAAAAGTGATCCAATGAATATCCTCCATGAGACATCACATGCTAGTATCTAGTGTCATGCACTACGTTTAAGAAACCTTCATGGGAAAACATTAAACACTTATGAATTATAGAGGTGATCCCATTCATGGAAGCTATCCAAGTTTATACCTAGCTTCACCCTGAATAGGTTTGACTTAGGAATAACATTGAAAATCATGTCTACATTCCTAGGTCCAACTAGAAAAAATAGAGTTATTGATCCATATGGTTTAAGAGAAAGGCCACCATTCATACAGATGATGGAATTTGTTTTTCCATATTCCTCCCTTTGCAAGGAGTTCAACAATAGAGTCTCCTCCATAATGAAATTCACTCTACTTGTGTGGTTGACTAAGAATCTTGTCAGAATGTTGCCATTGAGGCAAGTGGGAATGTAAAGCAGAGAAGGTTTGGCATTTTTCAGTACAACTTGTGAAGTGAATGTTATATCTGGTGAATCGGTCACAAGACAAGGAGAAGAAGTAACAGTGACCATGTTAACATATACTTCAGGTTGAGTAACAAAATTAAAGGGATCGATAATCATGTTAGCAGAATGCGACAAAAACAAGTCTGTGTATATCTGCAATTCACTATTAGCTTTTGTCACTGATTTGTTCATAATTCATTTTCTTCCATTGAGAAGAATAGTATCATCCTTGATGCAATCCTGTACCTCATGACACATGCACATGCAACATTTTGTATTATTTTTGTTAACTCGATGGTATTGATAGTAGGTGTTTTCTTCATACTAGCTAGGGTGAGGTTCCCTAATGGGTTTAGGGCTTGGCAAGTTAAAAATCTTATCCTCCAACAACTTTTGTAAGATGGAGGAATAAGATTCTGATAAATTTGTGAAATTTTGGTTGCATCTGAAGCCATTGTCATCCACAATGGCTACTAAATTCGCAATGTAATTTTCTTTTCCAGAGATTGATACAATGGACTTCCCTTTAGGATGGGAGCATGAGAAAGGTCCCCCTAATTGAACCATCATCTATTGATATTCCCATAGGGCTGCACAAAAATGCATGAAAGAAGGGTGTTTCATAAGGGCAAACCTCTCTTGCCAAGGCATTTGTAAGCTCCCTATGAACACCTTTTGCACATCGAAGTCCGGTAACGGGTATGAGATTTGTGAAAAGAGCGCTTGATATTGCATTATAAAGTTGGTAATTTTCTCATTATCTCCTTGTTTACATCGAACAAGGTTAGATAAGGTCATCTTAGGTCCGATGTTGGCTTGGAACTATTGTAGGAACTGGTTGAAAAGATAACCGAATGTAAAGATGGACTTATCAGACATTAAAGGTAGACACATGCATTTTTGGGTCCCCTTTGCCACCATATTTCTCGAATTGTGGAATCTCTATCCCTTACAGGAAAGGAGTGTTTAGGATTGCTACTGAAAATGGGCTATGTTGGAAGAAGGGATGGAAGATAGGATGGGAAAAATCTTGGGAAATGTTCATAAGCTGGTTCTACATCTTCCCCATATTCTGAAGAAGGGTGTTCAAAATTGGGTCATTAGAAGATATAAGACTAGTAGAACTGCCACCAGAACCACTGTTAGAACCACTACCATGACTGCCACCAGAGCCGCCGTTGATGCCACCACCACAAATGTGACCTCCACCAGAGCCACCACCACTTCTAAAGCCATTACCATCACCTCTGTCAGAACCACTTCTGCCAGTGCCACCTCTGCCATGAAGATTCCACCACCACTTCTAAAGCCATTACCATCACCTCTGTCAGAACCACTTCTGCTAGTGCCACCTTTGCCACCGAAGATGCCACCACCAAAACCTTAACCAATCATCCCACCACATCCTCCACCACTGAAGGCGACATGAGGGGTGAAGTGAAAACCCAGAGGGGTTTTGTTTACTTTCATAGTTTTAGAACTTTTAGAAGCAGTGGGGATACCGATCGAAGGGACCATGTCAGCCATGTACACAAATGTGGGAGGCATTAACACTCCTAACTGTCTCTCATGTTCTTTAAAGGGTCCACCCCATATCATGCTACCATGGTTTGAAGGGGCACACGCTTCAGTCACACCAGTGATACTAGCCAAGATTTTGTATGCCTATTCGGTCTTTTCCTACCATATAATTTATTTCGCTGATGACCTTAGAAGCCCTAGCCAGCTTTGAGTTTTTCTCTAGGTGATTTTACAAAGCACTTAACTCTTTGCTCAAACTAGCAACATATTCAGAAGGGAGTTGGAAAAATTCACACTCGTCTATGGATGATGATGTGGGAAACATAGGAGGAGTAGGGACGTGGTTAGTTTCATTGAAGTATCTTGACTCGCCTCGTGACACCTTCTCTTGAGTATAAAGGGCAACTATAAAACCAGAGAAAATACCTATAGAGAAATTAGAGGTGACCTTTGTCTTCTCCATTGGAAGGTTTTGTAGACTTCTCCTAACAATATACCCAAAGGTCATGAAATGGGTTGTGATGCTCATAAACCTTCACAACATGCAGGGGTACAACAAGTAGAGGACCTACAAGGGGAAAAGCTCAAACACTAATAAATAAGTAGACGTTGGTTCACATCAGGTTAAAAAATGTAAGAGAGGGGGACCAACCATGTCAAGTCCCCAAGTCATGGAGGGGTGAGAGTAGCAAGATTCTGTAACTTACCTCAACTTAAATGAGTGTTAGGAGATGTAGAGATGAGAATGATGAGGATAATAAGATCCTTCAATAACTCTGCAAACCTGAGATTTGAAAGGGGGCAAGGTGAGTCGATTTTTGGATTCAAATATACTTCTTAGATAGCTCTTTGTCAGAGGAAAAAAGTGTGGTTTTGGGATGACAACACAATGTGCTAGCATCTCTCAGGTGCATTGGCATCCATATGACTAGAGGATTGAAGAGACAAGGTTGGATTGAAAATAACATACTAATGGCCTAGCTAACTACATTCAAAAGGATAAAATAACACTAAGACATGAAGAAAGTATGTATGAATATGATAGAGCAAATAAATAAGGGTAAGGATAGAAAGGATGATCTCACAAAGATGTTCGTTCACTAGATAGCTCTGATAAGCACGTCCACCTACACACAATGAAGAGGAAATTTTTTTGGGGGATGTATAGGGGTCTACCTTAGTTAGACCCCCGTTTTTATTTTTCCACCTCCACAGACAACCAATTTTGCAAAGATAGAGAGCTAGTATGATAAAGAAAGGAATAAAGCAAAGAAAACTAAAACACTACAAAATAGTAATGTGCTTACTCAACCAAATAATAGAGGAGAGGAGTAGAAATATTACCACCTCCACCAAGAGCGTTCAAGGCTAATAGGGGAGAAAATGAGAGGACTCAAGCCTCTATTGCAGTGGTGTTTTTCTACACTTGTTGTACTGAGTTGATGGAGTGATGGAATTGCTGCTATGGAGTGCAAAAATGCTGCTTGAATGCTTGAAGTGAATGCTAGAATTTATAGAAGAGATTGTGGAAGAAGATGAAATGGAATGAGAGTGAGTGAATTTGAAGGAGGAATGAAGAAAACAGCCATATTTGGATCAGTTGACTGAAGAGGGAATTACAAGTTGACTTCCAACGGGAAGTGTAACACCTCTGCTAGCTCCAACAACAGGAATCCCTAATAGTTATTCCCCTGTCGATGCTCAAAATAGGTTCCAAGTGGAATGAAGGTAGCAGGCTTATGTGGAATTTAGCCTCCATAGTTGGTTTTCTAAAGTGAGGAAGGGTAAAAGGGGAATTTTACTAAGGGGTGCAAATTTGTTCCTATAGACAAAGAGAAGAAAGTTGGCTTTGGCATAGAATATTGGGACACATCAATTTTTATGATCTTGTGAGGATAAATTCAAAAGAAATGTAGATAAATGCCAAATATTAAAAATCCTTAGTCTACTAGTTTCAAACCATGCCATGAGGGAAAATATACAAGGACCAAAATTTCTACTAAGGAATAGTCTATAGCAAAGCCATTAGATATGATTCATACTAACTTATACAAAACAATGAGGATAAATATTTTACAAGGTGACAAGTATTTTATGATTCTTATCGATGATCATAATAGAATGACATGGATTACTTTTTTAATAGATAAATCAGAAGTTTTTGAGAATTTTAAAGCATTTAAGACCATGGTTGAAAATGAAATCGAAAGAATAATCAAGTGTCTAAGATTAGATGAATGTGGAGAATTTACTTGTGACCAATCATACAATGAATTTTGTGAGTTATATGGTATCTAGAGATAATTTTATACTCCTAGAACTCTGTAGTAGAATGGAGTAGCTGAGAGGAAGAACCAGACTATAAAAGAGATGGTTAGAACAATGTTAAGATAAGAAAAGTTGTCAGACATGTACTGGAGAGTAGTTCAAATTATAGTGTATATTTTGAACATATCTCAAATTAGACCAAGGAATACTAAAACACCATATGAGTCATAGAGAATGAGACTAGATTTAGTTAGACATCTTAGGATATTTTGAAACAAGTGCTACATCAAAAGGGATGAAAAACACTTGGGTGAGTTTGATTCTAGATCTGATGAAAAAAAACTTGGGTGAGTTTGATTCTTGGTTATATTCTATGATAAGAAAGATATATAGATGTTATAAAAAAATATTGGGAAGGATTGTGAAAGGTGTTAATATAAGTATTGATGAAACCATACAGTATAGTAATATTCTAGATGAGGAGGATAGTGAAGATCCAATCTGTAACAGTGATGAAGACTTTGAAGTTGATTCTAAGAATACAGTTACAAAAACTCTAGCTAGGTATGTTCAAAATAACCATTCTAAAGATACAATCATAGGAGATAAGGACAATGGGGTTCAAACATAGAGAAGAATTGTGAATAAAATGAGAAGGTACATTTTGCATTATTGAAATGAAGAAAATTGGATGCTCTATGTTTTAGGAGATAAAACCACCAATTTCCCACAAGTTTCATTCAAGGAAACCTTATAGATCTCAATCCAAGGAGAGAAATGAGGGAAATACATTTTTAATAAGGTTTCCTAAGGTGTGATAATAGATTAAAAGGGGTTTCACCACCAAGCTAGGGCTTGGAAAGACATGTAACATACAAAACCTAATGTTATGATTTAATTGAGAAAGTACAAAGGTGCACTTGGAAAAAAAAATATGCTCGAGAAAAGGACTAAAATCTTGAAAATATGACTGTTAAAGCACATTGGGACTCATATGCGAGTAGGGGTGATTTAGTTCTAGTTTAGGGTTTCAGGCTGAAATAGGAATATGGAACTGCTAAACTAGGATCTACATAAAATGCTTGAAAATAGATATACTATGACTCATATGCTAGAAGTGGTGATTTAGTCCCAGTATTAGGGTTGAGCTAAAACTCTAATATCATCTAGTGTTCTCCAGTATCTTCTCTCTTGTCAAATCTATGAATCTAAAACACTGAATTGTAACCTATAGGTGACTTTCTATGATCTTGAAATGTAATTGACAACTTTTATCCAATCTTTCTCTTCAATGGATATTCAACCTAAATCACCTATATCTGAAATCACACATCAAAGAGAGGGAAAAATGTTATTTTGTTCGTGGATAGGGGTTTTCCTTGGTCAAACCCTATTTTGGTAATCAAACCTTGAAATTAAATGAAATAGAAAGAAGGAATGATGAATGAACAAATGTGATATGTTGTAACTCACAAAACCCTCGGAAAAAAGGTTGCAAAATTGTATGTAATGGCTAGCATGAATGTAGATCTTGAATTTTGAATGTATGTTATGGATCTTGACTTGAACACTTACATGAATCATAAAACCCTACATCACAATATTAGCTCAAAAGCAAACATGATGCATGATGACTTTGACATGATGCTTGATTCTTGAATAATGCTCCAAAATTATTGATAATCAACTCTTGAATGCTCTTGAATGCTCTTGAATGCTATATAATTTTTATGAGTCTGAGATCACTAAATTTGAGCCATACGAACTAGAATCATTAAATTGTGATTGGTCATTTGATATGTGTCAAGATTATCCTTAGAAAGATGCATTAATTAAAGCTTGTGGATGCAAAATAGGACAAAATAAGGCATAAAGAAGCCCAATTTTAGCAAGGAGGGCCCAAAAAAGTGTGAAAATTTAAAGGGGTAATTTTTTCTACATTACATTTAGCCCACACTTTAGTGAGAGGATGAACTTGATTCAAACTCACACTAAAGTAGATAAACTAGCATCAAGGGGGGTCCAAGTGTACCAATGCCAGTGAGATAGGACAATAATTATCAAGAGGGATGATTAAGCCCTTAGGATCAAGATCCTATGAAAAAACAACATAGGCACAAAATAACACAAATGGACATGATGTAAGGAGCAACGAGAAGGCCCAAGCATACACTGCTAAAGACATAAAGAAGAAAGAAAAACAAAAATAAAAAGGGGTGGATCAAGCTTCGACTGTTTGTCTTGCACGTTGTGGATCAGATCTAAGATGTTTGTTCAAAAAAAATTTACAAGTGGAACATGATGCCCACTATGTAAACCAAAAAAATTCTCATAAGGGCTAGTTGATGCTCGGGCCATCCACTAGGTAAGCCCCTAGCGAGACGCATACACATGCAACTGATATGCACTCACATAGACAAGCAAGTGGCTATGGGAAATTCATGCCTAAGTTTGGCTCCCACATGCACAAACATACCAAAGCTACACCTCTTGGGAAATTTGATAAGGAACCATACAACAATCAACTTCAAGCTCCATGAGGCAAGCCTAGCTTCGTATGCTTGAAAACCATGAACAAAAAAGATGGCTCCACAAGAAACCAAAGGGTGTTATGCAAGGTGGCCATATAACTGATGTTGTAAATGAAAAATAGTGTAAGGTACACTCAAAGGAGTTTTTATTAGTTCATGTAAGGTCTTAACTTAGGAAAATCATGCTTAATGTCTCCAAGAGAGGACCAATCAAAGAATGGAAGATTCACAACTTAGGGGATGCAGTGTGTCGCATCAAGACACTAAGAGGAATGCAATATGTTAAGAGAGATTGAATTCTCTTGAAGGAAATCACACGCAATGTCACCACAAATCGAAAGAAACATCACATGAAGTAATAATAATTGCACAATGAAAATGAGTTTTAAAATGAATAATGCCAGTGTATGCCCCCATTTTAAAGAAATTACTTTAAAATAGAAAATGATTAATGCTAACAATAAAGAAGACATGAGAGATTATTTGGAAATCCCTATGCCAATTCATATGTTTCTAGATAAAGATACATCATGTAGAAGGGGTTTCCCCCAAAATGAAATCCCAAAATCACATAAGGGATCCACGAATTTGGGGTCAATATGTCTTTGCTACAATGTTTTTATAGAGCTCAAAATTTTCTTCATTTCCCAAATACTCATGGAATAGGAAGAATGACACAAAGAGAGAAAAAAAAAAGAAAATCCTTTGGGTCAACATGGAAGAGACCTAAATGTCTCGAAACCTTGCGTCATCCCCAAAAGGAAAACAAAAGACAAAGAAAAGATAAAGGAAAAGCTTTATGACATAGAGAAAAATTTTGGTACATATAGAGGAATGAAGAAAGAGAGAGAGAGATTCATCAAATAGAACAGTATGGGGGATCATATTACGCACATGGAATCACATGAATTTAAAAATAAAATAAATACAAGACTAGTAAGGAACATGCAAGTCAACCTATTAGTAGGTCGTCTGCATCCCAATCTTGTTTGTGATATACAAAAGGTGGAAAAATAGCCAAAGGGACAATAGCTAGTGTTGAAATAGGGTAAAGGCTATCTAATTCTTTCCCCCACTATGTCTAGGACAAGGATGAGCCAAGATGAATGATGATATGTTTCTCCTTTTAAGAAGGAAATTATTTGCAATGAATGTAAAATATGCAATAGTGAGTATGGTTATATGATCCTACAACTATTACATGGAAAGGAGCAACACCTATTTTTATTGATGCATATCTAATAAGATATTACCAAATGTAGTATCTATAAATTTAGGATATATGAAAATTAAAGTTGGCTTAGGAGAATCTTGTATAAGAGTGTTGATATTGATTGAAGGCTTGGTTGATGTTTTTTTTTCTTTCAAAGGACAATAACTAATACCACCAGTTGTTTCTTGCATGTTAGGCTATATAGGGACATAGATACATTATTCTCTAGCACCACATCCTTTTCCACTATACCTAAGTTATTTCATAAGTTCATAACCTCTTCCATAAAGCTATTTCATTTCTTTCAGATTCGGTGGTTGCTCAACTTCATCAAATTTTTTTGTGTATGTTGTCTTTTCTTCTAAAGTGGTTGAAGTGGATGCTTTTGAATTTTGTATTGAAATTAATGGTTTATATTTTCCCTTTTCAGACTCTTTGTTTATGATCTTGTATTCACTCATAAATATAGGTATGAAATCAAAGGAACTCCAAAAATATTCGAATAGCTTTGTGGCTTCTTCAATATTCTTTTCTTTTTCTTTCTCGATAGGAAAATTTTTTTTAGGTTCAAGGTCAACCTTGATAGTATAAAGTTTTTTATATATATGTTAAATGGTATTGTAAGTCAGTTGTTGTGAAGCATTACCATTATAAAGTTTCCTTTTAGGTGATTCTAAGATAGGGATGGGTTTATTTTGAACTTGTGGCTGTTTTGAGGGTGGATAAATGATAAGTTCAGGCTTGGGATATTGGTTCAAGAGATATCTAATGTGCATAACATCAAATGTCTTGTCCTTATTATGATCACTTAGTGAAGGGGAGTCTAATTTCACTTCATAATTTTTATCTAAGGAAGTCACATCACTATTGTTTGGAAGACATGTGTCAATGTTATCATTTTGTTCCACCATGATATCTTACCTAGTAGGAGAGCTTATGAGAGGTCCATCACATTCCATGATTATATTTTATAAAGTAATTTCATCGTAAATAGGGGAGGCAATAAGGGAAGGACAACTATGATTTGCATGTTTACCAATGATTGGATCCTATTGCTCAAATAGACCTTTCCAAATGTTAGGGACATTAGGAAGGAGAGAAATAATACTATAACTCTCAATCATAGGATATCTTAATTTAGTAACATATCCTCTTTACAAATGTGTTTTTCATGATTGTTAATGATTGTATCCTCTTTCATTAAAGCATTCTCGCAAGAAGGGAAGGTGTTGGGAGATGAATGGAGAGTGGGTAGAGTAGTGTCAATGATATCATATTCTTGTGTCATAATATCTTAGCAAGGGAGATGAGTAGAGGGACAAACAAGAATTTCATGATTATATCTTCTTTCACCAAGATACCTTCATCACTAAGAGGAGAGATATCAAGATAAGAAAAACTATGATTGTCATGATTGTTTATGATTGCATCCTCTTGTGTTATGACATTCCTACAAATTTGATAATTACTATGAGGGTATCCAACATGATTGTCTAAGGTTTTATTTTTCTTTCCTAGATTATGCTCATAAGTAGGGAAAATAGAATCATACAAGCCATGTGATACTCTATGAACAGTAAATGATTGAAAAGAAAACATGCTAGCATGAAAAATTAAGGTATCTAAATTATGCAATGTTATTGAAATTTAAAAAAATGTCCTACAAGTCTTAAATTTTTTCAATATTGAAATGATTTTTGAAACTCTTTAAAGATGACTACACTAGATGAATGGTTTGACCTAGATACATAAAATACAATTTCCCGAGTTTTTTTAGACTGATACTATAGGTTACTAGCAAGCCTAGGAAGTACATAAATGAAATTTTTAATGTTGTCAATGGTAGTTTTAGGTCTAAAACGAGATTGAATTTCCCAAAAGGGGCATATGAGTCCCAATTAGGGTTTTTTTAGGAATTCTAATTCTGCAAAACAGTCCACAAAATACCCAAAAATTAGGTAAAACAACCTGCAGTAGTACTAAATCGCATAGAGGGGCGTATGAGTCCTAGATTAGGGTTTTTGCACTAATTTCAAATTTTTTTGAGTGAATGTTATTTTTTTTGGTTTGAATGCTAGGAAGAAAAAGATTAAAAATAGATCTTGCAGGCCTAGGTCATTTTTATGTGTCTACACCAAGTTGATCTGAAACTTTGATATCCTCTAGTGTTCTTTGATATATTTTCTCCTGTCAAATCTCCAAATCTAAAAAACTGAATTAGAACTACATGTAGGTGACTTTCCATGATCTTGTAATGTAGTTGAAAACTTTGACAACTTGAATTTTTTTATCTAATATTGTTCTTCAATGGATCTTCAACCTTAACCACCTAGATCCGCAATCACACATCAAATAGAGGGAAAAATGTTGTTTTGTTAGTGGATAGGGATTGCCTTGGTCAAACCCCATTTTGGTAATCAAACCTTGAAATGAAATGAAATAGAAAGAAGGAATTATGAATAAACAAACATGTTATGTTGTAAATCACCAAACCCTTGGACAAAAGGCTACAAACTTGTATGTAATGGATAGCATGAATGTAGATCTTGAATTTTGAATGTATTTTATGGATCTTGACTTGAATGTCTGCTTGAATCATAAAACCCTACATCACAAATGTTAGCTCAAAAATAAACATGATGCATGATGACTTTGAAATGATTCTTTATTCTTTAATAATGATCCAAAATGCTTGATAATCAACTGTTGAATGCTCTTGAATGCTCTATATAATTCTCTTGTAAACTCACATGATAAATTTTTTGCTAAAGTTCTTGAATACTTGAAAACTTAGGAGAAGATATGTGAAATAACCTTGTATTTATAGTTGTTTATGCCAAATTTGTTGAAATTACAACACTACAAGCCAATATTAGATCTAGGAGAATAAAATCCCTGCAAGAATGGAATTCAAAATTAGGTTCAAGCTAAGAAAGACTTATACTCCAATTGGGGCGTATGAGTCCAAATTGGCTAAGCTTAGGACACAAATTTCAAGGAATGTTGTTTTTTATGCAAAATTTAAGTTTAAGCCCCAACACCTAGGTGGGACCCATACGCCTAAGGTGGCATATGAGTCCCAGATCACTAAATCTGTGCTATACAAACCAAAATCATTTAATTATGATTGGTTATTTAATATGTGTTAGGATTATCCTCAAAAAGATGCATTAATTAAGGCTTGTGGATGCGAAATAGGACAAATAAGGCATAAAGAAGCCTAATTTTAGTAGGGAGAGCCCAAACAAGTGTGAAAATGTAAAGGGTTACAATTTTCTACACTACAATTATCATAAAAAAAATGAACCAATATTCTATGTAGAAGAATTTAAAGAGGAAGGTTGGTTAGATGTTATGGAGGAAGAATTGACTCAAATTAAGAAAAATGGAACTTGGGAATTAGTTTTGAGACCCAAAGACAAAAATATCATTAGTACCAATGGGTCTTTAGAAACAAGTTGAATACAGATAGAAAAGAGATGTGTAATAAAGCTAAAACTATATGTAAAATATATGTCAAGTTGAAAGAATTGATTTTGAAGAGACATTTTCTCTGGTAGCAAGGTTGAAATTAATAAAAAATATTTTTGGACATACCAACATTCAAGAAGTTCAAGGTATATTAGATGGGTGTGAAGTTTGTATTTTTGAATGGAAAATTAGAAGAAGAAGTCTATATTAAACAACCAAAAGGTTTTTAATGTTTATATAATCTAAATTTCATATGTAGACTAAAGAAAGAACTTTATGGACTCAAACAAGCTCTTAGAGAATGGTACTCTAAATTGGATAAATATCTAAAACAATAATTTTTTTAGAGAGGAAATGCAGATAGGAATTTATACATAAAACTAGAAGGTTCAATCAATTACTTATTGTTGTTGTTTATGTTGATGACATTATCGTTGGTGGAAGTAGTGATCATATGAGAAAAGATTTTTAGGATGCAATGCAGAGTGAGTTTGAAATGCCAATGATTGGTGAATTGTCTTTCTTTCTTAGTTTATAAATTTCTCAATCAGAAAAAGGCATATTCATTTCTCAGAACAAGTACAAAAAATAAATATTGAGCAAGTTTAAGATAGCAAAATTTAAACTAGTGAATACACATATGGTTAGTGGGTGTAAATTGGGTAAGGATGATGAATTTTATCTATCAAAATAAACTTTTTATAGGTCCATGATTTGTATTTTTTTGTATCTGACAACATCTGGACTAGATATAATACAAGAAGTTGGGATGGTATATATATTTTAGAATACGTGTAAGGAAACTCATGTCAAGGTAGTAAAAAATATATTCATATGTCTGAAGGCTATAATGAATTTTACATTGTGGTATCCTAAGAGTGAAAACTCTTAGAATTGGCTATGGCTGCCAAGATCTGAGACCAAATGGAAAGCACAAAAAGAGAATATAATGTGACAAGATTAATTTGTATTCTTATCAATTGATTCAATGATGTGAGATAATTTCTACATAGGAGACCCCTTGATTATATAGCCAAGGTGAGAACATAGAAGGGTATAATATTATGACAAGTGTCGTAATCTTATGACATGAGACAACTAGGAAAATATATCACTCCAACTAAAGTGGAAAATTGATAATGTGATAATCACCACAAATGGTGGATCACCCACAAAAGGTGGAGAGGTAATTACATGATATGTCCACGAAAGGTGGAAGTGATAAAGTAATAACATGATAAGTCCACCAAAGGTGGAAAAGCTCCAATGACCTCCTATGTGGTCCCTAAGTAAACTTAACTAAGGTGTAATTATGACCTAGGACAAGGTAAGAAACATTTAATTACACCAACACCCGCCCTAAAGTGCAACTTAGGGAGAATGTACACAAAAGAAAATAATGCAAGATGGGTCTTGGAAACTAGGCCATGTTAGGTAACCATGTAAAAATGCAATGCAATCTCTCAAAAATGGAGAAAAGGAGAAAACCCAATGGGAAAAACTCCTCCCCAAAAGAGAGATAAAAGATACAATAAAGAAATGCTCTCAATGTTGAATGAGAAGGTAAAAACCCCATGTGAGGAAAAAAACCTCCCCATAAGAGAGAAGTAGAAGAGAGACAAGGAAGCCCCCCCTCAATGTTGAGTCTCCTACAATGATGGTAGAAGCTCAACATTGAATGCTGAAGATGATCCAATCTCGTTGAATAATGTTCCTCCCCTTAGGAAAAAACAAAACTATGGATGTATGCAGGATGTCAAGAATATGTATGAAGTATGATGTCTCTAAAGCATGCTCAAGTGTCTCCATGTCGATGCCAAAAGCTGACACACTCCAAATAGGAATTGTAGACCACACTACTGAAGAGGACAATCCAACATCTAGTAGAGATGAAAGTAGAGCACAATCCAAAGACAAGGATATCCCCTCTAAAGACAAAGAAGCCTCCTCCAAATGTTTTCCAAAAGTATCCAAACTCATGCCAAACTATAAAGAATGATCATGTAGAGAATGAACAAGAGGGTCAAAGTGTTCCCTCGCAACAACTGAAGAAGGAGCATCTTCATCAAAGAGAAGATGAATGTCATCAATGATGTCCCCCAAATCTGCAATATGGGACTCCACAAAAATTTCTGAAATACCTGTCAAGAAGCCATCCAAAGTAGCCATATGTGGAAGACAATGTATGCCCTACTACTCTGATACCATGTTAGAATTGGCTATGGCTGCCAAGATCTTGAGACCAAATGGAAAGCATAAAAAGAGAGAATAGAATGTGACAAGAACAATATGTATTCTTATCAATTGATTCAATGATGTGAGATAATTTGTATATAGGAGACCCCTTGGTTATATAGCCAAGGTGAGAACATATAAGGGCATAATATTATGACAAGTATCATAACATTATGACATGAGACAACTAGGAAAAACTATCACTCCACCTAAAGTGGAAAAGTGATAATTTGATGATCACTACAAATGGTGGATCACCCACAAAAGGTGGAGAGTTAATCACATGATATGTCCACGAAAGGTGGAAGTGATAAAGTAATAACATGATAAGTCCACCAAAGGTGGAAAATCTCCAACGACCTCCTATGTGGTCCCTAAGTGAACTTACCGAAGGTGTAATTATGACCTAGGACAAGATACAACACATTTAATTACACCAACAAAAATATCACACTAATTACATACACAAATACAAATTCGGCAGGAAGGATAGATGACTAGAAGAGTACAAGTGGTGGATCTTTCTTTCTTAGTGATGGTATCGTATCATGATTAAGTAGAATATAATGCAATAGTTTCAGGTTGCACTCGGGTATTATGGATGAAGAAGAACTTGAAGAAGATGAAGATGGAATTTGATGCACCTATTACCATTCTTTGTGGTAATACCAGTGCTATAAACATTTCTAAGAATTTGGTAATACACTCAAGGATAAAGCATATTACAATTAAGTATCATTTTTTGAGAGAGAAGGTTATAAATAAAGAGGTGAAGTTAGAGTATGTTGAAACCAAGGAGGAAATATAAAATATTTTTACAAAACTTCTTCCTAATGAGGCATTTTATTTTATCCAAAAAAAGTTGGGAGTTGTTGTTCCCTCCTCTTCAAATAAGAGGAAGCATAGTTTGAGGAGTGTTGACTCCCTACCATAAGAAGACATGGTGGTCTTGTGGAGTGTTTCAGAATTAGTGTGATATGGAATTAGGGGGGTCTATATGGGAAACAAGTTTTTGGATTATGCAAAAATAGATTGACCTTTTCCATTGATGTCAGAGGGGGATAAATGGACCTCAAAATGATAAATGATCTAAGGGGAGAAAGTGGGACTCAATGTGAGGTTATCTCTTGATCCGAACATAATAGATTTTTCTTCATATGTCAGCAACATTTTTTTATTTTTCATCAATGATAAAGGATAAAATTGTTGAACATATGTTGTCATTGATGTCAAAGGATTATTTTCCTTGATGTCAAAAGATGCTCACTGATACCAAAGAAGTGATAGTTAATAGATCAATGAGAATTAAATGTAATAATGTTATGATATCAAAGCATTTTGAGAACAACAAAGAATACTTTTGTAGTATTCTTCAAATACCATGCTTGTATCTATTCTATTGATAGAAATAATCCTTAATTTTGACCTAGAATGTTTGAGGTAAGTTTTACAAGAAGAGGGAATTTTTGGCAACATGTTCATGATTTGTATTCCTTCCTAGATGTATTTTTTGGTCAGAATTTTGAATGTAGATTATGTTTGACATGTTCAATATTATTCTAGAGTTTAAAAAAAAAATTATCAGGAAAAATGTTTGAAGTGATAGAAGAGTCATTATGCTGGTTAATTAACTAGTTGATGTTTTAGAACTGTGTGAAAGTGGCTTGTAGCGTGTGACATTTGAAGATAGTTTGGGATAGTGAAATAGGTCTAGGTTAAGGTCCTTGAAGGAATCAATTGGCATCATGTTCTTTTGGTTGCAAAATAATTGATTTAGGATTGAACCACTAGACGTTTCATGTAAATTTGAACTTAGGTCAACCCTAGCTAACTTGGATAATTATAGATTGTGTTAACAGATCCTAGCTAAGATAAAATTATGTTAATGTAATGAGATGTATATAATCATCATAGTTTTATATTTCTGCAAAGGTATGTGTGTGTGTCTGTTTGAACATATGCAACTGTAAATTCAAGTGATGTAATTGGAGTTCCATCTCTCAATCATTGTGTGACATAATCAAAAGATCATAAACTATGTGAGAGAGTGTATGAAGGAAGGTCAAGTCAAGTGTAAGTTGTGTAATCCGTATTGAAGATTTGCAAAACTTATTTATGTAATCTGGTAGGACTGGTGTCTTACTTATTGATTTGGTACTCAGATATTGGTATTGGGGATTGGTGTCTTTAGTAGGTTGGTGCCTACTAGATGATTGTAATCTATTATTTTTGTGAGGCTGGGATTGGAAAGTAGCTCCAAGAAAGTTTTCTCACCATGGTTTTTCCCATTATGGTTTTCACATATTTATGATATTCATTGTGTGAATGTGTACATGCATGGATTGATTAATAGTAGCTATTTTTATTCATGTTTGGAGAATCCATGATGAATTAAATATTTTTATTGATATACCAATTCACCCCCCTCTCAGTATATTGTGTGCCCTTGATGTAGTGCTTTATTATAGGGGATTTCAGTATGTAAATATTTATTTTTGAAGGATAGGTAATGTGTAGAAGAAAGGTGTCCAACTATGGCTTGTAATTTCTTAATGTTGATATCACTAGGCATGCATGATTCTTGCAATGCTTTGTCTAAAATATATTTATGAATAGGGGAGGTATGAAGTAACTCCAAGATGGAAATTTGAGTTGGGTTCCTATTGAGATGGTCAAGGACATTGTATTTAGTGGATGTAGAAGAATAATATGAGGAGGAGGCTCCTTGAATTTTCATTGATACTTTTCAAGTGGAGTCATTGCAATTGGCGGATTTGATGATGAATAGTGACATGATCATGAATTTTCTTTAATTTGGCCAATGATTGAGTCATGGGATGGGGTTTGGATGGTTTTGGTTTAAGTGTAAGGTATTTCTTTATGGGACTTAAAAGTTTTCCCTTCATTATGTGATGGAAAGGGTTGTATTTATATGCCCCATTTTTCATAGAGGAGTTATGAGATTGACCTTTGATGGTTATTTCTCCTCTATCAATAAGGTTTTATATGTGATTTTTTAACTTCATACATTTATCTATGTGGTGACCTTTTACCCTATGGTATTCACTATATTCATTATATTTATACCATACAGGTTTTGGTTGAATTTCATCAAAAGGTTTAGTCATTGGAAACTTTATAAGATTAGCTTGAGCGAGTTTATGGAATGTCACTTATATTGGTTCTTCCAAAGGGGCACATTTTCATTTTGGTTAACTATTTTGTCTAGTTTTACCTTAGGGGATAATGATAGTGTTGGATAAATTTAACTATTGAGGTATATTTCGATCATTAGATGGTGTAGGTTGGATTTTTGTACATTTTTTCTATCAGTTACACCATCATTCACAAATGTTTTATTTTCAAACCAAAATCTTTTTTTTATTATTATTATTGCCCTTGTGGACTTTGTAAATTTTTATTAATACTCTAGTAACTATGGTGTAGAATAATGTATCCCTTTATATTTTCACACTTTTTTGGGCCCTCCCTACTAAAATTAGGCTTCTTTATGCCTTATTTGGTCCTATTTTGCATCCATAAGCCTTATTTAATGCATATTTCCAAGGATAATCCCGAAACATATCAAATAACCTATTGGGTCTCAAAAATGTAGGTTTGAACCATGAGAGGTTGCCAAGCTCTCACAATGATTTTGGCCAACTAACAAGGCCAACCAATATAGTTGAACCTTCTGCTCTTAAGGCTCTACTAAACCTAGGTGGGTGTACCTATATGAATGCTGCAAATTTTGAACTGTATTTCCTGATTCACTAAATTATCCACAATGGAAAATTGACAATGGAAAGATGTGGTCTAAAGTTGGTATAAATAGTGTAAGCGATTATCAAGGTGAAGCCTAATATGTTTAATTAACAAATGTCAACTGAAATAAATAAAACTAATTAATGAAAGTAAGGGAGACCAATGCCTTGTTGGGTAAAACAGAGTCAAATGAAAGTCCTAGATGAATGGCTTATATCTAGAAAATCTCTAATTGTTTGGCATAAAAATATGAGTTTATAACTGGTATAAACATGCAAAAATATGATTGACAAACCCTACTTGAGGTAGAATATCAATCCTAACTATTTGATTCTTCTTAATGATCCAAATAATATTCCTAGATTACTCTAATTGATTGAAAGGATTTAATTATTTCTTGAAGAAACCAATTAATCGAACCACACAAATACAAAAAATGTGTACTGATAAATTGAACATATACTTGATATTTCAACTTAAATAATTAAGAAATATTAGATTGGAGACAATCAAATAATTTCAGAAATCCAACAAACAACTGACACCAGAATGAAACCACCAAATCAAGAGTCTTTCATTATCTTCCTCAAATCTTACATATGCAACATAGTCTCCTTGAATGCAAAAATTCTAAAAATATTGTGGTTTCTGCAATCTTTCTATCCTAATCTCCCCCTAATCTTACTGATTTTACAAGTATTTATACAATAAATTTTAAGGGTCACGACCCTTCACTGTTTGTTATAGTCGCTTACATATTTTGTCAGCCAAAATTTTAAATATTTAATTAAGTTGCCTTTTGGAAAATTAAATAATTGTGACCATAGTCAAGCTTTTAAATTTTCACTTTAATATTTTTCCCGCCCTTACATTTCTCTTTATATTTTATTTGCTTTTAACATCTCATCACTTTTATGCCTTTAATCGTAATACCGTGGGCTTCACATTGGCTCCCCGCGATTGTGCGGTGACCGGCCCCACACTGACTATCATGGTCTCCACCGTTGCTTACTGCTCTACCGTGGGTTCAATATCAACTAGCCAGGGTATAGCGGTAGCCATTTGCTAACCACCATCTACTGATGCCTTACTGCTTACCTTCGTTCTATTGCGCTACCATGAGTTTCACTTTCGTTGTTGGCGGTATGGCAGTGTCTAGCATTCATTGTTATCTTCCCTGTTACCGCAGTTATCGTGGTCTATGGTTTGATCGCTAGCCATTTACCACTATGACCGTGGTCATTGTTTTAGCAGCTATGGTATCATGGTAACCACTACCCGTTCGTCGTCTCCTCGCTCTCTCTGTTAACCGCTTCCTCCATCCACCACACTCACTGCAGTCTATGAGATGACCCCCTACGGTACCATGGTGGGATGTCTTGACTATTGCATCATTGAAGACTTATCGCCCACCATGCTACCACGGTCTGTGGTTTGATCGTGCATAGTGGCGTGGTAAAAATTTCATGCCCGCTCCTTAGCCACTACCGTCATACCACAAGCCCCTTTGTGGGAGGCCGCGGTAAAGCAGTAAGTGACATAGGATGTGAATGTTAAGGTAGCGGTAAGGGTACAAGGCATTTATAAATGACAAAATGATTTTTTAATGAAAAATATAGCAAATGAATGGGAATTTAAATGGGAGTAAAGTGGTAAATGAAATATTATGAAAAGATAGGAAAATGAAGGATAAAAATGAAGAGAATCCCTTAAGTTATTTATGGAAGATATTAAATTCAAATGGGAAAACCTCAGGGTTTTTGAGTGAAAATTAGAGTTCTTACAGTGGCTCCTATTGGGGATGATTGATTGTACAATCACTGCAAGAATCTAGAGTATCTTTGGTAGAGAAGACCAAGACACGAATGAAAATGAAGGCAATGGAAGCTTGAGGGAATGAACAAATGAATAATATGAAAGATGGAGCAAATGGAGAATGATCCTAGGCTACTGTACATGGAAAGGAAAGCAATGCTTTTAGAAAGGGAACTCCTAAGAATGTCCATGTACTGGAAAACTAGACCCTTAAATATTTTCTAAATTACTGTGCATGTAAAAGAAGATTTGAAAGGGGTTAAAATAAGAATTGTCCATGCATTGGCAATTCTTAGCCCTCTACAACTCCTCAAAAGAAAAAATGCTTCAGGAACTACCCATGTACAGGAAACTCTTGCTCCTCTCTAGACATGTTCTGCAAGTAGTATGAATCTTCTCCTCTTTTACCAACAATAACAAAGGGCCCTAACCATAATTATTCAAATTTCCCATGTTGTCATTTCTCCTGGAATATAGCATTCCACATCAGTACCATATCATTTTCTTCAAATTTTCTATTTTTTGCTTTTTTATCAAAGAAATACTTCATTTGCGCTTGCAACTTCATATTTTGGTTTTGAGCTAGTCTTCTCATCTCATCACATTCTTCCAATTGCTCCATTCTCTCCTCCATTGGTTCTGGGACATCTATGTCTTCTTGAAGGATAAGTTTGTAAACTGGCAACAAGTTTTGTAAAGGAATCCTAGCCTATGTTCCATACACTAATTCATATGGAGATTTTCCAATTTCTTTCTTCACAGTAATCCTATCTGCCCATACAACTAATCTTAACTTTGAATCCCAAGATTTTTAATTTTTACCAAGCATTCTCCTTATGATTTTCAAAAGACTCTTGTTGCTAGATTCTGCCTGACCATTAGCTTGTGGGTGATATGGGATAGAGTAAGAAATAATGATACCATGTGTACTACAAAAATCTCTAAACTCATCAGATCTAAAACACATCCCATTGTTTGTAATTAGTCTTAATGGTGCACCAAACCTAGTAATAATGTTATCCATCAAAAAATTGATCACAAATTTACTTGTTGCTTGCTTGGTTGGGATTGCTTCTACCCACTTGGTGAAGTAATCAGTGGCTACCAGTATCCATTTGTTCCCTCCACTTGACTTCTCTTCTATCTCTATAATAAAATCGATCCCTGAGTGATGAAATGGAGCTTCAACCTACATAGGTCTAAGTGGTAAAGCTCCCTGATATTTCATTTTCCCCTAAAAACTTCTGACATACATCACACTTTCTTACATATGAAAAAGAATCATTAATTACTTTTGGCCAGTAATAACCTACCCTGAGTATCTTATACGTAGTTGTCTTTGCAAAATAATGGCCTCCACAGACCCCCTCATGCATTTCTTTTTAAAAATGTTCAACCTGTGACTCATCTAAACATAATAGCAACATCCCATCCCCATTCTTCCAAAATAATTCACCTTCTATGAATACATATTTAGATGCCTGAAGTTTCAAAGTTCTTCTTTGGTTATCACTAAATCCTTCAGGGCACTTCATATTTATGAGATAATCCATGATGTATGTATACCAAGGTGTATGTTCAATACTTGCAATTGTGTTTCCTTCATCTTCCACATTACAAATTTGATTTGGTTCAATATTTTCTTTTGAAATTAACTTGGCCAAACCTTGGCCTCTCACCAATTTGGTAATTTGTATTTCCATATCAAACTCCTGGATTTTTTTAGTCCACTTGCATCTCTTCCCTGTTACCTTTGACTGTGTCAAGATATCTTTAACAGCTGTATGAAGAACATAAGCAATTACTTTGGCTCCAACTAGATACGGTCTAAAAGCCTTTGTGGCTTTTACTAATGCAAAGGTTGTTTCTCCATTATATCATATTTCAATTCTGAACCTTGCAATGATTTACTAAAGAAGGACACGGGCTGCTCATATCCATCCTCATTTTTTTTTACCATAACAGTAGCTATAGTGTGTAAGGAAGCAAATGAAAATATCTGAAAAGGTTTTGAAAAATCAAGGGATTTGAGGACAGGGGCTTCCTTGATGGCCTTTTTGATGGATATAAAAGCTTCCAATGCTTCTAGAGTCCATTCTATTTTTTTGTCCCTTCTTTAGCATATTTGATATGGGTTTAAAAATTTCAGCAAAGTTAGACACAAATCTCCTAACAAAGTTAATCTACCCAAAAAATGACTAGATGGCTTTGACGGTTTTAGGGACAAGAACCTTATCTATAGCCTCAACCCTCTCAGGATCTATTCTAACCCCTTCTTTTGACACAATATGTCCTAAGAGTTTTCCCTCTGCGACAACAAAATGAAATTTCTTAGGATTCAAGCTAATGCCATACCCTAAAGCTCTAATGAATATTTTTTCAAGATGTTCTACATGATCTTTAGCTCTTTTTGAGTAGGTAGTAAGGTCATCCTGATACACTACCATTATAGCATTAATCAAGTCTGTGAATGCTATGTCCATAGCTCTTTGAAAGGTCGCTCCTGCATTTGTGAGACCAAATGGCATTCTTACATAGACATATGTTCCCCATGGAGTTGTAAAATTTGTTTTGTACTGCTCAGATTCTCTGACCTTAACCTGATTATAACTAGAGAAACCATCCATCATAGATAACAACTCACACCTTGTTACTTTATGCAGAATAGCCTCCATGTTAGGGAGAGGGTAATTATCTTTGAGGGATGCCACATTTAAATTTCTGAAGTCCACACACAATATGATATCTCTGTTCTTCTTTCTTACAGGAACTAGTTTTGACACCCATGTTGAATACCTGATTAGTTTGATGATACCTCCATCTCTAAGCTTTGCCAATTCCTCTTGCATCTTAGGTTCCAAAGTTAGATTGATAGGCCTCAGCCTCTGTCTGAATGGCTTTGCATCTAGCTTCAGTGGAATTTCATGTTGAAAAAGATCCTCTCTATATGCCTTCAAATCCTCATAAGACCAAGCAAACATATGTTTGTACTTTCTTAACAATGTAATCAGCATTCTTATGATGGTTTGGCGTATCCTTTTTCCAATATAAACCATTTTAGGTGCTAATTCAGTTCCTAGATTTATTTCTTCAATGTCCTCTTTTCTAACAGGTGTCTGCTTCATGAGAGAATGACCATTTCCATCATACGCTCTCTCCAATGCCACAAGCCCTTTGGGAAGCTTGTTTGTTTTAATCTGCAAAATTTCCTTACCAAGAACAGTTTGTTTACCATCTAATTCTTCCACAAAAGCATTGAAGTCAATCTCTTGTGCTTCATACTGGTCTATACAGTGGATAAACTTCAAAAGATCGGTATCATCATTAAAAACCTACCAACTATATATGTTGTCAGGAACAACAAGTCTTGTTTTGAATTCGACCTAAGATACCCCTGCTAAAGAGATATTATCCCTTTTAAAGCCTACATTATCAAAAAAATCAGCTATCAAATTTTCAGATCTATCTGTCCAATCAATTAGAAATGCATCAAAAAATTCTACTGTATCACACACAACATTTCTATATTGTTTCATCCTTTTGTTCTTTGCAACATATTTTGATCTGACTTGGAACACAACTAGCTCAGAATCACCCAAGATAGACAATAACTTAATCTTATGTTTGACAGCCATGTTCAAACTGATCAGCAAAGCTTCATACTCTGCCACACTATTTTTACATTCAAAATCCAACAAAAATGAATATTTGAATGTTGTACCTTCCGATGATATGAAAAATATCTCAACACCATTGCCTTCTTGACTACATGCCCCACTAAAGTACGTTTTCTGCATACCTTACTGACTCTCATAAATATGTTTATCAATTGGGTCCTTGTTCACTAATTTAGGCTGAGATAATTCTACTCTAAAATTCCCCAAATCTACATCACAGAAGCAATTAAGTTGTTCTTGAGGAACACACTCAACAATTTGATTCATTTTTGGCTCCCTATATAGCTTGACCTCTTCACCATTTACTGGTATAGTGGCATATGATAAATTGAACTACACATTACCCCCTATTGCTGTAGTCCATTGTCTTGACAAAAGCATTCCAAACTAAGGGGGTGTATCAGTCACAGTTACATCAATATTATAAGTTGCTTGTGGGTATGCTACTAATTTTACTTCTATATTTTTCATAATCCCCACAATTGGGATAGGCCTGCTATCCATGGCGTAACATTTACCTCCTTCCACATCTACCCTCATACCAAGCTATTTCATTACCCTTACTGTCATAATATTCATGGAAGCACCTTAATCTATCATGCAATTTCTCACTAACTTGCCAATCATGAGTAGGGTGGTAAAAAATGGGTCAATCTGTGGAGTATTCACTAAGCAGGCTTCTGGAATTTTTATCTCTTTCCTCTTATTAGTGGTTTCATTGGCCTCCTTATTTTCAAAGTTTATAATTTGATTCCCATTAGACATTAATTGAATGGCACCTTCCCTATATTCTTTAATTTTCATCATTTCAAGTAATGGGACATATAGTTTTAATTGAGATAAGGTTTGTATGAAATCAAAAGGTGTACCTTCAGTTCTGATCACCTTCTTTGGTTCTATAAATTCTCCTTTTCTTTCCTTCTTTCTCCCTTTTCATGTTTGACTTGGCTTTTGTTTAGCGATAAAGGCCTCTTTACTTTCTTCTTTAGGAGCACACTTCTATTATTTTTTGTTAGATTTATCATCTATCCTTTTAGATGTCTCTTTTGATATATATATATATATTTTACAAATATTCCCCTTAAAACACCCTGATCTTCATTCACTGTTTTGTTCCTCAATCGATACTTGCTTCTGGCTTCTTCCACCACTGCAATAGTTAATCTTTTGATCTCTTCCTCACTTCGTCTCCTTACACTACACTTGTTAATCTGAAGCGATGCAGTAGGGGGATCTTGTTCATTTTCAGTTTCTTCATAGTCAGAAAAGAGTTGTTGTTCTGCCATTTGAATATTGTATTTTTGATGATCAACATCATATTCATATCCCTCCTCCTCTAAAGATAAATATTCTTGCTCTAAAGAATTAAGAGCATGGGAAGTGAGATAGATATTATGGTCTTCCCCACCATGATTTTCCATTGTGTCTTCTTCTGGTACTAACTGAGTTGTAACACAATGCTCTGGGGAGTGTGGTGCATAACAAACTGAGCACTAGGGACTCTTATCCACCATATATGCCCCTTTCCTTTTTAATGGATCCGGTGTTTCTTTATTTCTTAGTCTATCACTTATCGGCTTCCCGTCCTTCCAGTTTGTATTATAAGGCATGCCATGTAACCTTGGTATTTCATTATTATATGTATTTTCTTGTCTATTTGGGGGAACATATGGGGGAGCCCTAGGGTTATCTCTTTTATAAATTATCCCTAGAACCTTCTTGTTATTCTCAATTGTGAGTGTTATCTTTTGAGCTTCAGCCAAGTTCCTAGGATATTTGTTCCTAAGTTCATATCCTATCTTGGGATCAAAAGCATTCAAGTAGATGCTCAATACATCAGGATCAACCAGCTTGGATGCACTAGGTATCTTATTATGTAGGTTGGAAAACCTCTGATTAAAGTCATAAGCTGACTCATTTTGATGCTTATGGATAGTTACCAACTCATGCAAAGAAAACTCTGATGCACATTGATTCCCATATTGCTGAAGAAACTACTCATAAAATATATGAATGGAATTAATGGATGTTGTCAGTAAACTGTTAAACCAGTCCCTGACATATTTGATCAATGACATCATGAATAATCTCATATGTACATCCTCATATTGCATATCCAGGTCTTGAATAACCATTTTAGAATTTCTCAGATGCTCCTCGCCTGTGACTGCACTACTTCCTATGAATTTTGGGACTAGGTTTCTCCAATTGTTATCCTGAGGGTGAGGGTATATATGAAATCTGACCAAAGAAAACTGCTTGATCATGGTTGTGTATTATGGAGGAGGATTTTGGTACTGCTGATGTTGGTATACTAGATTACTATTTCCCACATATTGATGACCTTGTGAGGGTCCATGTTGCTGATAGGGAGGTGGTTGAACATCCTTATGTTGTGGTGGAGCATTTTGATGTCCACTTTGATTCTTTGGATGATTTTGGTGGGCTTGTGGTGAATTTGATATTCTCATATTATTATTTTTATGAGGGGGCACATATCTAGGTGAGTCAGCCATTGGTGTTTTAATTTGAGCTTTGTGTAATTTCATCTTTCTCAATTCTTCCATTGCTTGAAGTTGTTGCTCATATTTTACCCTTAATATTTCTTTCTGTTGCCTCATGTGCTCCCACTATGTATCTTCTTCATTTCGTGCCATATGTTCATGATTTTCTTTAGATGTTTCATCATACTCAAGTCTTTCCTCAAAGAGTCTTGTTCTCTGCTCATATTCAAACTCTCTCATTTTTCTAGCTTCAAAATCATCCATGAGCTCATCAGCTTTCTCAAGGTCTACTTGATGGGAAGGATTTCTCTTCCCCTCAAGAGTGTGAAGCTCTTTACATGGTTTGTCTTCGCTTGCTAGTGTATTATATGAATTATGTGTTTCCAACAGTAGTTTTGATGTTTTGTTTTTAGTTGTTGCGTCCAAATCATTAAATACTTTCTTGCCCTGATTGTTTTTGTAAGTTGAATTTCCTTTATCATTAGGACCATCACTGTCTTTGTACAAAGATCTTCTTCCTTGCATGTTGTGAGTAACTGTGATAGTCTGAGCTCGAGGATGATTTATTTTTGATTTGTATTTTATTTTATTAGTCTCAATGTTTTTGTTCATTTAGAGTCGCCACCCACTTTTTCGAAAAGTGAGAAAATGTTATTATTTCACCCAGTGGAGTCAATTTTCAAAAAATATTAACTATGAATCTTCCTTCAATGAATCTATATGGAAAGGCTTCCTGTCACTGGACTTTTCTCAAGTAATTCCCCAGTAGAGTTGCCAATTTGTTGGGTCTCAGAAATGCAGGTTTGAACCACAAGAGGTTGCCAAGCTCTCACAACATTTTTGGCCAACTAACAAAACCAACCAATATAGTTGAACCTTCTACTCTTCAGGCTCTGCAAATCCTAGGCAGGTGCACCTATATGTATGTTGCAGATTTAAGATGTATTTCCTAGTTGAGCAGTCTATCCACAATGGAAAAGGGAAGTGGACAGATAAAATTACTACAACTAATCCTACTCCTACTGTACAAATGAAATATTTTTGAATAAATTGTTTAATATGGATTTGTATCTCTGGGTTGTGGCGGATCAGTGCCTTCTATCCACATGGACAATGTATCAAAAATGATATGTGTTTCCTCTTATTGGCTTAACTCTAGTTGTTAGGAATTCTGAAAATTCTATGGCTGGCATTAAAATCTACTAAGTATATGACTTGCATAAACAGTGCCAGAATACTTCTCTATCAGGTTCTTCTTTAACTATCCAAAAGAAATCTCAAAACCATTGTGATTTATTAAGAGAATTTAATTCTAACTTGCAGACACCAATTAATCAAATCACACAAAATGGAATATATTTTGATAAATCAGGGAATATGCTTGATATGCTGATTTAAATGATTGAAAGACCTCAAGTTGGAGACAACCAAAATAAAGAATATAAAATTTATACACCACAAAAATTGAACACTAGATAGGAAAATCACAAATTTAAAATATTTATCTCCATTTATTTTGCTTCAAGAAAATTTTGTACATTATTTCCATCCTAGTCCCTTCTTGGGAAAATCTCATTCCTACCGTCTAACTCTTTCCTCCTACTTCTCAATTGATTTTTTACAAGTATTTATACAGTAGATTCTAGGCGTTGCAACCATTCATTTTCGGTTACACCCACTTCACATTCCATGGCAGATATTAAAACATTTGATTATATTGCCTTATCAGAAAATTAAATGGTTTTTAACATAATCTCACTTTTGATTTTAATTTCCCATGGCTTTTAATATCTTTATTGCTCTACCGAATTCAAATTCATGCCTTCCTACAGTATAGCGGTGCTTTGACCGCTGACTGCTTTGGCCCATTCTTTTCTCCTACCACCTTATCGCGGCCTCATGTTTTCTTGTCCATTGTATCATGATGTAACTACTAGTCGTCTTCGCCAGCCACTACACTAACTGTCTTTGCCGCTACCGCTGCCAACCGCAGTCACTGCGGTCATTCGGATGACCCCTTGCAGTACCGCGGTGGGGTCTCTTAACCGCTGCCTGGTCGGTTGATAACCTCCCACCATGATACCACGGTCTATGTTTAGACCACACATGGTGGCACGGTAAGCCCTTTACGATTTCCCATAGCCACTACCTACTGCTTGCTTCACTGACCGTCTGCTAACTGTTAATACGGTCACCGTAGTCCATGGTTTAACTGCGTGTGGTGGTGTGGTAACACTTATGCATGATCCATTAGCTGCTACCCAACCAACACGCTACTGTGGATAGTATGATGTCTTCCTGCGGTATAGCGGTAAGGGTTAATGTGACTCCCCCAAACAATTACCGCCATACCTCGGGCCCCCATGTATGAGGCCACGATTGGGCGGTAAATAATATATATAAAGTGATTTTGTAAGGGAGCTGTAGTGATATAAAGTATATGAGAATTTTTTGGAAAGGGAAAGAATGAATTTTATATGGAAAGATAGGAAAATGATAGGTCTAGATGGAAAAAACCTTAGGGTTTTTTTTATGAAAATAGTGGAAAATCACTTAGGTTTCTTATGGAAATTTTGGGTTCTAACACAATCGATGGATCATAATGATGATAAGAATGATAGGATCATGTCAAGTCCTCCTCCTCAACATCTAACTCAAGAATTTGGTGAATCTAGCAAACAAAGAAGGCCTTACAAACTAAAGAAACTAAAATTTCCTTGTCTGCCATCTACCACTAAAAGAACCTTACATATAATTCTAAGCCAAGGAATTATAACATTACCACCCATGAAAAATAAGCCAAAACTATATCCTAAGAATAAAAAAATTCCACATTATTGATACCATAGAGTTCTTGGACATAGCACTAATGATTTTCGTGCTTTAAAACATATATTTAAAAAGATTTATATCATAGAAATAACCCACTAAATCATGTCTTCTCTCTCTTTTCCATCTAATAGTTGTAGGATATTATCATTCTCACTATTACATGCTTTAAATTCATTGCAAATTATTTCAAAATGCAAGATTCTCTTTCTCATCACCTACCTCAGCTCATTCTTGTCTTACACACAGTGGGGGAAAGAATTCAATAGCCTTGTCCTAGTTTTGGAATTTTTTGTTGTCCCTTTGGCTAGTTTTCCATATTTCATATATGATGAACAAGATTGGGATGAATAAGAACTTCTATAGGTTGAATCACATGTGCCTTACTATTCTTGTATTTGTTTTCATTTTTCATGTTATGTGTGTGATTTCATGTACATAATGTGACCTTCTTGTAATATTTTGTTTGATGTATCCTCTCATTGCACATTCCTCTATTTGTATCTACATTCTTCTTTATGTCGTACACCTTTATCTTTTCATTTGTCTTGTGTTTTCATTTTGAGGATGACACAAGGAATCGAGACATTTATGTCTCTTCCACATTGATCCAAAATATTTTCTTTTATTGCACTCTCTTTGTGTCATTATTCTTGTTCCACGAGTATTTGGGGGAATGATGACAGTTTCGAGCTCTCTAATAAAATTGTAACAAATACCTACTGACCTCGAATTCGTGGATCCCTTATGTGATTTTTGGGATTTCATTTTTGGGGCAACCCATTTTCATGATGTAGCTTTAATCAGAAACATATCACTTGGCATAGGGATTTCCAAATAATCTCTAATGTCCTCTTTATTATTAACATTTATCACTCACTACTTTAAAGTAATTTCTAAGGGCACGGTGCTTAGAAATTTCTTTAAAGTGGGGGCATACATTGGAATTATTCTTTTGTATTTTCAACTCATGTGTCATTGTGTAGTATTCTTATTTTCTTCTTTCACTTTGTGGTGAAATTAGGTTTGATGCCCCTCAAGAGCATTATCTCTCTTAGCATATTATAATCCTATTAGTGGCTTGATGCAACACTACATCCCCTAAGTTGTGGATATTCTATTCTTCAATTGGTCCTCTCTTGAAGACATTAGGCATGATGTTCCCTAAGTTAAGACCTTACATGAAATAAGAAAAACTCCTTTGAACATGCCTTACACTATTTTTCATTAACAATATCAGTTATATGGCCATCTTACATAACACACTTTGTTTTCTTGTGGAGCCATCCTATTTTTTCATGGTGTCAAGAATATGAAGATTTGGTTGTCTCATGGACTTTATTGTTGTGTTTTGTGGTGTCTTATCAAATTTATTAGGAGTTATAGCTATGGTATGGAAACTGTATGGGAGCCAAACTTAGGCGTGACTTTCCCATACCCACTTAATTGTTTGTGTGAGTGCATACCGGCTATGTGCATATGTGTGTCATGTCCCTGAAACAACAATACCATAAAGACCAAGTGTTAAAATACAAATAAATTAATAAATAAAATAAATAGCAATATTAATGTTAAATATAAAATAAATGTGTACCATATCAATATAAAAATATATAAATATGAAATAAGAAATATAATAATAATATATAGGCAAATTATTGTTATCACATTCCAGTATTAAATAACTTAATATCAAAAATAATAATAATAAATAAATATTATAATCATTACACATCAAAGATTGTAATACATTAGAATAAAATAATAATAAGATATTAGAAAATTGGTTTTATTATTATACTTTAATGTTAAAATATATTCAATAAAACATCAAAATAAAATAATAAAATAAGTATATAATTTGAAATATCATAATTATTAGTAATAATATATTATTTTAAAAAATAGATATTATTGTGATAATAAGTCTTTAAAGGCAGCAATTAAATCTAACAAAGGGATATATTTTATGAAAAGTCGCCTCTTTCACTAAACAATACATTCTCCCCATGAGTCACCTCCCTTGAATGGTATAAATAGAAGGAAGGAAAATAAAGAAGGAAAAAAGACATGGATAAATACGATCTGCAATTCAGAATAGCAGCAACAATGATTGTTATGCATTAGAATATAGTCATTTAATATATATATTGTTTAATAGGCATACAAGTATATATGCATAGATATAGATAAATTTTATAATGAATAATATGCAATGAATAAAGAATATATATATGAATAAGGAAAGAATAATTATATAAACATATATATATGAATTCTAATGGATATAAGTAAATGAATAATTATATATATATATATATATGTATATGTATATGTATTATACAAAATGCAATAATGATGCTTGTTGCAATTATTAAACCTTATATGTAATTGTGATTATTTGATATAAAATTGAATAAATTTATGAATGTTTTTATCTTATGATTGATCAGGAAAAGGAGAAAAAGAACATAGTTTGAACACTACACCATCATAAAGGATATCTTTAGAAAATCAGAGCAAGAATTATGGTAAACCTAGAAAGGGAAATTATAGTGGTATCAGAGCATAATCCTACCATCGTGTGGAAGAAAGGTCAAACAAGAGGATACAAGACTTTGGATACTCCTCACAGTAGTACACAATAATTTGAACTTCAAAACATTTGTAAACATTTGAAGAAGCAACAACCTATGATAAGTGGGAAAAAGAATTATATGAGAACCATGGCACCAATCTAGTCAAAAGGACCTTACAAGAGTATTGCAAAGGGAGATAGCAATGAAGACCTCTTCTAGATACGCCAACTAGGAGGGGACAAGATGATCCCACTTGGGCCAAGGGGGTACTTTCCTCTGGGGTATCCGAGGGTATTTCCTTTGGGTCTAGAGGAGTTGAGCCAACAAGACAATGAAGACCTAATCTAGATATGCCACCCAGAAGGGGACAAGATGAGCCCACTTGGGCCAAGGGGGTACTTGCATCTGGGGTATCTGAGGGTACTGCCTTTGGGTCTAGAGGAGTTGAGCCAACAAGACAATGAAAAACCTCTTCTAGATATGCCACCCAGAAGGGGACAAGATGAGCCCACTTTGGCCAAGGGGGTACTTGCCTCTGGGGTATTTGAGGGTACTGCCTTTGGGTCTAGAGGAGTTGAGCCAACAAGACAATGAAGACCTCTTCTAGATATGCCACCCAGGAGGGGACAAGATGAGCCCACTTGGGCCAAGAGGGTACTTGCCTCTAGGGGATCCGAGGGTATTGCCTTTGGGTCTAGAGGAGTTGAGGCACCAAGTGTCCTATAATGGAAGTCATTATGATCGATGTCATACATTGCATCTGATAGTGGCAGTCATTGCGATTGATGGTGGACATTGCATCTGATATTGGCAGTCATTGTGATTGGTGGCAAACATTGCATTCGATAATGGCATTCATTACAACTGATGGCAGACATTGCATCCGATAATGGTGGTCATTGCAACTGATAATGGACGTTGCATCCGATAATGGCGGTCATTGTGACTAATAATGGAGAACTTTTTCTATAGGAGAGGGAACTAAGCGAACCCAAAAAGCTAAATCATAAGAGGAAGGGAAAGAGTTGGCATGATGGATCCTAGGCTCCCCATCAAGTCATTCTTCCTATACTCTCTTATGGTTGAACCCTCCAAGGATAGGAGATGCATTAGGAATATGTGTGTGTCAGCCATTGTGATGTGTTAGTTAGCCATTATGTATGTGATGAATGTTAGAGCTAATCACTATGTATTTGGAACTTGTCATCGTGTTTATGAAGTTTTTATGCTTAAAAACTATGAAAATGTAAAAAATGTTGTTTGGAAAGTTGCTTAAGCTGGTTGGTTGTTTGTTTGAGCTACTTGCTTGCATACTTGAGCTACCTAATTGTCTACTTGATCTAGTTACTTATGTGCTTGAGCTACCTGCTTGTCTACTTGAGCTAGTTTCTTGTGTGCTTGAGCTACCTGCTTGTTTACTTGAGCTACCTGCTTGTTTAATTGAGCTAGTTGCTTGTGTGCTTGAGCTACCTGCTTGTCTACTTGAGCTAGTTGCTTCTATGTTTGAGCTACCTACTTGTTTGCTTGAGCTGGTTGCCTACTTGGTTAAGCTAGTTGCTTGTGTGCTTGAGATGGTTTCCTACTATTTTGAGTTGGTTGCTTGCGTGCTTGAGCTAATTTCTTTCCTACTTGAGCTAGTTGCCTACTTGTTTGAGTTGGTTGCTTGTGTGCTTGAGTTGGTTGCCTACTCGTTTGAGATAGTTTCTTGCATGATTGAGCTACTTGTTTGTGTGCTTGATCTACCTGAGTTGGTTGCTTGTGTGCTTGAGCTACTTGCTTGTCTACTAGAGTTGGTTGCTTGTATGCTTGAGCTACTTTCCTGTGTGCTTGAGCTACTTGTTTTCCTAGTTGAGCTACTTGCTTGCTTGGTTGAGCTACTTGTTTTCTTAGTTGAGCTACTTGAGTGTTTGCTTTAATTTTTGATTCATGTGGTTTTAAGTTGTACTAAGTCATAAACTCTAACTCATTTTTTTTGGGAAGTTATAGAGAAATAGTAGAACTTAAGAATATTAGTCAATACATTGTCCTCATAACCAGAGTAACCATCACTTGGGTTAGAACTTCCAACTCCTATCAAAGATAATAGCATCACCACAACAAACATCTTAAAGTCACACATCTTAGATCATGATTGCTTGAGGGCAAGCAATCTTGGGCGGGGAGGACTGTCATGTCCCCGAAACAACAATACCATAAAGACCAAGTGTTAAAATACAAATAAATAGCAATATTAATGTTAAATATAAAATAAATGTGTACCATATCAATATAAAATATATATAAATATGAAATAAGAAATATAATAATAATATACAGACAAATTATTATTATCACATTCCAGTATTAAATAACTTAATATAAAAATAATAATAATAAATAAATATTATAATCATTACACATCAAAGATTGTAATACATTAGAATAAAATAATAATAAGATATTAGAAAATTTATTTTATTATTATACTTTAATGTTAAAATATATTCAATATAAAACATCAAAATAAAATAATAAAATAAGTGTATAATATGAAATATCATAATTATTAGTAATAATATATTATTTAAAAAAATAGATATTATTGTGATAATAAGCCTTTAAAGGCAGCAATTAAATCTAACAAAGGGATATATTTTATGAAAAGTCACCTCTTTCACCAAACAATACATTCTCCCCATGAGTCACCTACCTTGAATGGTATAAATAAGAGGAAGGAAAACAAAGAAGGAAAAAAGACATGGATAAATATGATCTGCAATTCAGAATAGCAGCAAAAATGATTGTTATGCATTGGAATATAGTCATTTAATATATATATATATATATATATATATATATATTGTTTAATAGACATACAAGTATATATGCATAGATATAGATAAATTTTATAATGAATAATATGCAATGAATAAAGAATAAATATATGAATAAGGAAAGAATAATTATATAAACATATATATATATGAATACTAATGGATATAAGTAAAAGAATATATATATATATATATATATATATATATATATATGTATTATACAAAATGCACTAATGATGGTTGCTGAAATTATTAAACCTTATAAGTAATTGTGATTATTTGATATAAAAAATGAATAAATTTATGAATGTTTTTATCTTATGATTGATTAGGAAAAGGAGAAAAAGAAGATAGTTTGAACACTAAACCATCATAAAGGATATCTTCAAAAAATCAGGGCAAGAATTATGGTAAACCTAGAAAGGGATATTACAATGGTATCAGAAGAGGTCTTCATTGTCTTGTTGTCTCAACTCCTCTAGACCCAAAGGTAGTACCCTCAGATACCCTAGAGGCAAGTATCCCCTTGGCCCAAGTGGGCTCATCTTGTCCCCTCCTATGGCATATCTCGAAGAGGTTTTCATTGTCTTGTTGGCTCAACTCCCCTAGACCCAAAGGTAGTACCCTTGGATACCCCAGAGGCAAGTACCCCCTTGGCCCAAGTGGGATCATCTTGTCCCCTCTTGGGTGGCATATCTAGAAGAGGTCTTCATTGTCTTGTTGGCTCAACTCCTCTAGACCCAAAAGAAGTACCCTCGGATACCCGAGAGGCAAGTATCCCCTTGGCCCAAGTGGGCTCATCTTGTCCCCTCTTGGGTGGCATATCTAGAAGAGGTCTTCATTGATATCTCCCTTTGCAATACTCTTGTAAGGTCCTTTTGACTACATTGGTGCCCTGGTTCTCATATAATTCTTTTTCCCACTTGTCATAGGTTGTTGCTTCTTCAAATGTTTGCAAATGTTTTGAAATTCAAATTATTGTGTACGACTGTGAGGAGTATCCAAAGTCTTGTATCCTCTTGTTTGACCTTTCTTCCACAGGATGGTAGGATTATGCTTTGATACCATTTTAATGTCCCTTTCTAGGTTTAGCATAATTCGTGCCCTGATTTTTTGAAGATATCCTTTATGATGGTTTAGTGTTCAAACTATGTTCTTTTTCTCCTTTTCCCAATCAATCATAAGATACAAACATTCATAAATTTATTCAATTTTATATCAAATAATCACAATTACTTATAAGGTTTAATAATTGCAACAAGCATCATTATTGCATTTTGTATAATACATATACATATACATATATATATATATATATATTATATATATATAATTATTCGTTTACTTATATCCATTAGAATTCATATATATATGTTTATATAATTATTCTTTCCTTATTCATATATATATTCTTTATTCATGGCATATTATTCATGACAAAATTTATCTATATCTATGCATATATACTTGTATGCCTATTAAACTATATATATATATATATATATATATATATATATTAAATAACTATATTCCAATGCATAACAATCATTGTTGTTGCTATTTTGAATTGCAGATCGTATTTATCCATGTCTTTTTTTCTTCTTTATTTTCCTTCCTTCTATTTATACCATTCAAGGTAGGTGACTCATGGGGAGAATGTATTGTTTGGTGAAAGAGGTGACTTTTCATAAAATATATCCCTTTGTTAGATTTAATTGCTGCCTTTAAAGGCTTATTATCACAATAATATCTATTTTTGAAAATATTATATTATTACTAATAATTATGATATTTCAGATTAAATACTTATTTTATTATTTTATTTTCATGTTTTATTGAATATATTTTAACATTAAAGTATAATAATAAAACCAATTTTCTAATATATTATTATTATTTTATTCTAGTGTATTACAATCTTTGATGTGTAATGATTATAATATTTATTTATTATTATTATTTTTGATATTAAGTTATTTAATACTGGAATGTAATAACAATAATTTGCTTATATATTATTATTATATTTCTTATTTCATATTTATATATTTATATATTGATATGGTACACATTTATTTTATATTTAACATTAATATTTCTATTTATTTTATTTATTAATTTATTTATGTTTTAGCACTTGGTCTTTATGGTATTGTTGTTTCGGGGACATGACAGTTGATGTTTTATTTAATATATTTTAACATTAAAGTATAATAATAAAACCAATTTTCTAATATCTTATTATTATTTTATTCTAATGTATTATAATATTTGATGTGTAATGATTATAATATTGATTTATTATTATTATTTTTGATATTAAGTTATTTAATACTGGAATGTAATAACAATAATTTGCTTATATATTATTATTATATTTCTTATTTCATATTTATATATTTTTATATTGATATGGTACACATTTATTTTATATTTAACATTAATATTTCTATTTATTTTATTTATTAATTTATTTGTATTTTAACACTTGGTCTTTATGGAATTGTTGTTTCGGGGACATGACAATGTGTCTCACTATGGGCTCACCTAGTGGATAGTTTGAGGTTCCACTAGTGCTTGTGAGCATTTGTCTAGTTTGTATAGTGGAAATCATGTTCCACTTGTAGAAATTTCTTGGGAAAATAGATTAGATACTATCCACATCATGTTATACAAACATTTGAGGCTTGATCCACCCTCTATTTTTATTTTTTTTTCTTCTTTATGGATTTGGCATTGTATGCTTGTACCTTGTTGATGCTTCATACATTATTTACATGTGTTTCATTTTGTGCCCATGTTGGTCTATAATAGGATCTTTATCATGGGGCTTGTGCAACCCTCTTGGTCATTGTCGTCCTACCTTACTATCATTGATACATTTGGACCCCTCTTGATGTGATTTTGTCTACTTTAATGTGAGTTTGAAGCAAGTTAATCCTCTCACTAAAGTAGGGTCTAAATGTAGTGTATAAAAATGTATCCCTTTACATTTTCCCACTTTTTTGGGTCCTCCCTGCTAAAATCAGGCTTCTTTAGGCCTTATTTGGTCATATTTTGCATCCACAAGCCTTATTTAATGCATCTTTATGACAATAATCTTGACACATAAAATAGCCAATCATAATTTAATGATTTTGGATTGTATGGATCAGATTTAGTAATCTAGGACTCATACGCCACCTTGGGCATATGGGTCCCACCTTAGTTTTAGGGCCTAATCCTAAATTTGGCAAAGAAATCAATATTTCTTGAGATTTGTGTCCCAAGCCTAGGCTACTAGGACTCAGATGCCCCAACTGGCGTATGAGTCCCACTTAGCTTGGACCTATTTTAAATTCAAATTATTTACAAGATTTTATGCTCCTAGATTTGATGTTGTCTTGTAGTGTTGTAATTTCAAGAAATTTGACATAAACAAGAATAAATACAAGGTTATTTCACATATTTTCTCCTAACAAGATTTAGCAATTCAATTATTCAAGAATCCTAGAAAATTTGTGATCAAGAGAGTATACAAGAGCCTTCAAGAGTGATTATCAAGCATTTTGGAGCTATATTCAAGACTCAAGCATCATGCCAAAGTCATCATGCATCATGTTTATTTTTGAGCTAACATTTGTGATGTAGGTATTTTATGATTCAAGAAAGAATTCAAGTGAAGATCCATAACATACAATCAAAATTCGACATTTACAATCATTCTAGCCATTACATATAAGATTTCAACCTTTGTTCCAAGGGTTTGGTGAGTTGCAACATATCTTATTTGTTCATTCATCATTCCTTCATTCTATTTCATTTAATTTCAAGGTTTGATTACCAAAACGGTGTTTGACCAAGGTAAACCCTTATCCACTAACAAAAAAACATTTTTCCCTCTCTTTTATGTGTGATTTTCAAATCTAGGTTGAAAATCCATATAGGAGAAAGATTGGAGAAAGTTGCAAAGTTATCAAAGTTGTCAAGGAGTTTTCATCTTCACAGAAAGTCAGCTACAAGTCAGAACTCAGAGCTTCAGACTTAGATATCAGAAGGGAAAGAAGCTATAGAAGATCACTATCAGAGTTTTAGATCAACCTTGATACTAGGACTAAATTTCCACTTGTGGTGTATGAGTCCCAGTATACCAATTTTTAGATATTTTATGTGGATCTTGGTTTACCAGTTGTAGATTTTGGTTTTAGCCTGAAACCCTAAACTGGGACTAAATCATTGTTGCTAGCATATGTGTCCTAGTTATGCATCAAGTCTTAATTTCAAGACTGCGGACCTTATTTCAAGCATCTTCAATTTTATAGGTGCCCCTTTATCCTTTCTTATTTCATTATTTTGATTTTTGATTTCTTATCTTAGGTTACATAGCTAGAATTGCATGTATCATTTACATTTCCTTCTTTCCAAGTCTTTACTTGGTCGTGAACCCCCTTTTGTCTTTAGCCACACCCTAGGAGACCTTATGGAAGATACCTTCTCTCAATTGCACCATTAGAATGAGATTTCTAGGGTTTCCTTGAATGAAACATAAGTAAAATAGGAAGGGATCCTTTCCCCCCTTTGTTGCTTCATCTCCTAAAATATTGAACACCCCTATTTCCATAGGTTTCATTTTGGTGAACCTGGCCTTTTGGAACCTTATTTTTTGATTTGGAGTGCATCATAATCCTAGATCTAGCTTCCTTTAACTTTTCATTAGGTCTTGCATTAGTGAAAGTGCATATATTTTGCATTTTTACATCTTGCATCATTGAATTTCATCTAAAATTTCTAATTGCACTTAGTATAGACAACATAAAGACTAGAAACCTTACATTCACTTAGAATTTGTTTAATTTAGTGTCAAAACCCTAATATAGGACTCATTCACCCCTCTGGGAAGTTTAGTCCTAGTATAGGGAATTTTACTTTATTTTTAGGAATTCTTTGTTGACTATTTTTCAGCATATGAACCTTTCAAAAACCCTAACTAGGACTCATATGCCCCTCAGGGCGATTTAGTCCATTTTTAGATCTAAATCTACATTTTACAACATTAAAAGCCTATTTTTTTGCCTCTATTTATTGTTGATTGATGTTTTTTTTAGTTTTCTGAGTTTCTGTTTCATTCGTTTCATTAGACCTAGCTTAATTTGATTCATTTCATGCATTGTTTAATTTCAAAATTGCATTTACAAATTTCAATTTATGTTATTACATTGCATTTCATCATGGATATGTGGTTTGGTAAGCTTTGGATGTCCTTGAGATTATTAGTGGACGTGTCAAGTTGTGTCTTTGTAAATGACCCTAATGAAATTGAACTCACTCATGCTCAATCAACTCCTAATGCATGACCTCCTCATGATGTTGACATCATTGAGAAGATGATGAAAACATGAACAAATTCATAGGTGATTTGCTAGGGTTTAGGTAGATTGGAGCAATAAACATTAACAGTTTTATGCAGATTAAATAACCTAGAAATAACAATGAAGAATAACTCAAAGGAGATCAACACAGAGTTTAACGTGGTTCACCCAATATGGGTTGCATCCACAAAAACTAAGCCATCTAATGATTTTATTATCTAGTACAAAATAAATTATAATCTCGTGAACACTATACCGTAACATATATCCCAACCACTTATAACAAGCCTTTTGGAACCTTTTATAATTAGGGTTTTACAAGGTCTTTTTTTATTTTATGTGTTAACGAGAAAACCTTGACGTGTTAACAATTTTTTTTAGGGTGATGCCTCGAACCCCACTTCTTGTTACAAGTTTACAATAATTACATGATCAGTCACCACATACCAACAATCTCCCACTTGTATATTGATCAGTCTCCACACCAAATAATCTCCCACTTGGATATTGATCTTGGACGACACTGTTGCACTTGCAGCTCCTACTAGATTACAAGTCTGGCTTGTTTCTTATTTACACCATTATCATTTGTAAAGGTCAACAAAAACTAATGAGGAAATCAATTTCTCCCATGTACTTCCTTTGTCAATATATCTACCAGATTCTCACTTGTGTGAATTTTCTCTAGCTTCAACTATCCATCCTCCAAAACTAATCAGATGAAGTGGTATCTGAGGTGTATGTCCTTAGTTTTTTAATACAGGGCTGAGTTATCAGCAAGATGAATGACACTATGTCTATTAGTGTACAAAGGGATATCTTCTTGTCATTGCCACAATTGCTCCAAAATATGTTGTAACCAAATCATCTCCTTTCTAGCTTCTATAGCAACAACATACTCAACTTCAGTGGTTGAAAGAACAACCTTTTGCAACCTTTGAAATACAACTGACTGCAGTGCCTCCTACATTAAAATTATATAGGTTACATAGTACTCCTCTTTCTATCAATATCACCTGCCAGATAAGAGTCAATATATCCTTGTAAAGAAGAATTTATTCCTCCAAAATATATTTTCTTTAAAGTAGTACCTCTCAAATATCAAAGAACCCATTTTATCACATTCCAATGTTCCATTCTCAGATTGCTCATATACTTTCTCAGAACTCCCATTGCACATGCAATATTTGGCCTTGTGTATACCATTGCATACATCAAGCTACCAACTACTGATTCATATGGTATCTTAGACATTTTTCCTTCCTCCTCTTGTGTCTTTGGACACGTACCCTTAGTCAATTTAAAATAACCAGGCAAAGGTGTACTAACTAATTTTTCATTATGCATGTTAAACCTTTTCAACACCTTCTCTACATACTCACTTTGAGACAAAAATATTTTTTTGGTTTGTCCTATGCCATGTGATCCTCATATCAAGGATTTGTTTTGCTACACCCAAATCCTTCATAGAAAATGAATTTGCTAATTTTTTCTCAAGTTCATTAATATGCTACATGTTAGACCTGACAACAAGCATGTCATCAACATAAAGCAACAAGATAATATAGCTGTGATTACCCAATTTCTTAAAATAAACACAATAATTAGAATGAAATATTTTGTAACCTTGTTCAACCATAAAACTATCAAATTTCAAGTACCATTGCTGAGTTGCTTGCTTCAGGTAATACAAACTCTTCATTAACTTGCACACAAATTCCTCCTTACCCTTGGCCTCATATCCCTATGGTTGCTACATGTATATTTCCTCTTTCAAATCCCTATGGAGAAATGTTGTTTTCACATCTAGTTGTTCAATATGCAAGTCTTCCATAGCCACAAGACTTAGAATATTTCTAATAAAAGTCATCTTTACAACCAAAGAAAATATTTCATCAAAATCTATACTGTTTTTTCTATGCAAAGCCTTTTACCACGAGTCCATCCTTATATCTTTTCTTTCCTCCATCTTCTTCCTTCAACCTGTAAACCCATTTATTTGGAAATTCTATTTTACCTATAGGCAATTGGACTAAGTCCCAAGTCTGATTCTATAGCAAGGGATATGTTTCCTCTTTCATTCCTATCTCCCACTACTTTTTGGTATCTACCTAAATTATTTCTTCATAACCTTTAGGTTCACCAGAATTAGTTAATAATATAGAATATCTACTTGCATTGCTTGTTATAAGTGTACAATACTTGCATGATCAATCACCACATACCAACACGATTGCCTTAACAACCTTGAGACTAATGCATACTTTTATCCATCCATGAAACAACCAATGCAACTTGAGATGTTTGGTATTTTACATATTGAAATTAAGACACAAGTTGAAACTGTGTTCCCTACAATAGGTGAATCTAGTACCTCTAATCAAGAAAAAATTCAAAAATACTATGTTAGAAAAGTGGCCAACACTCCTATCAATCTAGAAGAGGTATATGGAAGAGAATACACAATCTTAAGCAAACTAGGATGTGATACAACAAGTGAATATGAAATTCATCTTTTAAAACAAATACCAACTGAAGATACGAAAGGGATAGGATATAAAGAATCTCCCCTAACATAAGTAACCTCCTTCCTAAAAAATAACCAATGCCTCATAATGATGATAAGAATTATAGGATCATGTTAGGCCCTCCTCCTCAACATCTAACTCAAGAAATTGGTGAATCTAGCAAATGATGAAGGCCTTACAAACTAAAGAAACTAAAATTCCCTTGTTCACCATATGCCACTAAAATAACCTTACATATAATTCTAAGCCAAGGAATTATAAAATTACCACCCATGAAAGAGAATCCAAAACTATATCCTAAGAATGCAACATTCCACACTGTCGATACCATAGAGTTCTTGGACATAGTATTGATAATTTTTGTGCTTTAAAAAAAATATTTAAAAATCTTGATATCATAGAAATAATCCCCTAAAGCATGTCTTCTCACTCCTTGAAATGTAATAGTTCTAGGATCTTAATATTCTCACTATTACATGTGGGTGATCCCACAATACTGGTTTACAATTTTTGGCCAAATTGGACATTGAATTGATTTTTTGTAACCAAATCTTCACTTTCAGATACCTATAGTGGCTAAACCATGAGGAATTTGAAGATAATGTAAACTAGTGATTTGTGAAATTTTGTCTATAGATTCTAAATATATTTATTTCAAAAATTTTGGAATCAAATTGCACTTCATTTCCCATCTCCTTCAAAAACTATTTTTTTTCAATAAACACCATTTTTAAGGAGTGGCACTCACCATGTAACACATAATTTTTTTTCCATGAAGGATAAAATTATATTTTTTTCTAATTTATATTTTTAACTATGATATATAGTGATTCCAATTGGTTTCATAGTGTTTTATTGAATATTTTTTCCTTAATCAATTTTTTAATTCAAACAAATTACAATTCAGACATAGGTGGATCGTATAACACAACATTTTTTGTATGTATCGAAATTCAAATTTTTTTTGGATCAAGGACTTCAATATCTATTGCACACATATTTTTCAATATTTTTTTGATAATCTTCTATTTTTCCACATGTGCAGAACAAAGAGCTTGATTTTAGGTGAAAATACTACATTCACAAGAAATAAAAAATAAATATAATAATTAAATTAAATTTATTTAAAAACATAATTTTTGGGAAGCTTATAATAAGGAATACATACTTTAGAAAAAATAAAAAATCAAATGAATTCATTTGATCCCCCAAAAGGTAAATCAAAAGTGATTTTTTATCAACATTTTGATAGGTATAAAGGAGACTTTGTTATAGGCATGGTTTAAAAATAACAGGGTTCTATCCAAGGGGATTCGATCTAAGGTGGTTTGATCAAACCCTCTTCAATTGGAATCATTCAAATGGAAATTTTTAAGTCTTAAATCATTATATTTTCTAAAAATATGTGACTTCAAAAAATCACAAAATCTCCCAGCAATTGTAAACCAACATTGTGGGATCACCCATGCTTTATATTCATTGTAAATCATTTCAAAATGCAAGGAGATCTTTCTCATCACCTAATTTGACTCCTTCTTGTCTTACACATAGTGGGGGAAATAATTTGATATCCTTTTCATAGTTTTTTAATTTGATGTTGTCCCTTTGGTGACTTGTCTATCTTTCGTATACGATGAACAAGATTGGGATACAAACGACCTGCTATAGGTTGACTTGCATGTTCCTTACTAGTATTGTATTTTTTTTTCTTTTCCATGTTATGTGTTTGATTTCATGTGTATAATGTGACCTCCCCATATTGTTCTATTTGATGTATCCTCTATCTTTGTACATTCCTCTATTTGTATCTACATTCCTCTCTATGTTGTACACCTTTATCTTTTAATTTGTCTTGTGTTTTCCTTTGGGGATGATGTAAGGCCCCAAGAAATTTAGGTATCTTCCATGTTGACCTGAAATATTTTCTTTGTTTTCAATCTCTTTGTTTCATTCTTCCAATCCCATGAGTATTTGGGGAATGATGATAGTTTCGAGCTCTCTAAAAATATTGCCGCAAAGACATATTGACCCCAAATCCGTGGATCCCTTATGTGATTTTTGGGATTTCATTTTGGGGGAAACCCCTTTTTCATGATTTAGCTTTATTTGGAAACACACATTACTTGACATAGGTCTTTCCAACTAAGCTCTCATTTCCTCTTTACTGTTATCATTTATCATTAAATGCTAATTTAAAGTAATTTCTCAAGGCATGGTGTTTAGCAATTTAATTAAAGTGGGGGCATACATTGGCCTTATTCTTTTGCATTTTCAACTCATGCTTAATTGTGTAGTCTTCTTACTTCATGTGATGCATCATTCACTTGGTCATGAAATTAGATGTGATCTCTCTTAGCATATTATATTCCTCTTAGTGGCTTAATGCAACACAATGCATACCCTAAGTTGCAGATCTTCTATTCTTTAATTGTTCCTCTCTTGGAGACATTAGGCAAAATGTTCCCTAAGTTAAGAAATTACATGAATGAAGTAGAACTCCTTTGAACATACCTTACACTATTTTTCATTTAAAATATTGGTTATAAGGCCACCTTGCATAACACACTTTTCTTTCATGTATATCCATCCCATTTGTTGATGGGTTTCAAGGATACAAATATTTTTTTGCCTCATGGACTCTACTATCATGTTGTGTGGTGCCTTATAAAAGTTATTAAGAGGCATAAAATTTGTATGGTTACTATATGGGAGATGAAATTAGGCATGAATTTCCCATAGCTACTTTCTTGTTTGTGTGAGTGCATATCGACCGCATGCATATGTGTCTCGTTGGGGGTCCTCACCTAGTGGATGACCTGAGGTTCCACTAGCCCTTATGAGCATGCATTTGGTTTGCATAGTGGAAATCATGTTCCACTTGTAAATGTTTCTTGGACAAATAGCTTAGATCTAATCCACATCCTGTTGGAAAAACATTTGAGGCTTGATCCACCCCTCTTTTTCGCTTTCTTTCTTCTTTATGCCTTTGGTAGTGTATGCTTGTACCTTGTTGTTGCTTCATACATTATTCAAATGTATGTTATTTTCTGCCCATGTTGGTCTACCATAGGATCTTGATACTAGGGGCTTGCACAACCCTCTTGGTATTTATCATCCTATCTTACTAGCATTTGTACATTTGGACCCCTCTTGATGTGATTTTGTCTACTTTAGTGTGAGTTTAAAGCAAGTTAATCCTCTCAAGAAAGTGGGGGCTAATTTTAGTGTAAAAAATGTATCTTTTTACATTTTCACACTTGTTTGGGCCCTACATGCTGCTAAAATTAGGCTTCTTTATGCCTTATTTGGTCTTATTTTACATCCAAGAGCCTTATTTAATGCATCTTTTTGAGGATAATCCTGACACATATCAAATGACCAATCATAATTTAATGATTTTTGGATTGTATGGCCTAGATTTAGTGATCTAGGACATATACACCACCTTGGGCATATGGGTCCCGCCTAAGTTTTGAGGCCTAATCCTGAATTTGGCAAATAACTTAATATTTCTTGAAATTTGTGTCCCAAGCCTAGGCTATTGGGACTCATACACCCCAATTCGTGTATGAAACTTGATTAGCTTAGACCTATTGTAAATTCAAATTCTTGGTGGGATTTTATTCTCCTAGATCTGATGTTGGCTTGTAGTGTTGTAATTTTGAGAAATTTGGCATAAACAAGTATAAATACAATATTATTTCACATATTTTCTCCTAACAAGATCTAGCAATTCAAGTATTCAAGCATCCTAGTAAATTTTTTATCAAGAGAGCATACAAGATCCTTTAAGAGTGATTATCAAGCATTTTGGAGCTATATTCAAGATTCAAGCATCATGTAAAAGTCACCATGCATCATGTTTATTTTTTAGCTAACATTTATTATGTAGGTATTTTATAATTCAAGCAAGCATTCAAGTCAAAACCCATAACATACAATCAAGATTCAAGATCTACATTCATGCTAGGCATTACATACAATATTGCAACCTTTTCTTTAAGGGTTTGGTGAGTTACAATATAGCTTATTTGTTTATTCATCATTCCTTCATTCTATTTCATTTCATTTTAAGGTTTGATTACCAAAATGGGGTTTGACCAAGGCAAACACCCATCCATTAACAAAACAACTTTTTTCCCTTTGTTTGATGTGTGATTTGTAGATCTAGGCTGAAGATCTATTGAAGAGAAAGATTGGAGAAAGTTGAAAAGTTGTCAAATATTGTCAAGGAATTGTCATCTTCATGGAAAGTCAACTATAGTTCAAAATTCAGAGTTTTAGACTCAAATATCGTAAGGGAAAGAATCCACAAAGGATCACTAGAGGATATTAGAGTTTCAAATCAACCCTCATACTAGGAATAAATCACCATTTGTGGCGTATGATTCCTAGTGTACTAGTTTTCAAATATTTTATGTAGATCGTGGTTTACCAATTGTAGATTCTGGTTTGAACTTGAAACCCTAAATTGGGATTCAATTTCCCCTACTAGCGTATGAGTCCCAATGTGCATCAAAAGTCATAATTATGGGATTATAAACCTTGTTTCAAGCATCTTCAATTTTCCAAGTGCCCCTCTATCCTTTCTCAGTTCATTATTCTAATTTTTAGTTTCATATCTTAGGTTACATAGCTAGAATTGCATATCATTTGTATTTCCTTCTTTCCAATCCTTTGCTTGGTGGTGAACACCCTTTTTTCTTTAATCACACCCTAGGAGACCTTATAGAAAATTCCCTCTCTTAATTGCACCATTAGAATGAGATCTTTAGGTTTTCCTTGAATGAAACATAAGTGAAATAAGAAAAGATCCTTTCCCCTTTGTGTGCATCATCTCCTAAAATATTGAACAATCCTATTTTCATAGGTTTCATTTTGGTGAACCTAGCCTCTGGACACCTTATTTTCTAATGTGGAGTGTGTCATAGTCCTAGATCTAGCTTCAATTAACTTTGCATTAGGTCTTGCATTAGTTAATTTGTATTTAGGGCTTCTAAATCTTGCATTAGTGAAAGTGCATATAGGTTACATTTTTTCATCTTCCATCATTGAATTTCACTTGAAATCTGTAATTGCACTTATTCTAGACAACATACAAACTAGAAACCTTAACATTCACTTAGAATTTACTGAATTTAGTGTCAAAACCCTAATGTGGGTCTCATTCAGCCCTCTAGATGAGTTACTCCTAGTACAAGTTGTTTTACCTAATTTCTAGGAATTTTCTGTTGACTTTTTTCAGCATTTGAACTTTTTAAAAACCCTAACTGGGACTCATATGCCCCTCAGGGAAATTTATTCCTGTGTTAGATCTGAATCAACATTTTACAACATTAAAAGGTTGGTTTTTGTGCTTTTGTTTATGGTTGATTGATATTTTCTTTAGTTTACTAACTTTCTATTTCATTCATTTCATTAGACCTAGCTTAATTCGGTTCATTTCATGTATTAATTAATTTCAAAATTACATTTACAAATTTCATTTTAGGTTATTACATTGAATTTCATCATGGATATGTTCTTTGTTAAGCTTTGGATGTCCTTGAAATCATTAGTGGATGTGTCAAGTCGTGTCTTTGGAAATGAACCTAATGAAATTGAACTCACTCATGATCAATCAAATCCTAATGCATGTCCTCCTCATGATGTTGACATCATTGGAGAAGATTATGAAATCATGAATAACTTCATAAATTTTTTCCTTTACAACCTTGAGACCAATGCATCCTTTTATCCATCCATGAATCAACCAACACAACTTGAGATGTTTGGTCTTTTACATCCTAAAATTGAGACACAAGATGAACCTAAATTCCCTACAATAGGTGAATCTAGTACCTCTAATAAAGAAAACATTCAAAATATTTGAATTTTGTGATCAAGAGAATTCAAGAGGGATTATCAAGAATTTTGGAGATACATTCATGATTGAAGCATCATATCAACGTCACCATGCATCATGTTTGTTTTTGAGCTAACATTTGTGATGTAGGTATTTTATGATTCAAGCAAGAATTCAAGTCAAGATCCAGAACATACAATCAAGAGTCAAGATCTACATTCATTCTAGTCATTAAACAAGATTGTAGCCTTTTTTTGAAGGGTTTGGTGAGTTGCAACATAGCTTATTTGTTCATTGATCAATCCTTCATTATATTTTATTTCATTTCAAGGTTTGATTACCAAAATGAGGTTTGACCAAGACAAACCCCTATCCACTAACAATTTTTTTTCCATCTCTTTGATGTGTAATTTGTAGATATAGGTTGAAGATCCATTGAAGAGAAAGATTGGAGAAAGTTGCCAATGTTGCAAAGTTGTCATATTCACAAAAAGTCAGCTACAGGTTAGAATTCAAAGTTTCAAACTCAGAGATTGGAAGGGAAATAAGCTACAAAATATCATGAGAGGATATAAAAGTTTTCGATCAACCCTGATACTGGGACTAAATAACCACTTGCAGCATATGAGTCCTAGTATACTAGTTTTTAGACACTTTTTTATAGATCATGGTTTACCAGTTACAGATTCTGGTTTCGGCTCGAAACCCTAAACTAGGACTAAATAACCCTACTAGAATATGAGTCCCATAGTGAATCAAAAGTCATAATTTTAGGATTGCAGACCTTGTTTCAAGCATCTTCAGTTTACCTGGTACCTCTCTGTCCATTCTTAGTTCATTATTTTGATTTTTAGTTTCATATCTAAGGTTACAAAGCTATAATTACATATCATTTGTATTTCCTTCTTTCTAAGTCTTTTGTTGGTGGTGAACCTCCTTTTGTGTTTAATCACACCCTACGAGACCTTATAGCAGACCCATTCTCTCAATTGCACCATTAGATTGAGATTTCCAGGGTTTCCTTGAATGAAACATAAGTGAAATAGGAAGGGATACTTTCCCCCCTTTGTGTGTTTCATCTCCTAAAAGATTGGAAACTCTTATTTCATAGGTTTTAGTAACTAAATATTTTTAAATTTTAAGTCTTTTCAATAATCTCATTGAAAGAGTTGGGTCAGTGAAGGATCATGGGGGTCCAAACTAGGCCCTTCAGTGGCAATAAAATTTAGAAAAATAGAGTGAGGTAACATGGAATAAAAATTTGAATAATCTATAAACATAAGTTGAAAAATATGTAAGAATAGAATTTGTAACAAATTGAATTTAGTTTCTAAGATAGTGTTCCTTTTTTGAAGAAAAGTAAGTCTATTTGGTGAAAATTTGAAATGCCAATGTAGTAATACTAAATTTTCAGGAAAAAATAAAAAGCACGTGTATGTTTGACCAACCTAAGTACAAGCATAAAATAATATATTTATTTGAAACTTTCAATATAAGTAGAGGGCACATGCCTGATGTGCTAAAAAAAATTTGTAATTTTTTTCCAAGTAAATAATTAGTTATGATTTTTTTATTAATTTTTTTTAAATATTAAAACTTATTTGTCTAACCACCATAACTTGGTCAAAAATCTTTGAAATTCATTTTTTTATCTTATAGTATGGGAAGCATAGAATGTGTTGCATCTTTCGGATTCAAAATATGTGAAATTTATTAAGAATTATAGATGTTTTTTAATCAACCCTATCAATCAAGACTTTAGTTAGAATGTATGTATAAAATCAATGATAAATATCTATTTAATTTAAGTAAGGCATATATTATATATTTGGAAAGTTGACAATTTTCTCAATAAACCCTTTTCATTTCATCAAATTTAGATGAAAAAAAGTTGTCAACCACTTTTTGGTCATATCTCCACTTTTTGGATCCCCATGATGTTGTACTCACCCAATTGACACATTATAATTGTAGATGAAATCGTATTTATGAATCTATATTTTTGAAAAATAGGTTTATCGATTATTTATCAAGCAATTGCAAGGTGAATCGACTAGCTAAATGTCTCCAATATTGAAGGAATGTGGCAAAAATTTCCCCAAGTTTTTGTTTAGTATTGGACAAATCAAGAATTGTGACTTCATGTTCAATGTTGTATGAAAAGTGAGCCATAAATATTTTAGGTAGATCTATGAAGGTAGTGATTGAACAATGGGGAAGATGTGTAAACCACTCTAAAGATTATCCTCTAAGGTTCCTAGGAAAAATTCGCATAAGGTACACATCACTATAGGCCACCTCTTGGCATGCTACGTGAATATTTATTTTATGTGTTCTCTTAGAAGTCACTATAGACCACCTATTTGTCAAGTTTATTTACTTCATAGTTCTTGGGGAAGTAAATGTATAAGACTTATCAAAAGGGCAATGAAATATTTCCTCAAACCTATAAGTCTTGTTACGTTGACCTACTTGAAGCCCTTAGATAATACTCTTCATATTTTGTCGCTCTTGGCCAAGATAAATTTTATTGGATGGGGGAGTATTTACGTGATGATGTTGGTTTTGAGGTTGGTAAAGAGATATTTGAATGTGATTCAAAGTGTTTAGATTCTAGGATGTGGGAATTATATTTTTTCAAATGTGTTGATTATTTTGTTTTAATTTGGATGTATGGGATACTTGTGGTTAGATGCATTTAGCATTGGTGGATGTTATGAGAAGTTGGATAGATATGATGGGTTGAGTATCTTGATACCTAGTTGGGAAGAAATATTTAAGTGTGGGATGACTTGTTCTAGGGTTAGTTGGGATGTATATGAAAGATTATATGTGGGGGATGGGTAGTTAGGGTTGGTATGGGATCCCCGGATTCTATTCAAGGGATGGATGGAGAATGAGGGAAAAAGAGTCTTTCCTTATAATTTTTGATATTTCAAAGATTAGTGGGAGTTTTTTTTTCCTTTTTCAAGAGATCTAACACAATAGTGACCTTATCAAGTTCATATATCTTCTGCATCATCTTTTGGTTGGAGGGTTCTTGAGAAAATTATTGCAACCTAGGACAATTCTCAAGTTGGTCTACTTAGAATTCTTCATCATGAGGAGATGTTGGTTGGTTGGTGATGTCCTTTATGGTTAAATTATCTTGAGAGTGCATATTTTGGCTTGATCTCTATTTATTTGCATACAGGAGGGGGAACATTTTAGAGAAATGTTTTAGATGTGGATGCTTGATGGGAAAATGGGAATGTGAGGATTATTTGGACCTAAGATTTAGATGTGGATATAGTTGTGGATGTTTTAGATGGTTTATTAAAGGAGGAACCTTGAAACCTTATATAAATGGGGACTTATGATAAGGATTTTTTTGGTTGGTGGATGGTTATGGATAAGAGATATACGCCCAAATTTGTATTAAAAAAATAAATTATATCCTTAGAATAGGAGGTGATTTTTGATGTATCCTTGCTTACTTAAGATAGGAAAGTTCCTAAGAAAGATTTGATACCTGGGATATATGAAAAAATTAACTAGAGGGAGCCAAATCCTCAAGCTAAATAGTCCAAAATAAAGGGCTTACTTGAAATTTTACTCAGGATAGGCAATTTCCTAACAAACACACAAGTAAGAGGAGAATGCATAATGATATATATTCTAAATTTTGAAATTTTATATTGGATGAGATGTAGATTAAAGGATAATTTGAGTGATGAAAAATGATGCCTAGTTTGTGATATGGAGAAGGTAAGGACCAAAAAGATATGGAAGGTTCAATAAAGGTGAATGCGAGATGGGTATCACTAATTTGGTAGGAATGGTGATATTGATAGTTAAGATGGATTTGATGAAAGTGCAATTTGAGAGATTTAAGGTAGATTGTAGAACTGAAAAAGTTTGATTATTTGACAAATAGATAATAAACATTTTTTTTAGATTACAATTTGAAGGTCAATTTACAGGCACAAAATAGGGCAACACAAATGTGGCTTGACAGAGAGTGCACATGAAACTTCACAAAGTGTAGGGAAAAATTAATAGAGAATGTAGGCACAAATTTTTAAAGCATAGGGAAAGATTGATAGAGAGCATAGACGTGGCCTTGTAGAGTGTTTGTGTGGATTGATGCATAGGTGCTACTTTATAGAATGTAGACTTGGTTTGATAGAGATCACATGTATAGATAGAAGAAACAAAATAAAAATTCAATATGATAGAGCCACAATACTATAGTTTAATTGATTTGGAAATAGGTATACACACAAAAAAAACACATTGGACAACCATATTATTTAGGTGATATAGGTTGAATAGATTTTATTGTCTTTTCACAAATTAGAAATATCAAGCACATTATCACAATCCTAAAAATTAATCAAGTGGGACTGTCTACTTAATATTATCCCACTATGCAAAGGCTAATAATTATAAATGAATGGGTGACTAGGGTATGCAAAGGTCATGTACCAAATTTAAACCCCTTGTACCTTAGAAGGACAAGGCCCTGCAATAAAATATATTTCACCTCAACAAGAGGAAATATAGGGTGAGTAGCTTTAAGAATGATCAGCTGTACCCTATACTATAGTAAGCTATGACCAAATGCTCTTAAGCTAGTATATACAAGATATTTAGGGGAGTCCTTTAAATTTCATAAGATTACATGAGGAACAACCATGAAAACTATTCCATCATAAGTGTGGATTAGGAAATTTTTATGAGAAAACTTAGACCAAGCTTGTAACCCTTGTACTAGAATCACCCAAATGTCAAGCCTTCATTAAACATGACACAACTAGATTGGGGTACAATTTTTTTCTCCCCACTTTATATACCCTACTGATAAAAATTGTTTGAGCTCATTCCTTAGGGTGATGAAATCCCCAAGTAGGCCTCCTAAAGGGAACAATAATGTTAGGTGTTTTTGATCCCCATGATCACACTAAGTGCAGGAGGGGAGAATATAAAAAAAAACTAGAAATGTCTGCGGATCTAAAATAAATTTAAAATGAGGGAATGCAAGATTTATGATCCCCAAGATTTCTCTATGAATAAGAGGAGATAATATTTCTATACAACCCTCCAAACAAAGAAAACAAGAGTTCCTTAACCCACTACTCTAACTTTAGTGCCTAAGATCAGTGTAAAATAAGGATTCTTAGACAAATAAATTTATACAAAAATAGATTAGTAGTCTCATATTTTCATTCTTTGGTAGGCATGAACTAGTTGAACCACTTGCTAGTCTAAAATATTAGCTCAAAACACCAAAATTCAAAAATATGATAATCTACAACAAAATCACATTTTTTGTGAAATATAAGTGTAGTTAGTAAAAATCGAAGTGTAGTAGACTAAAACATAAGCACTATAAGACAAACCATTAAAATATTATATGTTACAAAGGTGCGATTTTGTTACATAGCTTGATGTTGCAAGTTGACATAGAGGTGCCAAAAGTCTTTGCAGAGGCATTGAAAGATAAAATAAAATTATGTTGAGTCTCTACAAAGGCATTGAAAGTTGATACAAAAGCACAAAAATTTCCCAAATAGGAATAATTTTAGAGCTACCAAAAATATGAAAGGTAAGGTTAGGGTTTGTAGTGTAGAAAATTGTAATTTTCCCAAATAGGAATAATTTTAAAGCTACCAAAAATATGAAAGGTAAGGTTAGGGTTTTTAGTGTAGAAAAATGTATCCCTTTATATTTTCACACTTGTTTTGGGCCCTCCCTACTAAAATTGGGCTTCTTTATGCCTTATTTGATCCTATTTTGCATCCACAAGCCTTATTTAATGCATCTTTTCAAGGATAATCCCAACACATATCAAATAACCAATCATAATTTAATGATTTTAGATTGTATGGCCCAAATTTAGTGATTTGGGACTCATACGCCACCTTGGGCATATGGGTCCCACCTAAGTTTTGGGGCCTAATCCTGAAATTTGGCATAGAACTTAATGTTTCTTGAAATTTGTGTCCCAAGTGTATGCTACCTGGACTCATACACCCCAAATGGTGCATAGGATTCCCACTTAGCTTGGAACCATTTTAAATTCAAATTATTGGTGGGATTTTATTCTCCTATATCTGATGTTGGCTTGTAGTGTTGTAATTTCGAGAAATTTGACATAAAAAAGAATAAATACAAGGTTATTTCACATATTTTCTCCTAACAATATATAAATTCAAGTATTCAAACACCCTATCAAGTTTACAAGTCATCTAATATTTCAAGTTTGTGATCAAGAGAAATTTAAGAGAATTCAAGAGTGATCATCAAGCATTTTGGAGACACATTCAAGATTCAAGATCATGTCAAAGTCATCATGCATCATGTTTATTTTTTAGCTAACATTTGTGATGTAGGTATTTTATGATTCAAGAAAGCATTCAAGTCAAGATCCATAACATACAATCAAGAGTCAAGATCTACATTCATTCTAGCCATTACATTCAAGATTTCACCCTTTGTTCTAAGGGTTTGGTGAGTTGCAACATAGCTTATTTGTTCATTAATCATTCCTTCATTCTCTTTTATTTTATTTCAAGGGTTGATTACCAAAATAGGGTTTGACAAAGGAAAATCCCTATCCACTAATAAAACAACAATTTTCCCTCTCTTTGATGTGTGATTTGCAGATCTAGGTTGAAGATATATTGAAGATAAAGATTAGAGAAATTTGTTAAGGAGTTGGGCCTAATTCAGATCATTCCTAATACTAGGAATAAATTTCCACTTGTGGTGTATGAGTCCCAGTATACCAGTTTTCAAACATTTTTTAGAGATCCTCATTTACCAGTTGCAGATTTTGGTTTTGGCCCAAAACCCTAAATTGGGACCAACTCACCCCTACTGGCGTATGAGTTCTAGTGTGCATAAAAGTCATAATTTTAGGATTACAGACCTTATTTCAAACATCTTTAGTTTTCTAGGTGCCCCTATGTCCTTTCTTAGTTCATTATTCTAAGTTTTAGTTTCGTATCTTTGGTTACATAGCTAGAATTGTATATTTGTCTTTAATCACACCCTATGAGACCTTATAGAAAATCCCTTCTCTCAATTCTACCATTAGATTGGGATCTCTAGGATTTCGTTGAATGGATCATAAGTGAAATAGGAAGGGACCATTTCCCCCCTTTGTGTGGAGTACCTTTATTTCACAGGTTTCATTTTGGTGAACCTAGCCTTTGGACACCTTATTTTCTTATTTGGATTGCATCATAGTCCTAGATATATCTTGAATTAATAGCTTTTCATTAAGTCTTGCATTATTTGATTTGCATTTAGTGATTCTACATCTTGCATTAGTGAGCGCATATAGGTTGCATTTTTTCATCTTGCATCATTGAATTTTACTTGAAATATCTTATTGAACTTTTAAAGCATAAACAACATACAAACTAGAAACCTTAACATTCACACAAAATTAGTTGAATTTAGTGTCAATCCCTAATTTGGGACTCATTCGCCCCTATGAGAAATTTAGTCTTGGTATAGTTTGTTTTACCTGATTTTTGGGAATTATGTGTTGACTTTCTTTCAGTAGTTGAACCCTTGAAAAACCCTAACTAGGACTCATATGCCCCTCTAGGTGATTTAGTCCCATGTGAGATCTGAATCTACATTTTACAACATTAAAAATTTGGTTTATGTGCTTCGTTTGCTATTGTTATATTTTTGTTTCAGTTTGTTGAGTTTTTGTTTCATTCATTTCATTACACCTAGCTTAAATTCATTAGAAGAAAAATTAAAGAATATCATTTATCTTATGTCCATTGCATTTATCTTGCATTCATTGTTTGATCCTAATAAAATGCTACTCCTAATGTGAGATGCAAGATGAAGAACTAATAATTCAAATGGGAAGAAGTAACAAGATAGAAGGGCACCTCAATAAGATTAGCCTAAGAAAAATATGAAAGCAAGATAAAGGAAATAAAATGCTTGTTATACCTTCCTATTGTTGCTTCCTTGGTTGGCCCTTGATTTTTGAAGTCTTGTGTGCTCATTGGATGGCAATGAAGTTGAATGGATGCAAGATGAACTGATGCAATATGGATTGATGAAATAAGTGCTAAAATGGATGAGAGCTTGAATGATAATTTTGCAAGAGTTTTGTTGCAAAAGATTTGATCCTCCAAAATGAAGGAAATGAGGGGGTATTTATAGGCTAATTGGAATTCTCTAGAGAATTCAACGGTTGGGATTGATCCAACAAGATCAAGATGAAGGGCTATGGTGAGTTGAGGACTCATAAGCCCTCACATCTTGACATGTGGAATGTGAGATGTCTTAGGGTGGAGTAATGTGGAAATGAGGTGGAAGGGAAGTACATGAAGTGGATCTTGGGAGATGAGAAGATTCTTTGGAGGAATAAAAGTGAATTAAAAATTCACAATGATTGGAAGAATCTAGTGGATAAGAGAGGGTCTCCAAAAAGCTGGAGATTTGTCACATGTGGGTGATGTGACAAGTCCAAGGTTCTAGAAGCCTTGGGCACATGTAAAATGACATGTCACATTTGCATGGGGATAGGGTAAACCTTGGAAGAATAAAATGTGAATTAAAAATTCACATGGGGAAGAGAGGAACCTTGGTTAAATAAATGTGAATTAAAAATTCACATGGGGAAGAGAGTCTAGGCTAAAAAGGGTAAGTGGGAAGGTTGACCAGAAAAGGTAAGCCAAATGTGGCTAATGATTCTGATTAAGGTTGTGCAAACACAAGATTAGGATAATTAATGAGAGATTAGGGACAAGTGGGAGATTATGGAGGATGTGACACTTAATCTTGATTAAGTGGTGCACATCCTAATCACAGATTAATTAATTTAATCTGGATTAAAAGAGGGTTATGGAGAATGTGACAAGGAGAGAGAAAAGAGGAATTAAAAATTGGTTTTAATCCAAATAGGTTAAATGACTAAATTAAATAATTTGTCATGTTTATTTAATTTAGAGAAGATAAGGGGGTAAGGTAAAGTATTTAATTTATTTAATTAGATACTTTAGGAACCTTAGGCAGAAAATGAAATAATGATTAAATAAATTATTTAATCACTATTAATGAAATAGATGAATAGAATAGATGAATTTGATCATATGGAAGTGATCAAATTTGGATGTCTACATTTTGCCCCTCTTCGAAGTACTGTTAGAATAATCCTGCTTCGAAGAAAAGAAAGTGCAGATGAATTTATAGAGGAAGTAACTAGAAGATGATGCCCTAGTGTGGAGAGGAGGATCTGGGATGTCCAATTAGTGGGGAATGGATGAAGATGCCCCAATCCTGGAAGGGATTGATTATGGCAGGGAAAATGGATTAATGTGAAGGGTATGCTCCCTCGAGAGGACGATGGGGGAAAAGAGAGGGGTCCCACATGACCTCTCGATAGGAAGAAACAGATGGGATGGTTGGAAAGAGGGCCAAAAATTAGACAATTTTTCCTCGAAAAGTGAAGGGATTAATCAGAGGAATAAAAATTTAAAAAATACCCCTTAAAAAGGGAGGGAAAAGAGAGAAATATCTCAATAGGAAGAAATGGAGGGCATGGTTGGAAAGAGCTCAAAAAAAAAGCAATTTTTCTTTTTGAACGAAGTCGATCCGACGCACGGTTTGCAAATGGTGGCCCCGGGAAGCAAAAAGGAAAAAAAGTGCTGCAGAGGGGCGTATTTGCCCCATTGCAGAAGGGCGGGTATGCCTCGGGAGGGTGGGTATGCCCCGGAAAGGGGCGAGTCTACCCTGGGAAGGGCAAGTCCACCCTAGGAGGGTGGGTACACCCTGGAAAGGGGCGAGTCCACCTCGGGAGGGCGAGTACGCCCCGGGAGGGCGAGTACGCCCCGGAAAGGGGTGAGTTTGCCTCGGGAGGACAGGTACGCCTCGAAAAGGGGTGAGTTTGCCCCAGGAGGGTGGGTATGCCCTGAAAAGGGGCGAGTCCACTCTGAGAGGGCAGGTACACCCCAGAAAGGGGCAAGGCTACCTCGAGAGGGTAGGTCCGACCCAAAAGAGGTCGGGTACGCCCCGGAAAGGGGCGAGACCGCCCCGAGAGGGTGGGTACACCCCAGAAAGGGGCAAGGCCACCTCAGGAGGGCGGGTCCACCTCGGAAGAGGTCGGGTCCGTCTCGGGAGGGCAGATCTGCCTCGGAAAAGGGTAGAAGAGTGGATGAGTGATGAAGGATGAAGGGATGATGGAAGGAGAGAAAAGATGAGAGATGAGACGATGAAAGGGAATATGAAGATGATGATGTAAGTTGATGAATAAGAAATGATGATAAGTGATGGGAGAGAAAAGCGAGCACAAAATAAAGATGATGTTGCCCTAGGCAAGTTTCAGAAGTGCGGATACGCCCTTAGGAGGGCGGGTACGCCCCGGAAAGGGGCGAGTCTGCCCCGGGAGGGCGAGTACGTCCCGAGAGGGTGGGTATGCCCCAGAAAGGGGTGAGTTTGCCCCGGGAGGGCGGGTACACCCCAGAAAGGGGCAAGGCTGGCTCAGGAGGGCGGGTCCACCCCGAAAGAGGTCGGGTACGCCCTAGAAAGGGGTGAGTCCACCTCGAGAGGGCGGGTATGCCCCAGATAGGGGCGAGTCTATCCTGGGAGGGCGGGTCTACTCTAGAAAGGGGCAAGGCCACCTCGGGAGGGCGGGTCCACCCTGGAAGAGGTCGGGTCCATCTCGGGAGGTCGGATCTGCCTCGAAAAAGGGTAGAAGAGCGGATGAGTGATGAAGGATGAAGGGATGATGGAAGGGGAGAAAAGATGAGAGATGAGACGATGAAACGGAATATGAAGATGATGATGTAAGTTGATGAATAGGAAATGATGATAAGTGATGGGAGAGAAAGGCGAGCATAAAATAAAGATGATGTTGCCCTAAGCAAGCTACAGAAGTGTGGATATGCCCTCAGGATTGCAGCAAAAGTGTGGATACGCTATCTTGATTGCTACAGAAGTGCATATACGCCCTCTTGATTGCTGCAAAAGTGCGTATACACCCTCCAATTGCTGCAAAAGTGCGGATACGCCATTCTGAGTGCTGCAGAAGTGCAGATACGCCCCCTAATTGCTACAGAAGTGCGGATACACCCTCTAATTTACTGCAGAGGGGCGGATGAGTGATGAAAGATGAAGGGGTGTGGGAAAAGATGAGAGATGAGATGATGAAAGGGGATATGAAGACGATGATGTAAGTTGATGGATAAGAAATGATGATAAGTGATGGGAGATAAATGTGAGCACCAATGGATTCAAGGACACATATGATGTTGCCCCAGTCAAGCTACAAGCCAGGGTGAGCGGATGGTTGATGGAGGGTTGTTTGATAAGGACATGACACATCCCAAAACAACACAAGGATGGGGAAGGATACATCCCAATGAGAGTGTTATTGATGAAGGAAAGATTCATCCCAAAATAACATTGATGATGAGGATGAGTGTTGGTGACAAGGGAGTGATACATCCCAAAACAACACAAGGATAGGGAAGGATACATCCCGATGAGAGTGTTGTTGATGAGGGAAGGATACATCTCAAAACAACACAAGGATAGGGAAGGATACATCCCACAGATGATAAGGATGATGATGGGGAGGATGAGTTGATCAAGGCTTGTAGCAAGGTAGGGAACAAGACCAAGAGTGGGACAAGATTATTTGAATGGATGAAGATGGGGGAGATATGCAAGATGATGGAAGGGAAAATGAAATGCAATCCTAATGCAATTTTCCATTCATTGAGCACTAATTTTTGCTATAGCATAAGACACTAGGCATTAGGGTATGTAAACCAAGACAGATTAGTGTCCAATGCATAAAACAAACACAACAGACAAGAAGGCTATTCCAACACCCCAAAATTGCGATGACTTTGGTCAGGCCAGGTATTGGAATAACCACAAGCATTAAAGGATGCCCCAGCGTAACACAAGACCTCAGGGATCTTTGTGGGTACTACGTGGGACAACCAAGAAGACAAAAACAAAGAAATGAGCAAGAGATGCCCCTATGTTGACTAGTCAAAGCACACCTTGATATGATGGATCAAGGCGACCATGAAAAGTGATGATAGAGAGCTCAAATGATAAACAAAATCCAAAAGAATCAAAAGATTACAATCAATTTCAAATGTCCTTTGCCATAGGATCAAGATGATGGATGGGGTTGATGAGGTCTGTTAGGAAGGATACATCGTGTTGAGACCGATGATGGATAGAACTAAAAGATCGATATGACGTAGGATACAAGAAACCGATTGGATCTTGTGATACAGATGACCGTTATTTGTAAGCACCAGCTAGGATAGGGACATACTTGATGACACGACAAGATGACAAGATGAAAAGTTAATAGGACTAACAAACCCTAAAGACCTAGGGGCTCGAGGGTTGATCAAAGATCAACCTTGCCTACGTGAAAGCGTAGAGCCCTCGTAGTTCAGGATAAAAGACCATGGATAAAAGCGGAAAGAGGACAATGAAGACCTCGATGGATGACAAAGACCAGATGGAAAAAAAATGCCCAGGGGGTGGACCAAATGATTCACCATGCCTACATGAAAGCGTAGTGGAAACGTAGTGTGACACAAGGCCAAAGATAGTTGATGGAAGAGGACAAGACAAACAAAAGACAAAACCCCGAGGGCGAATCAAATGATCGACCTTGCCTACGTGAAAGCGCAGGGGCAATGTAGTTCAACAAGAGACTGATGACAATCAATGGATGATGAGATGACTAGGATAAATGGAAAAAAGGATGGAGTCGATATGATGAGACAAGATAGAATTGCAGGATTGGATAGGACGATGGTTGATATGTATAAGATATGTAGGATGTGAAGCTTAGGGATGGGATAGGTAATTTAGATCATTAGAATATGAATTGGAAAGTTGAGAAGATGGATAGATGAGTGATGAAGATGTGAGAAAGATGTGGTAAATAGATAGGAGGGATGAATTACGATGTGAATGGCATTGGGTTGCATGCGGGTAGCCGAGAGCTAGATACCAATGACAAGGGATAATGAGATAGAGGGAAATGGATGGATAAGAAGATGCTAGGATAGGTGGATAGATGAGATGAAGATTGAGAGGATATTGTAAAGATGTGAGAAATAGATAGGAATGAGGATAGTGAGATAGCATGGCATTGGATTGCATGGGGGTAGCCGATAGCTAGATACCAATGACAAGGCATGATGAGATAAAGGGAAATGGATGGACGGATAAAGATGGGGAGATAGAAACATGCGAGGATAGGTGGATAGAGGGATACAAAATTTGAGGGATGGAATGGATTATTGGATGGATAAATGGATGGGAGGATAAGGATTAAAATATTAAAAAGGACTAGTGGATGAGAATATAGGAAGATAAGGATTGGGAGATGGCAGAGATTAGTGGATGGATAAATGGATGGGAGGTAAGCATGGGAAAGATGGGGAGATGGAGAGAATTACCTAGAGTAATGGATGGACGATGTATCAAGGACCAAGACACAAAGGAGGAGATGCCCCCACTCTAGATGTGTCATGTGTGATGAGGCAAGAGGGAAGGAAGATAGAAGGATGGGGAAATAAAGGAGCGAATGGATATGGATTGTAGTAGGATGGGAGTATAGGAAGATAAGGATTTGGTAGATGGAAGGGATGACTGGATGGACGATGTCACCAAGGACTCAATCATAAATAAGGAGATGCCCCCACTCTATATGTGTCATGTTTGACGAGGAAAGAGGGATAGGAAGATGTGTGGAAGGAATATGATAGTGTATGGATGGGGGGAATATATGCCAAGAGATGTCCAACACATGTATATAGGTTTGCCCCTATTTTTATCAAGATCACAAGGAAGATGGAGGGACTAGATAGGATGTGAAAGATGGTGGGTAAGATGTGGAAGATAGGTAGATGTAGGAGATGGAGGAAAGGAATGTGTAAGTGGATGTTGCCCCCAATCATGGAAGGAGACTAGATGGGGGATTTATGCATGATGCCTGTTTGACAGGTTTTCATCATGGTAATAATCCAGGGCGCTTGTTTGCCAAGTTTTCACCATTGGACGAATGATTTTTTCCTTTTTTTTTCTGTTTTTTTTTTCGCTGATTTTTTGGACTAGGATGTGAATGAAGATGGATAAAGATAGGGATATGGATATGTGGATTTTAGAGGACAGTTGATAAGGATAGGGATGAAGGACTCACGCATCAAGTTCCATATGAGGTAATAAGAGCCCATGTTTGAAGTGACTATTCGGATGTTGGTACAACCTTATTAGACTGGATGGTTTATGCAAGAGGATGGATTAAAGAAATTTGATGGGGGAGATAGAGAGGATAGTGGATGGGATGTTGGAAAGTGTATGGATGGAATGATGGAGTGGATGTGTGATGGGGGAAGGTGTTCAGGACCAACATTGGCACATGTGATGGTGGATGCGAAAAGATAGGTGGATGAATAGATGGAGAGGGTGGCGATAATGGAGGAGTTGGGATAGTGATTTTTGGGATGTAGGGACCCAAAATAGATTTAGGAGATGGAGGAGGGGAATGATTTTGTGGGGGAATAGCAACTTTGGATGTCGTTATGGACTTTTCAATTGAAGGGATGGCACCTTTTTTCTTTGGGATCCATATGGTTTTTATTTTTGCTTCGGTGGGCCTTTGTGGCCTTTTTGATTGATTTGGATTTTGGACTCGATTTTTCTGTTCTTCAACATGTCTTTTGAAGGGGACATGAGGAGCTTTAGATTCACATGGACATTTGGATTTATACATTTTTGCTTTGGCATCCAAAGTGCTTTTAGTAGCAAGGGGATAGACGTGAGGAGATGGATGATGGGGAGCGATGTAGGTAGGGTTATAGGGATTACGTGTAGATGGAGAATGTGTAGGTATGTGCCTTTGTTGATCCTGGTTAGGAGTTATGGAGGTAGGATTTTTATGTTGTGTATGAGGGAGAGGGGGTGGATGAATGAAAGGATGAATAGGATAAGATGGAGGGGGTGATTTTGGGATATAAGGACCCAAAATAGACTGTGTATATGGAGAATGTGTGGGATTTGATGGAGGAATATAAGAACCCATAGTAGATGGAGGATGAGAAATGATGGATAGAGGGACATAAGGACCCAAGATGGATTGAGAGGATGAGGGAGGAAGATGGATGGTTGTTTTTAGGTAATATGATGGAGGAGGGGGGATGGCAGCATATGACTTGGTAGAATGATGGGAAGTACCTCTTGTGCCTTTAGAAGAGGATCGTTTAGGATGTACGAAGGTTGTACCAACATCTATAAAGTGCGACTTTTGGGAGACATATCCAAGACCATGTGTGCTTGGATGTTCTTGGACTTGAATGGGTTCTAAAATACATTGCTCATGAAGGCCTAAACCTTTTCCTTGATAGTTCATGTTCTCAAGCATATGATCTATGGTAGGATGCTTATTCTTTTGGAAGCATGATGCGAGTGTGTTAGCAGGTGGAGGAGGAAAAGTGGTGCCTATACTTTGTTTTTCTTCTGTAAGAAGTCCACCACGGATAAGTGTAATGCGACCAAGGTGATACAAAACTGGCATTTGGATGGTAAGACTAGATGGCGATGAAGAATCATGTGATGGAGATGAGGGGATAGCAACATCAGGAGGAATGAGTGATAAGGGATCATGAGAGGAATTGGGGAGTACAATGGGATCTAGATGTATGGTAGTGGATGATAAGGGCTCATGAGATGGAGTGATTGGATCTTGAAGGAAAATGGGATCATGGGATGGAGTGGAGGAGCTAGTGTGATCTTGAGATAGGGTGGATGGGAGGATAGGATCATGACCTGGTTGAGGATATGGATCATGAGATGAAATGGATGGAAGAATATTTTCTTGAGATGGTGTAGATGGGATGGAGTGATCTTGATTTGGAGGAGGGGATATGCTTGTATGCTTTGGATCAAGCTCTTGGCATGAATCATCTTTTGTGGGATTTAGGATGATGGAAGATTGTTGGAGGGTTGCCTCAATTGGGGGAGATAGGAGGATGGAGGATTCATGAAGGTTATGGGATTGAAGTTTGTGAATGTTAGGACTAGGAGGAGGGGATTGGATGTCTTCAATGGATTGGGTGGATCTAGTAGTAGAAGATGAGGATTCAATGGATTTAATGGGTTTGAGTGGCTTAATCGTTTGGACGGTGTTAGGAATGGTGATGGGAGGTATAGGTGTAGGATAGAGGAGGGCCTCATCTCTAGTGACAGTACATGATAGAGTGGGAGGGCGTGATGTCTCTTCTTGCATGAGTCCTTGGGCGACATTTGGAAGGGATGTAGGATTAGGTAGAGTGATGGGCATGGATGGAGGATTAGGATTAGGGATTTGTGGATTAGGATTAGGATTAGACATGGGGATGTGATTGGATGGAGTACTAGGAGGAGATGGAGGATTAGGATTAAATGTGTGGATGGGATTGGATGGAGGACTAAGAGGAGATGGAGGATTAGGATTAGGGAATTGTGGATTAGGATTGGATGTGGGGATGGGATTGGATGGAGGACTAGGAGGAGATGGAGGATTATGATTAGAGGAGTGGATGGATGTAGGACTAGGAGGAGATGGAGGATTAATATTAGATGTGTGGATAGGACTAGATGGGGAACTAGGAGTGGTTGGAGGATTATGATTAGAGGAGTAGATGGTATTGGATGTAGGACTAGGAGGAGATGGAGGATTAAGATTAGATGAAGGATTAAGATATAATGCGGTGAAAGGAGGAGTGATGTAGGAAGATGTGGATGTTGGATTAGATTGGGAAGATTGGGATGGTGAATGATAGTAGGAATATGTAGATGAAGGATTAGAATGGGGAGATGTGGAATTAATGTAAGGGTATTGGGATGGGGGATTGTGATAGGAAGGTATGGATGTTGGATTAGAATAGGAAGATTGAGGTGGTGAACTACCATAGGAAGAAATGTATGGTGGGTTGACGTAGGAGGATATGGATGGTAGATAAGGATGAGGGGATTGAGATGGTGGATGAGGATAAGAGGAATATTGGGATGGGGGATTGTGATAGGAAGGTGTGGGTGTTGGATTAGGATGGGAAGATTGGGATGTGGGATTAAGATAGAGGTATTGAGATTGTTGATGATGAAGAGGATGAGAGGAAGTGGATGTTGGATAGGATAGAGGTTGAAAGGGAGGACATGATGAATATGTCGATGGTGAGGATGTTGGATATCCCTTGTCAAGGGTAGCATAAGAACCATTATTAGATGTGGATGAAGGCATGGTGGGATATTTTGAAGAAGTAGTGGGATTTTGGAAGGCGATTGGAGAGAGCTTACTAGCAATGATAGCATCAAGAGGATCTATATAACAATCTTCATGATCAACAAGATTTTCGTTATCGTCATCAATAGAGTTAGGATTCCGCTTGACTAGTATTATTGGTCGTGTCAGAGGGGGATAAAGATTCATGATGGATATAGATTAGAAGGAAAGAATAGATGATGGATAGAGAACTAGGATGGATTGAAAGCTCATATGGGGATTGGATGAAAGCTTAGATTAGGATTGAATAAAAGCTCAGATTAGGATGATGGGATTAATGCTCAGATTAGAATTGGATTGGGGCTTAGATCGGGATTGGATTGAAGGATATAATAGGATTGATTTGGAATCAAGATCATGGGTTTCAACTAGAGGACATAAGGTGTTGACAATCAGATTTTTGCCAAATTTGGCAGTTTTCAAAAATTGTCAAATTTTGCCATTTTAGGAAACTTCGTAGGAATAGGTTTGAGAGTCCAAATGTTTTCCAAAAAATACCCAATACTAAGATAGGATGAATTGCCCACTAAGATCCCAAATCTGAGATAGTGATTCAAAGTTATTAATGAAAATGTTTTTTTAGAAACTGAAAAAAATAGTAAATTGTGATTTTGAGGGTCAAGATGAAACTTTGGGGGGTTCGAAAATGTGCTCTTATGGGGTCCAACCTATCCCACATGCCAGCTCATAACACAACCACCCGTAAAATTTCAGCCAAAACCCACATCCGAGTCAAAAGTTATGGCCTCTGGAAGTTTTTGCATAAAAGTCAAAAACTTCAAAATTGATAATTGGAATGTATCAATTTGATGATTTGGATGAGGATTGGTTTGATTGGATCAATTGAGTGTTTAGGATGATCAAATGGTCAAACGGATGAAATTGGCTGTTGAGCGAGGCATATACGCACTTCTGCAGTAAAACTGCTGAAACAATGGGGCAAGTTTGCCCCTCTGTATTGGAAAAGGTTGAAATAGTGGGGAAAATTCACCCCTCTGTAGTAAAACAACTGAAACAGTAGGGCAAGTTCGCCCCTCTGTAGTAAACTGGCTGAAACAGTGGGGCAAGTTCACCCTTTTGTAGTAAACTGGCTGAAACAGTGGGGCAAGTTCGCCCCTCTGCAGTGGAAAAGGCTGAAACAGTGGGGCAAGTTCACCCCTCTACAGTGGCAAATGCTAAAACAGTGGAAAATGCAACTTGGTTTGGATGAGGGATTTTGGCAAGGACTTAAAATGACTCAATGACAGTTTGACTTATCAAAATTTATTGGTTCTTCACAAGAAGACACTTTGAACAAGGACAATCTTACGATTAGTGTTAAGGGGTATGGCCGACAAACGTCTTACTCTAGGATGAACAAAGTTTCTAAGGAGTCCTCGATATACGCTCGGTACGCTCGGTACAAACCGTGAACACCAGTTCGTCACAAGCGTGAGTCGAGAACCCTAGTGAGATATTGAAAGGCTCAGACCAACTCTTCACGTCTATCTAGGTATCACCCTAGCTTCAACGCTTTGCCAATTACGACGCAACTAGATTGAGGTACAATTTTGGCTCTCCCCGCTTTATATACCCCACTGGTACATGTGGTTGGGATCGTCCCTTGGGGTGATGAAATCCCCAAGCAGGTCCCTCTAAGAAGAAAACACTAACAGTTTCTAACTTACCCCTTCGGATCTGCACAAAAGTGCAAAGGGAGAAGATGAAAATGAATTAATGTCCCCTTAGGGTGATACAAATAAAACAAGCACAAGAAGCAGCCAATTTACTTTCCCCTAATTATACTAAGTAAATAGATAAAACAATAAGGAAAGATTTTCAAAGAATAAAACAAAGGCCCTACAAACAAATGTTAGTTGTTTATCTTTTGCCTTTTTGTGATTTGCAGCAAAATACTCAAAATATCAGCAAAGAATCCGACTTCACTCACCAACAAACAAGATTAGTGGATTAGAGCATAAAATAACAAAAGAAAGAGACAAAAACGGAGCTAAAATGCCACTTTTTTACCTTCTTGAATGTGTTGTTAAGGGCAAATCTGCCCCTCTGCAGTGAAAAACGTTGAACTGGGAGGGCGTGTTTGCACTTCTACATAAAATAGATAGAAATGTCGAACCGCAAGGGCGAGTACGCCCCTCTGCAAAAAAAATAGCCAGGGCAAGTACGACCCTCTACAAAAAAATAGCAAGGGCAAGTACGCCCCTCTCCAGAAAAATAGAAAAATAGCAAGGGCAAGTATGCCTTTCTCCAAAAAAAATAGCAAGGGCAAGTACGACCCTCTGCAGAAAAATAGAAAAATAGTAAGGGAAAGTACGCCTCTCTGTAGAAAAATAGAAAAACAGCAAGGGCAAGTATGCCCCTCTGCAAAAAAAATAGCAAGGGAAAGTATGCCCCTCTGCAGAAAAAAATAGCAAGGGCAAGTACACCCCTCTACAGAAAAATAGAAAAACAGCAAGGGCAAGTACGCCCCTCTGCAACGTCCGGGAGGGCAAGTCCGCCCCTCTGCGACCTAAATCTACAAACAAGCTAAACAATAGAAAACATAAAAGAAAGAGACCTCTTTGTGGGTCCCATTGGGCGTGCCAGAAATGTGATCCTAATAAAAATGCTACTCCTAATGTGAGATGCAAGATGAAGAACTAATGCAAATGGGAAGAAGTAACAAGATAGAAGGGCACCTTAATAAGATTAGCCTGAGAAAAATATGAAAGCAAGATAAAGCAAATAAAATGCTTGTTATACCTTCCAATTGTTGCTTCCTTGGTTGGCCCTTGATTTTTGAAGTCTTGTGTGCTCCTTGGATAGCAATGAAGTTGAATGGATGCAAGATGAATTGATGCAATATGGATTGATGAAATAAGTGCTAAAATGGATGAGAGCTTGAATGACAATTTTGCAAGAGTTTTGTTATAAAAGACTTGATCCTCCAAAATAAGGGAAATGAGGGGGTATTTATAGGCTAATTGAAATTCTCTAGAGAATTCAACGGTTGGGATTGATCCAACAAGATCAAGATGAAGGGCTATGGTGAGTTGAGGACTCACAAGCCCTCACATCTTGACATGTGGAATGTGAGATGTCTTAGGGTGGAGTGATGTGGAAATGAGGTGGAAATGAGGTGGAAGGGAAGTACATGAAGTGGATCTTGGGAGATGAGAAGATTCTTTGGAGGAATAAAAGTGAATTAAAAATTCACAATGATTGGAAGAATCTAGTGGATAAGAGAGGGTCTCCAAAAAGTTGGAGATTTGTCACATGTGGGTGATGTGACAAGTCCAAGGTTCTAGAAGCCTTGGGCACATGTAAAATGACATGTCACATTTGCATGGGGATAGGGTAAACCTTGGAAGAATAAAATGTGAATTAAAAATTCACATGGGGAAGAGAGGAACCTTGGGCAAATAAATGTGAATTAAAAATTCACATGGGGAAGAGAGGAACCTTGGGCAAATAAATGTGAATTAAAAATTCACATGGGGAAGAGAGTCCAGGCTAAAAAGGGTAAGTGGGAAGGTTGACCAGAAAAGGTAAGCCAAATGTGGCTAGTGATTCTGATTAAGGTTGTGCAAACATAGGATTAAGATAATTAATGAGAGATTAGGGACAAGTGGGAGATTATGGAGGATGTGACACTTAATCTTTATTAAGTGGTGCACATCCTAATCATAGATTAATTAATTTAATCCGGATTAGAAAAGGGTTATGGAGAATGTGACAAGGAGAGAGAAAAGAGGAATTAAAAATTGGTTTTAATCCAAATAGGTTAAATGACTAAATTAAATAATTTGTTATGTTTATTTAATTTAGAGAAGAAAAGGGGGTAAGGTAAAGTATTTAATTTATTTAATTAGATACTTTAGGAACCTTAGGCAGAAAATGAAATAATGATTAAATAAATTATTTAATCACTATTAATGAAATAGATGAATAGAATAGATGATTTTGATCATATGGAAGTGATCAAATATGGATGTCTACACATTGATTTTACCTTGCATGAGCTTTACAACTTGGTGTCCTATTTATAATACTATAGTGATATATAGTTTGATACTCTTGTCATCCTATGATAGCACACTCATCGTGGATCTTGGGTTATCGAGCTCTTTCACTGATAGTGTTGACACTAGTGCACTACGTATGGACCATACCCTTAACAACTATTTACCTTCAAGTAGCATGAAAAGTGTTGATACAATGGTTTCTATTATTCCTCAAGAAAACATAATCTAAATCGATGAAGACTTAGCAAACCTACAACATCAAGTGAGTACTAAAAACATTTCCAATGCTGCTATTCCTACCATAGATAACATACATCGTATGATTGAAAGTGAAGGAGTAGAAATTGTGCATAACCTAGCTCAAATTTTTGGGAAAAATATTACCTCAATGACTAGTTGTGATCTACCTTCAAATAATGTCCAAATTCAAGGAGGAACTCAAATTCATCCTCCCACAACCATTGCCTCTATTCCTAGCTATACCAACCCTCAAGTTACAACAACGATGCAACCTACTAGTAATGTCTTTCCTACCTTGGAAATTTCCTCTAGCAATCCTAGTACCTTTGTGGCATCACATGTCATATCTCCTACCACTTTACCTCTCGTAAGCATTCCCTTTCACCTCCACCATGTTCACCTCCATGATATCAAAATACAAAAAATGATGCCATTCTTAACAAAGTTTTGCAATAAAATTCATCCCTTCAAAAGCTAATTTCTACCATAAACCAAAATCAAAATGGCCAACCATCATACTATGTCAAAATCAATCCCTTATCCTTGGAGATATTGAGAACACCGATACCACAAGGTATAAAGATTCCTAGATTTGAGAAATATGGAGGGAAATGAGATCCTTCTAACCATGTTTCCACTAACACCACCTTTTGTAGTGATTTTGTGATTGAAGATAAGCTCTTGGATAAGATTTTCGCTAGGTCCTTGACAGATACCACTTTAAAATGGTTTTCCTCATTACTAAACAACTCAATTTTTTCATTCAATGAACTTATTGAGGCCTTTATTAACCATTTATAAGCTCACATGACCCTTAAGATGACTTTATCCAATTTGATGAGATGTAAGAAAAAGGATGATGAAAAGGTTATTGACTTTATTTCACACTATCAATCACTTTAATCCTAAATTAACATAAAGATTCTCGATCCTCACCTTCAAACTTATGAATTTTTATTAAAAAATTACAAACTAAGATACAAGATAAGCTTGGCATGATGAAGTTTCATTCCTTGATACACTTGTGTACTGCCCTTCATGATTAAATAAAAACTCAATTAGTAGTTGTAAAATGAAACCCACCTCTAGCCATCCTAAGAAGTTTGAATCCACAAATAAAAACAATTATCAACCTTTTAGGAAACAAAATAAAGGCTTCCTTCAACTAAATCCCCCTCAAACAACCCAACATTTTGATACCCAAGTGGCTGCTATGAAGCAGACAAGTCCTTTTACATTTTGGGACCCGGCTAGACAATTTACTCCCTTACCCGATACCCTCCATAACACAATGTTATAACTCCGTGAATAGAAAATGATCACCTTACCTCCCATTAAAACTCCTGATCTTAATAAGCCTTTACCTCAAAACTTTAGATCAAATTCCTATTGCCATTATCATCGAAAAAATGGACATGATACAAAACATTTTAAGAATCTTAAACATATTTTGCAAGGCCTCATTGATTCTAGTTGACTTCAAATTGGAGGTGTTAATGATCAAGGAAATAAGTTTGTTGCCCCTCCTAACCAAAACTTGCAAATATTTATCAACCCTATGCTGAATCATAATATTTCATTTGTCAAAGCTAGTGAAACTAAGAAGAATGATGTGATGAATGTTGACATGGATGATGACAACATGAATACTATTGGACAAGGTCCTAGGGATATGATTGAACAAAGTCTTGTGGATGATATGGTTGGATTGATCAAAAATCAACCTCGTAAGGGTTGAACTAAAAGTCCTCTTGATATTGATTTCTCATCTAAATAAACAATTAGAAATGCACCTAATGGTCCTCTTTACATAGCTAGCCAAATCAATGAAAATCCCACTAATGGGATATTAATTTGATCACGTCTATGGAGAGAATGTGATAAAAAAAAAATATTACTACAAGTGCATGAAATATATCAAGAAACATATGATAAACTGAAATCATGGATAAAAATGCATAATGGTTTCACTTTCCCTATGATGGGATCAATTGAACCCTTCATTTAAAAGTCAGACTGAAATAATTAGATGTCTCATTCTCCATTGAATCCCAATGTTAGATCAATTTCATGTGAAGCTTGGTTATCGATGGCTATGCTCCATGGAAGTTTTCCTGTCAATTGTGCATAAATGTTTAAAGTTTCCCTTTGAAAATAATTTTTTTTACCGTGCACCATCGGGGCTTTAGTCACGTGTCTTCTTGTGGGAAATTTTCATTGGATTTATTTTGGCCTAAACCTATGGAACCTATTAAACCTCATGAGGATTTCTCTTTCAAATCTTATCAAAAGTTTAAGGTGAAATGTACATAGCAAAACTATCCCTTAGAAATATTCCTCAACCTATGATTGAACCTAAAGAAATTCCAAATAACGAAGACCAACCTAAGATAGGTCATTTTCCTATCTCCTAAAAATGACCAAGAGAAAACAAAAGCAATTCAAGAATTCCTCCTAAGATAAAACAAGTCTACAAAGATAAAGATAAATTGGTTGAAAAGCCTCCTATGGTTCCTTCCATTCCTCCCCTTAGGGAAGAAAAGAAACCTATTGTTGATAAACCCACTCCTACACAAGCACAACTTGAAAATCATACTAAAAGAAATAGAAATGCTAGAGAGCATAGGCATAGATTTTGTGCTCTTGCTTGAAGGTTAAAAAAAGAAAACAATAAAGAAAATCAACATCCAAACTTGACTGAAGAAATACATGATGAGTCTCCCCCTTCGCAGCAACAAAAAGATCAGATATTGCAACTGCAACAGGAGCTAAACCATTCTTTGGACATTATTATTTGACCTCTAGTTGTGATTAACTTAGACGATGATGATGGGACTGCTAAAATTGACGAAGAAATGCATAATGAGTTGAATACATTATTTTCCTCTTCTATGAGCTTAAATGATAATTCTCGTAGGAAGAGTGTTTAACTTGGTAATGAATCTAGTTCAACACTTGCTATTGTCCCTTTGGCTAGTTGTCCTCCTTCCACATATGACGAATAAGATTGGGATAGAAAAAACTTGCTATAGGTTGACTCGCATGTGCCTTACTACTCCTATCTTTGTTTTCATTTTTCATGTTATGTGTGTGATTGCATGTGCGTAATTTGACCTCCTTGTACTATTATATTTGATATATACTCTCTCTTTATACATTCCTCTATATGTATCTATATTCCTCTCTATGTTGTAAACCTTTATCTTGTTTTTTCTTTTGTCTTCCTTTTGGGGATGGTGCAAGGCATCGAAACATTTAGGTTTCTTCCATGTTGACCCGAAATGTATTTTTTTTTTTCTCTTTGTATCATTCTTCCTGTTCCATGAATATTTGGGGAATGATGACAGTTCCAAGATCTCTACTAAAATTGTAGCAAAGACATACTAACCCTGAATTCATGAATCCCTTATGTGTTTTGGGATTTCATTTTTGGGTGCAATGTCTTTCATGACGTAGCTTTATTTGGAAACATATGAATTCACATAGGGCTTTCCAAATAAGCACTCATGTCCTGTTTATTGTTAGTATTTATCATTTGCTACTTTAAAGTAATTTCTGACAACATGGTGTTTAGCAATTTCATTAAAGTGGGTGCATACATTGGCATTATTATTTTTCATTTTTCAACTTATGTTTCATTGTGTAGTCTTCTTACTTCATGTGATGTTTCTTTCTCTTTGTGGTGATATTGGGTGTGATGTCTTTTAAGAGCATTATCTCTCATAACATATTATATTATTCTTAGTGGCTTGATGCAACACACTGCATCCCCTAAGTTGTGGATCTTCTATTCTTCTATTGGTCCTCTCTTGGAGACACTAGGCATGATGTTCCCTAAGTTAAGACCTTACATGAACTAAGAAAAAATATTTGAATGTACCTTGCACTATTTTTCATTTACAATATTAGTTATATGGCCACCTTGCATAACACACTTTTCTTGCCTATGGAGCCATCCTGTTTGTTCATGGGTGTCAAGCATATGAATCTTTGATTGCCTCATGGACTCTATTGTCATGTTGTGTGGCACCTTATCAAAGTTATCAGGAGGTATAGATTTAGTATGGTTTCTATATGGGAGTTGAACTTAGGCATGAATTTCCCATAGCCACTTGCTTGTTTGTGTGTACACATATCGGTCGTGTGCATATGTGTCTTGTTGTGGGCTCACATAGTGGAAATCTTGACGTTCCACTAGCCCTTGTGAGCATGTGTTTGGTTTGCATAGTGGACATCATGTTCCACTTGTAAATTTTTATTCAAAAAACAACTTAGATTTGATCCACATTGTGTTGGACAAATGGTTGAGGATTGATGCATCCCTTCTTTTTTGTTTCCTTTCTTCTTTATTTCTTTGTCAGTGTATGATTTTACCTTTTTGTCGCTTCCTACATTATTCACATGTGTGGTATTTTCTTCCTATATTGGTTTTATATAGGATCTTGATCCTAGGGGCTTGCACAACCCTCTTGATCATTTTCGTCCTATCTCACTATCATTGGTACACTTGGACCCCTCTTGATGTGAGTTTGAATAGTTTAGTGTGGATTTGAAGCAAGTTCCTCCTCTCACTAAAGTGGGGTCTAAATTTAGTGTAGAAAAATGTACCCCTTTAAATTTTCACACTTATTTGGGCCCTCCTTGCTAAAATTGGGCTTCTTTACACCTTATTTGGTCCTATTTTACATCCACAAGCCTTATTTAATGCATGTTTCTAAGGATAATCCTAACACATATCAAATAACCAATGATAATTTAATGAATTTGAATTGTATGGACTAGATTTACTGATTTGGGACTCATATGCCACCTTGGTCATATGGGTCCCACCTAAGTTTTAGGACCTAATCTTAAATTTGGCATAAAACTTTACATTTCTTGAAATTTGTGTCCCGAGCCTACTTTACTAGGACTCATATGCCCCAACTGGCCTATGAGTCCTGCTTAGCTTGGATCTATTTTAAATTAAAATTCTTGACAAGATTTTATTCTCCTAGATCTGATGTTAGCTTGTAGTGTTGTAATTTTGGTTGATTTGGCATATGTAATTATAAATACAAGATTATCTCACATATTTTCTCCTACCAATCTAGTGATTCAAGTATTCAAGCACCTTAGAAAGTTTACAAGTCATCTAGTCTTTTGATTTTATGATCAAGAGAAATTCAAGAGAATTCAAGAGGGATTATCAAGAATTTTGGAGCTACATTCAAGATTCAAGCATCATGTCAAAGTCATCATGCATCATGGTTTTTTTGAGCCAACATTTGTGATGTAGGTATTTTATGATTCAAGCAAGCATTCAATTCAAGATCCATAACATACAATCAAGAGTCAAGATCTACATTCATGTTAGTTATTACATACAAGATTGTATCCTTTGTTCTAAGGGTTTGGTGAGATGAAAAATAACTTATTTTTTTATTCATTATTCCTTCATTCTATTTAATTTTATTTTAAGGTTTGATTACCAAAACTAGGTTTGACCAAGGCAAACCCCTATCCACTAACAAAAAAACATTTCTCCCTCTCTTTGATGTGTGATTTGAAGATCTAGGTTGAAGATCCATTGAAGAGAAATATTGGAGAAAGTTTTCAAAGTTGTCAAGGAGTTGTCATCTTCATGAAAAGTCAACTACAGGTCGGAATTCAAAGTTTCAGAGTCAATGATCAGAAGGGAAAGAAGCTACATAAGATCACTAGAGGATATCAGAGTTTTAGATCAACCTTGATACTGGGACTAAATTCCTACTTGTGGCGTATGAGTCCCAATATACCAATTTTCAGACATTTTTTGTAGATCCTAGTTTACTAGTTTAATCAGATTCTAGTTTCGGCTTGAAACCCTAAACTGGAACTAAATTTCCTCGATTGGTGTATGAGTCCCTGTGTGCATAAAAAATCATAATTTTAGGATTGTAGACCTTGTTTCAATCATATTTAGTTTTTTGTGAGCCCCTTTGTCCTTTCTCAATTCATTATTCTAATTTTCAATTTCATATATTAAGTTACATAGTTATAATTGCATTTCCTTCTTTCCAAGCCTTTGTTTGGTTGTGAACCCTATTTTGTCTTTAATAAGAACCTAGGAGACCTTATAGAAGATTTCTTCTCTCAATTGCACCATTATATTGAGATATCTAAGGTTTCCTTGAATGAAACATAAATTAAATAGGAAAGGTTCCTTTCCCCCCTTTATGTGCTTCATCTCCTAAAATATTGAACATTTCCTACTTCCTAGGTTTCAGGGTTAATCTATCTTTCTATAAAATACAAACTAAGGCTTTGTGAAAAACATGTAGTAATGTTCCACAAGTCCCAACAAGCATTATTCTTTATAAAAATAAATATATGTGCAACCCTAATATGGAAAAATATATTTAAGCTAGACCACTATATAATTTACAACTTAGACAAGCATAAATACTCTTGCAAAAAAATTAATTGAAAAGCCCAAAATAGGTAAAGACACCTCTAGTATTAGTGATCAAAAACCTCCAATCAAATAACCCTAATCTAAACATGAAACTTAAAATAAAATGAGATTATAGAAGAAACAAGTGCTAGCAACACCTGCAACCAACTAGTTAGTCTAAATTCACAAACAACTAGCTCAAAATAATACCAAAAAAGTGTTAGCAAGAAACTAGATTTAACTTGAAATTTTTGAAAATTGTGGATATAATAAAAGTGTGGTTTCTTGTGGAAAAGGCACAAAAGTTGTTGCATAGTAGCCAAGAATGTCTATAAAATCACCACGAGGTGCAATAGAGGCATTAAAATCCATAACATAGGAGTGGTTTATTATTTTAAAAGTGTTGAATCATAGAGCCGAACACCAAAATAGAATCTGCAACTCGCAATTTGAGAAAAAATCATAAAAACATTAGAAAAGGGATGTGGGTCGCATTTGGGTGTGGCAAAATGAGGGCATGGAAACACTATAAGGTGAAGAAACACAATAATAATGCATAAAAAACATAGAAAATCTACACCTTAACACCTCCAAACTCCATGGTTGAGCTAAATAGGTGCACCTTAAGCCTATTAAAATGCTCTTGAATGCATTAGAAATTTTGATTGATCTAATGCTATTTCAGCATGGTCATGTTGTAATAAATTAACTTGATAAAAATGAAGGGTGAAGGATTATATTTATAGAAAGAGGCTCAAATGGATGGAGGGATGAGATCTTGTGATAAGATCAATGACTCATGCTGAGAGGTTATCTTAAGAAAGAGGAAGGAGACAAGTGTCATGTGAGAGTTAAAGGAGATTAGAGGCTTAAATTAAGATGGTTGGATAAGATTATGAAGGATTGTGATACAGATCTAAGAGAGGAAAATCTTTGAATTTTTTCAAATCTCTAGGGAGGTGGAATTTAAAATTAGATTTAATGGAGAGGAGAGAGATGGCACCATAGAAAATTACCTTAAAAAGTGGCATTTGTCTCAAGTGGATTTAATGAGGAAGAGGTGAGGATTTATTAGGTAAGTGTGTAGGAAGGAATGTTGGGAGGAATGACATATGATAAATGGTGAAATTTAAAATTGAAGAAAAGTTTATGGGCAGGTTAGAAAAGGATAATTAAATAATTAATGGAAGATTAATTAATTGATAGAGTTTTAGAGGAAATATGTGGTAGTGGCCAGGATTATATTAATTAATATAACCTTTAAAAGAATGGGATAGTAGTTTAATTAATTTTAGAAGAATAATTATATAATAATAGAAATTTTAATTGATTATGGGATAATGATGTGAAATAATTAAATTTAGAATTTTAATTAATTTATAATGTGAATTAAGATTTCAGGTGTCTATAGACCCCATATAAATGAATGAAGATAGAAGGATAAAAACACACATGAGTAAATACTCCTCCTATAATATAGGTAATAAGAGATCATGCATCCACCTCAAGATGATTTTTCTTGTGCTAATGGTAGATGATCAACACTAAATGCTAAAGATGATAAAAAATTGTTGAAAAACATTTCTCCCCTTAGGAAGAAGTGAATCAAAAGATGCATGTAGGATGTTTTCCCATTCCTCAAAGGAATATTATGGACTAAAATTTGGGTAAGTGCACCAATCTGTGACACAATTTTGGCTCTTAAGATGCCACTTTATTTTTTATTTTTTTTCTAAAATCAAGAAAATCTGATTTGCACAAGAAATTGAAGATAGTTATGCTCAAAATTTCAAGATGTGGCAAGAAAAAAAGTTGAAGTTCTCCGAGTCTAGTTTCTAAGCTACTATTGTTTTTGAAATTAATGAAAATTAAGGGTCTCAAAAAGGGGGGGGGGGCAAAATAGGTCATGTTTTTATCAAAAAAATAGCATAGCGCCTGAGGGCTCCCCCCTTTTTGATTGCCTTTTTTTAAGAATTTCAAAAATTCCAATGGTGATAAATTAGCTAACACCATTTAGTTTATTCTCATTCTTTTGGATAATTTTTTTAATGAATATATAATATTTTTTGAAATTTCAAAGTGGACACATCTTGAAAAGCTAAAATTTGAGCGTGCTCCGCCCTAAATTTTTTACAAACTAATCAAAAATTGATTCTTTTTTTTTCATCATGTGTAGAATGGAGTCTAGTTTCAAAAAATGTAATTTCTTTCACATTTCGATGAACGAGTAAAAATCTATTCTAAAACTAGCACATGTTGGTTTTTGACCAAAAATAGAGGAATTTACAGTAGAAGCCGTGGATCAAAACCTTAACTAAATCAAAATGATTTTTTTTTTACATATTTAGATAGCTAAGAGAGAGGTTAACTTTATTACAATTTTTTTATAAACTTGCATTGAAAGATGTGCAAATGAGACTGGGAGCATGAACAAAAATATGAGGAAATTTGGCAAATCCTATCAATTAACATGTCCAAAGTAGGCCATTTGGTGAGCGCCAAATGACTCATCACATTTGGCGAGTGCCAAATTTGGTGTGCACCAAATATGATGAGTCATTTGGGGAGCGCCAAATTTGGCATGTGCCAAATGTGATGAGTCATTTGGTGAGCGCCAAATTTGGCATGTGCCAATTGTGATGAGTCATTTGGCGCTTGCCAAATGGCCTGCTTTGCACAAAACCAAGATTTCTCCTCTTTGGTCAACAACTTTGATAATGCTTAGAGTGCACAGTTTATGATTGCAGATGGATAGTCGAGGTTTTACCTTTCATACCTTCTCTAACTTGTTATTGTAACTGGATAACTCTTTATCCCTCCGAAGTCTCTTTCTCTCAGGTCTCACTCCCTCCCACATGACCTAGACTACTCTCTCAGGTCTCTTTCCCTGCCACATAAGTACCTAAATAAATCTATCTCACTCCAACCCCCTTTCTCACTCTCCCTCTCTCTCTCTCTCCCTCTTTGGTACTTTTGTCTCTCTCACTCCATCTCCCTCTCTTAGGTTGTTATCTTTCTCTCTTTGTCTCTCTCTCTCTCAAGTCTCTCCCTCCTACCCCCTCTCCCTCTTTTAGGTTTTCCACTCACTCCCTCTATCTCTCTCCCATTACCTCTATCTCACTCACTCTATCTGTCACTCTCTCTCAGGTATCTCCATCCCCCCCCCTCTCTCTCTCTCACACACTCCCTCTCTTCTTACACTCCCTCTCTCTCACTCTCTCCCACTTTGACTCTCTCCCTCTCTCTCAAGTCTCTCCCTCCCACCCCCTCTCCCTCTCTCTCTCTCTCAAGTATCTCCATCCTACCCTCTATCCCTCTCTCTCTTTTTCAAGTCTCCCCCTCCTACCCCCTCTCCCTCTCATAGTCACTCCCTCTATCTCTCTTCCACTCCCTCCCTCTCTCACTCCCTCTATCTCTCTCCCTCTACATCTCCATCTCTCTCAAGTATCTCCCTCCCACCACCTCTCCCTCTCTCTCATTCCCTGTATTTATCTCCCACTCTCTCTCAAGTCTTTCCCTCCCACCCCATCTCCCTCCCCCTCTATCTCTCAAGTCTCTCTCTTCTACCCCCTCTCCCTCTTTTAGGCCTCTCTTTATCTCTCTCACTTACTCCCTCTATCTCTCTCCCACATCTTCTCTCTCTCACTCCCTCTATCTCTCTCCCTCTCTCTCCCCCTCTCTCTCATATATCTCCGTCCCACCTCCTCCCACTCTCTCTGTCTCCCTCTATCTCGGGTATCTCCCCCCACCCCTCTCTCTATATATATCTCTCTCACTCCCTCCATCTCTCTCGAATCCCTTTATCTCGATTACTCCCTCTCCCTCCCACCCCTTGTCCATATCTTGAGTCTCTCTCTCTCTCTCACTCCTTGTATCTCTCCCATCCCTCTATCTCCCGCTCCCTCTCTCTCCTACTCTCTTCGGTCTCTCCTTCCCACCCCCTCTCTCCCACTTTGTCTCCCTCTCCTTCTCTCTCGGGTGTCTGACTCCCACCCTCTCCTTATCTCTTAGGTTTCTCCCTCCCACCCCCTATCCCTCCCTCTCTCTCTCTCACTCTCTCTCTTTGTCTCTATGTCTCTCCCTCTCTCTCTCCCACTCCCTCTATCTCTCTCCCAGTTTGTCTCTCTCCCTCTCTCTCTCACTCCCTCTATCTCTCTCCCACTTTGAATCTCTCCCTCTTTCTCAGGTCTCTCCCTCCCTCCCACCCTCTCCCCCTCTTTCTCTTTCTCTCTCTCAAGTATCTTCCTCCTACATCATATTCCTCTCTCTCTTTTTCAAGTCTCCCCCTCCTAACCCCTCTCCCTCTCATAGTGACTCCCTCTATTTATCTTCCACTCCCTCACTCTTTCACTCCCTCTCTCCCTCTCCCTCTCCCTCTCCATCTCTCTCAAGTATGTCCCTCCCACCACCTCTCCCTCTCCCTCTCTCTCAAGTAGAGGGTTTAGGGATTAAGGGTTAAGGGTTCAGGGTTGAGGGATTAAGAGGGTATGGGGGTTGAGGTCTTTGGGTATAAGGGTTAAGGGTTGAGGTATTAAGAGGGTATAGGGGTTGAGGTATTAGGGTTTAAGGGTTGATGGATTAATATTGTAGAGGGGTTGAGGGATTAGGGTTTAAGGGTTGAGGGTTGAGGATTTGATGGATTAAGAGGGTATAGGGGTTGAGGGATTAGGGTTTAAGGGTTGAGGGTTGGGGGATTAAGAGGGTATAGGGGTTGATGGATTAGGGTTTAAGGGTTGAGGGTTGAGGGTTGAGGGTTGAGGGATTAAGAGGGTATAGGGGTTGAGGGATTAGGGTTTAAGGGTTGAGGGTATGGGGGTTGAGGGATTAGGGTTTAAGGCTTAAGGGTTGATGGATTAAGAGGGTATAGGGTTGTGGGATTAGGGTTTAAGGGTTGAGGGATTAAGAGGGTATGGGGGTTGAGGGATTAGGGTTTAAGGGTTAAGGGTTGAGGGTTGAGGGATTAAGAGGGTATAGGGGTTGAGGGATTAGGGTTTAAGGGTTGAGGGTTGAGGACTGTGCAATTAAGAGGGTATGGGGGTTGAGGGATTAAGGTTTAAAGGTTAAGGGTTGAGGTTTGAGAGGGTATAGGGATTGAGGGATTAGGGTTTAAGGGTTAAGGGTTGAGGGATTAAGATTGTAGAGGGTTGAGGGATTAGGGTTTAAGGGTTGAGGGTTGAGATATTAAGAGGGTATAGGGGTTGAGGGATTAGGTTTTAAGGGTTAAGGGTTGAGGAATTAAGAGGGTGTGTGGGTTGAGGGATTAGGGTTTAAGGGTTAAGGGTTGAGGGTTTGAGGGATTAAGAGGGTATAGGGGTTAAGGGGTTAAGGGATTAGAGTTTAAGGGTAGAGAGTAGAGGGGTTGAGTGATTAAGAGGGTATAGGGGTTGAGGGATTATGGTTTAAGGGTAGAGGGTAGAGGGGTTGAGGCATTAAGAGGGTATAGGGGTTGAGGGATTAAGAGGGTATGGAGGTTGAGGGGTTAGGGTTTAAGGGTTAAGGGTTGAGGGTTGAAGGATTAAGAGAATATAGGGGTTGAGGGTTGAGGGTTGAGGGATTAAGAGGGTATGGGGGTTGAGGGATTAGGATTTAAGGGTATAGGGTTGAGGTTTGAGGGATTAAGAGGGTATAGGGGTTGAGGGATTAGGGTTTAAGGGTTGAGGGTTGAGGGCCGGGGGATTAAGAGGGTATGGGGGTTGAGGGATTATGGTTTAAGGGTTAAGGGTTGAGGTATTAAGAGGGTATAGGGGTTGATGGATTATGGTTTAAGGGTTGAGGGTTAAGGGTTGAGGGATTATGATTGTAGAGGGGTTGAAGGATTATGGTTTGAGGGTTGAGGGTTGAGGGGTTGAGGGTAGAGGGGTTGAGGGATTAGGGTTTAAGGGTTGAGGGTTGAGGGATTAAGAGGTATAAGGGTTGTGGGATTAGGGTTTAAGGGTTGAAGGTTGAGGGTTGAGGGTTGAGGGTTGAGGGTTGAGGGATTAAGAGGGTATGGGGGTTGAGGGATTAGGGTTTAAGGGTAGAGAGTAGAGGGGTTGAGGGATTAAGAAGGTATAGGGGTTAAGGGATTGGGGTTTAAGGGTTGAGGGCTGAGGGATTAAGAGGGTATAGGGATTGAGGGATTAGGGTTGAAGTGTTGAGGGTTGAGGGATTAAGAGGGTATAGGGATTGAGGGATTACGGTTTAAGGGTTGAGGGTTGAGGGTTGAGAGATTAAGAGGGTATAGGGGTTGAGGGATTAGGGTTTAAGGGTTGTGGGTTGAGGGATTAGGGTTTAAGGGTTGAGGGCTGAGGGATTAAGAGGGTATAGGGATTGAGGGATTAGGCTTAAGGGTAGAGAGCAGAGGGTTGAGTGGGATTAAGAGGGTATAGGGCTGAGGGATCGTGGCTCATGGCAGAGGGTTGACGCATTAAGAGGGTATAGGGGTTGAGGGATTAGGGTTTAAGGGTTGAGGGTTGAGGGATTAAGAGGGTATGGGGGTTGAGGGATTAGGTTTTAAGGGTGAGGGTTGAGGGATTAAGAGGGTATAGGGGTCTAGGGATTAGGGTTTAAGTGTTGAGGGATTAAGATTGTAGAGGGGTTGAGGTGTTGAGGGATTAAAAGGGTATAGGGGTTTAGGGATTAGGGTTTATGGGTTGATGGCTGAGGGATTAAGAGGGTATAGGGGTTTATGGATTAGGGTTTAAGGGTTGAGGGTTGAGGGATTAAGAGGGTATGGGGGTTGAGGGATTAGGATTTAAGGGTTAAGGGTTGTGGTTTGATTTGTTTAGGAGGCTATAAGTGTTGAGGGATTAGGGTTTAAGGGTTGAGGGATTAAGATTGTAGAGGGGTTAAGGGATTAGGGTTTAAGGGTTGAGGGTTGAGGGGTTGAGGGATTAGGAGGGTATAGGGGCTGAGGGATTAGGGTTTAAGGGTTGAGGGTATGGGGGTTGAGGGATTAGGGTTTAAGGGTTAAGGGTTGAGGTTTGATTTGTTTAGGAGGCTATAAGTGTTGAGGGATTAGGGTTTAAGGGTTGAGGGGTTGAGGGATTACGAGGGTATAGGGGTTGAGGGATTAGGGTTTAAGGGTTGAGGGTTGAGGGTTGAGGGATTAAGAGAGTATAGGGGTTGAGGGATTAGAGTTTAAGAGTTAAGGTTTGAGGGTTGAGGGATTAAGAGGGTATAGGGGTTGAGGGACTAGGTTTTAATGATAGAGAGTAGAGGTGTTGAGTGATTACGAGGGTATAAGTGTTGAAGGATTATGGTTTAAGGTTAGAGGGTAGAGGGGTTGAATCATTAAGAGGGTATAGTGGCTGAGGGATTAGGTTTTAAGGGTTGAGGGATGATGGATTAAGAGGGTATGGGGTTGAGGGATTATGGTTTAAGGGTTAATGGTTGAGGGTTGAGGGATTAGGGTTTAAGGGTTAATGGTTTAGGGATTAAGAGAGTATAGGGGTTGAGGGATTAAGGTTTAAGGGTTGAGGGTTGAGGGATTAAGAGGGTATAGGGTTTGAGGGATTAGGGTTTAAGGGTTGAGGGTTGAGGGATTAATAGGGTATGGGGGTTGAGGGATTATGGTTTAAGGGTTAAGGTTTGAGGGTTGAGGGATTAAGAGGGTATAGGGGTTGAGGGATTAGGGTTTAAGGGTAGAGAGTAGAGGGGTTGAGTGATTAAGAGGGTATAGGGGTTGAGGGATTAGGGTTTAAGGGTATAGGGTAGAGGGGTTGAGGAATTAAGAGGGTTGAGGGATTAGGGTTTAAGGGTTGAGGGATTAAGATTGTATGGGGTTTGAGGGATTGGGGTTTAAGGGTTGAGGGTTGAGGGTTGAGGGATTAAGAGAGTATAGGGGTTGATGGATTAGGGTTTAAGAGTAGAGAGTAGAGGGGTTGAGTGATGAAGAGGGTATAGGGGTTTATGTATTAGGGTTTAAGGGTTGAGGGATTAAGATTGCATGGGGGTTTAGGGTTAAGGGTTGAGGGTTGTGGGATTAAGAGGGTATAGGGGTCGAGGGATTAGGGTTTAAGGGTAGAGAGTAGATGGGTTGAGTGATTAAGAGGGTATAGGGGTTGAGGGTTTAGGGTTTAAGGGTAGAGGGTAGAGGGGTTGAGGCATTAAGAGGGTATAGGGGTTGAGGGGTTAGGTTTTAAGGGTTGAGGGTTGAGGGTTAAGGTTTGAGGGATTAATATTGTAGAGGGGCTGAGGGATTAGGGTTTAAGGGTTGAGGGTTGAGGGATTAAGAGGGTATGGGGGTTGAGGGATTAGGGTTTAAGGATTAAGGGTTAATGGTATAGGGTTTACAGTTTAAGGGTTCCACTCCCTCTTTCTCCCACTCCCTCTCTTAGGTATTCCTCCCCACCATAAGTGAATAAATTCTTTCCCTCTCAAGTCTCTCTCTTGGGTCTCACTCCCTCCCATGCTACCTAGACTAATTTGTGTCACTCCAATGCCCTCTCTCACAATCCCTCTCTGTTAGGCCTCACTTACCTTCCACGCTACTCTCTTAGTTCTCTCCTTCCCACCCTCTCTCACCCACTTTGACTCCCTCTCCTTCTCTCTCAGGTTTCTCCCTCCCACCCTCTCTCCCTCTCTCTCTTAGGTTTCTCCCTCCCACTCCCTCTCCCTCCCCCCCTCTCTCTCTCAAGTCTCTCCATCCTACCCCCTCTCTCTCTCCCACTCCCTCTCTCTCCCACTCCCTCTCTCTCTCTCCCACTTTGTCTCTCTCCCTCTCTCTCTCAGGTCTCTCCTTTTCAAAACAACATATTTGGCACTCGCCAAATTTGGCGCTCTCAAAATTTGGCGAGTGTCAAATGTGTTTTACCTTGAAACAGTAAAATAGGGGTTGACCCCATGATTCAGGCCCACTTTCTCCTGTATTTGTCTGGTTCAACGCTTTATTCGAATCAAATACACCTTTTTTTATGCAATTGACTTCATATTGTACCAATATATGGTTGATCCATCGCCTTTTTACCACCAATCTACATGGTAGACAATGTAGAAGAATTTTTTTTGAAGTTTCTACATCATTTTATATTTTCTGAGGTAATATATTGATTTTGGTAATATTGAAATTTTTATATTTAGTATATTTGTTTGTTTCTGATAATATAAACTAAATTTATTAATCATAACAATCGGACATAGAATTCAACATTGAACTAGATGGAATTTGCATAAAAAGTTTAATTTTTATGAGTTTGAAGAACAAAAAAATGAAAAACATGACATTTAATTAACATAAATTTACTTATGAATTTTATTTGCATTGATTATAGTAGTCCATTTCTAGCATGGCTAGTGGAATTCACTCTATTTCATTTTATTTTCAACTAATTTGGAAAACCTAATAGCTTTCATCAATATTAATGCAAGTGTCCATTAATTTTTTTGTTCCATAAAAAATTCACCTTCATCACATGTGCTTAGAAAAATTCAAGTGAGTTGACATAGTTTTTAATGCAAGTTTCCACATACCATTTACCTTTCTAATAAATAAAAAAATGGGAAATTTTTTCCAATTGAGAATTCTTATTGTCTTTCTAAGTTACCTCATTGCCAAAGAAATAGTGAATAATTATAAGATATAGCATCACAAACCCTTCTTTGAATTCATATTCTTCATGACTTCGTTGACAATCAAAAATTTGGTTTTGAGAACAATAAAAACAAGATTCTCTAGTTTTAATTTAGGTGGAAACAACTTATACCATGGGTTTGTGATGTGAAGCAGGAAGACAAAACCTTCAACAATCATAATTATATCAGTTTCAAACAATCTTCAATCACAAAAACCTCAATTCAATGCTGAACTAACCAATTCACATTCACAACATAGAAAATTGTTCATATCTTATCATATCTTAGTCACTAGAACCATCTCTAATGCATCTAAACACTAAACCCTTGCTTTAGACCTTTCTATTCTTGAAGCAAGGAGGGTTTATTCAAAATCAATGTTCCGCGCCTCTGGAGAAAGAGCAGTTTGTAAGTTCAATTTTTTCAAAAAGGTCATCTTTAGTGAGCATTGTCAAATGTTAGGATTTTATTTAATGTTGAGTATATTGTGTTCAGTAAGGTCAATTAGACCATTTTATAATGTATTTGGACCTAAGGGAGTTCAGTTGTGTCATAGCTTGCAATTTGGCTAAATGTGGTAAGAAAAGTTGCTAAAAGATGCAAAAGTTGCAGATTTGGAGGTAGTTGAAATGAAATCAAAATATGTATAATAACCTTCAATTCCTTGAAGGAGAGGTTGTTGGTTGATTTGTACCCCATTTTTTTTATCAAGAATAATGTTATTTTCTAGAAATTTATTGGTTTCTCTCACTTTTCTTGTTGCTATATGGCCTGTACGGACTCTAAGATGATATGAAACTGGTTGGATGTTGTATATTAATGAATTATCTTTCATTTTCACCTATTTAAAGGCTCTAACTATTTGCATAGTGAAATTTATATTGTTTTTATTGCTGCTACCTACTTTCACAGTGTTCTTGGATTGAAGGGTTTCATTATGTAATTCGACCCATTACATTTTTTCTGCCTACTGTAACTTGTGGAATGGGTCCTCTAACTTTTAAAATAAATGCCTAACCTATGTATAATGTTGTGGGGTCAAAGTTGGGTGTTTGGGATGATGTTCTAGGATTGTAGCAGGGTCTTTTCATGGTGAAAATTAGGGCTTCAAGTGGTGTTTTAAAAAAATGTGGGAAGGAATGTCCATGTAATGTATTATTCACCATGTGCAGGGTCTCGTAAGTGTGTTTGGTGCTTTGTATGGATTTGGTGGGTTTGGGAGATAGGAGTTTCATTAAAACCCCAAGTATTTTGCTTGAAATTGAGGGTTTGGTGTATTAGGGGTCTAGAGGTCTTGGACCTGGAAAATAATCAGGAAATTGGAGGTTTTGAAACATAAAATAATAATTTTTGAGGAGTTTGAGTGAATATGTAGTGTTTAAAAGGTACTCTCTTTGTAAATTAGGCCAATTGAATAGCCTTTTTCAAGGCGAGTCTATTGGAAGTCAATGTTGGTCCAAAGGAGTTGATGTTGGGGTTTACCTAAGTTTTATAACTTGCAAATGGGTATCTTAATCATCCCTGATTTTGTCAAGTGTTTTGGAAAATCTTGGTGAAACGACCCTTGAACCAAGTTACCTATGCTACAAGGGAAAACTTGGTAAAAGTTGGGATATTTAGTTGAACATCTAATTTTTCTTTGGAATCTGATCGATTCTCATTGATTTGGTGTATTGAATGGTTTACACCCCTCTCTGCACCCCAATCTATTTTAATGCTCACAATTTCTACTTTTACAAATTTTGGAAAAGTTCCGGAGCAACCCACAAATTCTGGAACAACTTCAAGTGTTGTCCCACAAGTTCTAGAGCATCTGTGCACAAATTTCGAAGCAACATATTTTGGTGAATTTTTCTCTCAAACCACAAACTGGGTTTTTGTGAAATTTAATGGGTTTTGTCACCATATTGTCTTTGAATTTCAGGCCAAAACTCTCCAGAACCTAGATCGTAAGTTTCAAGATATGATGAAATCTTTGACTACTGCAACTAAAAATATCTTACTTTCATCATCATGCTCAGTCTTGATAACTTCATAATTAGGCAAAATATACATTTTTACATGGCTAAAGGATGAGTCATTATTTTGTCTCATCAAACATTTCATTTTGAAAGTACATCAACAAAAACATCTCTATTTGAAGACACTCCACAAATGACATCTCAAGTTGGAGGTACAACATCGTTTACATGTCAATCTCAAGGTATGTCATCAATTGCACCTCCAATTGAAGGTATGTGATCTATCCCCAATGTTGTTGACCTTCCCAATATTGACACAAATTTATATTTGAGAACTTCTAGAGTTTTGCATAGAAAACCAACTTTTTTTATTGATATTGATTCCAATGTTTTGAAATGGATGCCTAATAAGATTCCAAAATGTACATGTCAAAGATATGCATAGAGGATATGGAGTTTGTTTTTTGCGAAGCTAAGTGAGGGTGGAAGATGCCAACTTTTTGTTGAAATGATGAGGCAACTCAAATTTAGGCCCACCATGAAGGCTCTTGGGCTAAGAGTTTTGAATGAATCAAGTGAAAATTCCACTATAAAGAACTTGATGAGTGTATACGAGAGCGTGGGTTCCACCTCATGCACGAATAAAAGTTTTTCCACATGACGTGTGATGATAAAAACACTATTAAGTAGTCAAACAAAGAATAATATGAATCTTACAAAGGAAAGAAAGTCTTTGAAAGTAATTAGATCATCTCTAATGAGAGCCAAAGGCGTGAAAGAGTGGAGGATCCAAATAGCAATGAGTTATGGCAATTCTCGGGTAGAGTGCCACGGAAAGACAAAAGGATTGCTCAAGGCTTGAGATCTTTAATTGTGATTATTGGAAGGATAACACAAGGACCTCTCCTAATCAAATAGATGTTGTAAGAAGGAGAATTGGCAGTAAAAACCATGAGCCACATCCAATGCATTATTTGGATACCACTTAAACCCAATTTTTTGCTGATTTTTTACAAAAGTTTCTTGAAATTAAGATATGTGAAAGGTATTTTGAAATCCTAAATTCTTTTTATGTAAAATTAAATCACACATGCACTACTTGTTGTTGAAGGGCTCATATTGAGTTTTCTAACCATTATGATGTTTATCGACGTATATGTGTAGATATGCATACTGACAATGTTTTGCAAGAATGTAAGATAATGCCTTCACCTAAATCATCAAGGAAATTTTTGTCTTCCATTCTATGTGAAAGAGAGGATGGTCAATTTTTTTTACCAAAAACCATGTTTGGATGGCACATGTGATCATTGTGGTGGCATGCAACATTTTCCAATTTTCCAACACATGGCTAGTACACACACAATTGGAGACAAAATAATAGAATTTGGCAAATATAAGACACCGACATATAGTCTAAAAGATGAGAAAGAAGCAAAGAAGTGTGAATTGGTCAGTGATAAGATTCCAATGTATCAATTTATGGGAATTTTCCGTGATCAGGTGGTCTATGAGTATGCAAGGAATACACACAAAGAACAATGGTTGGACTCACGGTTCAAGTTATGAAAGAACACATTTCCACCTCATCATATCATTTCAGTTGTTGACTTCGTTGAGAACTACACACTACAACCATAGAATGAGGTGAAATCATAGTACTACAACTCCACACAGGTTTTCTATATTTATGCATATAACATTCATTCATGCAAATGATAGTATAGAGTAAAATAGGAAAGTATTGAGGGAGTATCACTTTTACATCAGTGATGATCATACACATTCTATAGAGTTTGTGAAAGGTTGCTTTCATATGTTCTATGCTGATCTAGATAGCCAAGGCATATCATTTAGTCAACATATCATATGGTTAGATAATTGTACATCACAATTAAATAACGCCAGAATGTTTTACTAGTTGAGCAGGATGCATAGGATTAGTCGTGTTCAGCATATGTGGAACTTCTTAGAGGTCGGGCATGGAAAGGGGGAGCATGATGGAGCAGGTGCATGTATCAAAAGAGCCCTAGCACGAGAAGAGTTAAAGTACAAAAATAGTGTAAAGCTGATAGATACAAGATCAATTGTCCAGTGGTGCAATGGTGCAATGGGTCTAGGTAGTGAAGGTAATTCTTTAGTTCGTAGATTTTTTCATTTAGTAGATGATACTAAAATTGAAAAATATGAGGATTGTTGTACACTAACAAGATCGAGCGAGCTACACTCTTTTAGAAGCTCCAATGCAGGTACATGGACTATCCATAAAAGGAATATGGCATGCTTTTTTTATGCATATAAAATTCAATCATGGAATGATTGCGAGTCAACAAAGTGGGTTGACAAATAGTCTGTAAGAAGTCTAACCCCACTTGAAACTTATCAACTCCTGATAGCTCTAAAAATCACAAAGATGCAATCATCCATTGGCTTTGATCATGTATCAGACCTACTAGAACCAGTTAATATATCTTACTTACAAGTTTTATTATGTTTCTCAGTAAATACATTTAACAAGATGAACCTATCAATGCAGGGAATGTTTATGCGGTGATTGCAGATGAAGACAATGAAGAGGGTACATATTATTACCTATTCCATTGTATCGAGGCCAAAAATAAATTTGAGTCCCCAGTTATAGATGGAGAAAACATAGAATATCCTATAGGTTCGGTGGTTGTTACTGGAACATGGCTTGGAAGGTATCCAATTAAGAATGTTGCAGTTTGGTTATTTGAGGACTTCAACACACATCAAAAAATTCTTCACTACTCAAACCTTGTCATCACTACTAATTTTGATTTGATCAAATATAAGGGCAGACCTGCGAACAAGAACTTGTGGAAAGTGTGTGAGTTTGACCATGAGGCAATAATTGACACAATAAAGAGTAGAGAAAACCTAGATGGTTCCGTGGATTGATTTGTAAGTATGCACATTGAATTTTTAAAGTCATGTTATTGATCACTCTTTTGGACCAACACCTTGCAGTCAGGCTTTTTCACCATTAGTGTTTTATGTCATATGCATTTACAACTTCCATTGATCCTTTTATGATTGTGACTGTAGGTAATACTGAAGTTTTTCAAAGTATATAAAAAAATTGGTTGGTGGTGCAAGTGTTTAGTGGTATGAGAAACATCGGTTGCTGGTGCATTTTCTGGTTCTCAATCTTATCTTTCTTTTCCATCTTGTAGATTTATCGGATTCTTATATGCTACATGTTTTATGTTAAGAATCTTAGTGATATATTTGAAATTTATATGTAGGATCATGGAGAGATGATAAAGTAGCAAAGGGGAACAAAACCATTGTAGGAAATTCAATCGACCTCCTTATCTAGCATGCATGAAGGTGATAGTAGGTCTCATTAGCTGTATGACTGGCATTATTTAGTTATTGCTCTTTTAATGATTTTTATGTGAGTCTATGTCTAAGATTGAGAGGATTTTGCAGGTTTTTTGTGGACCAAATTCCTATGATACTACAAAATCATAGAGAGGCTACGACCCATGTGTTTCATAGGGAGTAGGGGATGTACATGTTTTGAACCATTTTGGAATGTAAATAACTGGGCCAACCGAGGTGGAATGGAGAAACAAAACTGGGCAACAACTCCTTTTGTTTCTTCTCAAGTACAATATATTTCATGAGCTGTGTTGCGAATGGGAGGATTATTTCCTTGCATCCATTGATAAAAGTATTGAAAAATGGGAAGATTTTCAAGATGTTCTTCCATTACTATTGTAATATTTTTCATTGACTTAGAGTATTTTTTTATATATATATTTTTTGAGAAATTAATACATGCAAATATGTATATTCCTTAATATATGCCTCAATTAAATGTGTATATTACATTTAAAATTAGTTGTAATGCTTCATGGTTTACATTTAAAGTTTTCTTCAAGGAAAAACATGTGGATTTATGAGTAAGAATGAAATAATGTCTAATATAATTGTAGAAAGGCATATTTTATTGCCCCTACAGATGCAGAGGTGGTGGTAATCCAAGACACAAATTGACACAACTTCTCTCAAATATGCCAAGCAAGACATCAACTTTCAATTAACTCAACCTTGTAAAATAACATCAAACTCAACAAGGACCCTATAGAGGTTGTCAACATCCAAGCAATGATAATTAAATCAAATTTGCACAATACCCAAGGTAGATTCATTGAATTCCTCAAAACTCACCTTTTGTCAATCCTACCAAATTGACTAGCTACTGAGCTTGGCAAGCTAGTGAGCTCACTAGATTTCCAAATCAGTAGGGTTGAAAAGGTAGGGGCATCATATGCCTCATATAAATCAATGCAACCTAGGTCATCTCTCACATACCTCAATTCCACCTAAGACTCCTTTGGAGCAACTTGCTAAAAATTTGAAAACAACGCTGTCCAACCTTACTTTTTCATGTAAAACCACCCAAAAATCCACCTAGGCAATCACCAAAAAAAAGTATGCACACCTCCTAATGTAGAGTGGATCAACGAAGATATCATTTGACACAAATTTTCTCAAATATGCCCACTAAGACATCAACATTCACTTGACTCAATAGGGTACCTCAACTTCCCAACCATGGACTCTTGGAAACAACATTAGGCCTTAAATTCCTTGTAGCCCTGTCAACTAGGAAATTCAACAATAAAACTGGTTGGAGGAAAGAACCATGCAATTGACATAGGTTTCAAACCCCTTATGCAAGCCTCTTTAAACCCCCGAGATCTCAGGGTATGACATTCAATAAAACAACTACTATGGACTAATCTACAATGCCAAAAGGGGACCTAATGAGGCTATTCAAAATAAGAACCATGATGTAGAGTGGATCAACCAAATAGGAGAGATGACACACATTCTCTCAAATATGCCCACTTGGACATCAATTCACCAAACTCACAATAGGGTAACCTTGCCACTTGACATGGGATTTTGGCCAATCAGATTGAGATAGAGGTTTAGACTAGATTTATTACCCCAAAACATGTTTCTCCTGACCACTCCATAACATAAAACCCGTAACTTTCACCTAAGGAATTCCATTTTCTCATCACTTCTAGTCTTTACCTCTTTTTACCTAACCCTTGTAGCACTTCCGGTAGGGACAGTCACAAAAACCACATACAAGCCTATAGGTAGCCACTAAATTTGGACAACAAATGGATGCCCCTAAGTCTCAAACCCTCACTTCTTGATGAACAAAGGTAAATGCACAACAAGACAAAAGGTAATGCTACAAGGTAGGCCTAATAGGGCTACTCAAAATTACTAAATACCAACTTTAAAACAAGTAACCATTGCATTTCAAATTTGTTGCTTTAAGCAACTTACAATTTACAATTTCTAGATTCTCCACCCTAATGACTACAAATAATGACCTCTAAACCCACACAAATGGCTTCAAATAGACTTATTACATCAACAAACTCCATTTTTCTCACACTCATATACAAATACACAAGTAGGCCTTCAGCAATACAAAGACAACTTCTAGTGCAAGATTGAAATTTTCACATTTTTTATCAGTAGACCGAAAACTCATCCTAAAACATACCTAATGGTCTTAATTGACCTTATTCAAGGTAAAGCATTCTCAAAATACCCACAACAACCTATTGACCAACCTATTCACCATTAGATAATCAAATATTGAGGGTGAGGTGTAGGCAAGTGTTTATTGAAAACCCATATTCCAAACCTTCCCACAACCAACCCAAGCCTGAAAAAACTTCAAGAAGGTTTGTACAAGATTAAAAGTTCAAGAGATATCACTACCCCTAAATATTTCTTCAAACCCTAGCACTAAACCGCCATTTTCCACTAAAAAATGCACCATTTGACATCTACGACATCACCTAAAAACCCTCTATTCACCTCCCTTGCACACAAAACTTTGCACACATTTTTTATAACCCTAACTAAACCTTTCCATTGAGTTACAAAAGAATACAGTGGGTGGAAGCCTAAATATGACATTTTAATGCACTCAAAACCCTTAAAATAGGGTATACAGACCGACCCTCAGTAATTGGCTTCTAAAATGCACAAAATCACTTGAAATCCAAAAAAAATAAAAATAAAATGGAGTTAAGTCTGCTTCCCACCAAATTCCATTGAAAAAGAGAGCACAATCGCTTTGAGATACGTTTAACCGAATCGATCCCTTAAGGGTCCAAAGTGCAAAAGGACAACAATCTTTGATAGGGTATTAATTGTAAATCGTGGTGATTATGAAATATTTTTCTGAACCTAGGAGATCAAGTTGGGCCCCTCTACAATAACCTCTCTTAGTTTTTTTCTATCTCAGAGGCATTTTCCTATGGTGGCAAATTTTTACTTGGGGAAAAAGTTGTCAAATGCAAGTAGGTGAAAGTTGTAAAGTGGTACAACTTTTATTTTGTAGCTCATGTGACTAAATATATTGTTCCAACGCATTTGGATAGGTATGTTTATGCTAGGCATGGTCCTATTTCACACCCAAATACGCGGAATCACTCTGAGCTATGTTCAATCAGATTGATCCCTTAAGGGTCCAAAGTGCAAAATGGCTGCAAACTTCAACATGCTATTACTTAGACACTGTGATGCTTAGAAAATTCTTGTATGATCCTACAAGATCACGTTGGGCCCATATACAATAAACTCTCTCGATTTTCTCTATCTCAGGGGCATTTTCCTATGGTGGAAAATTTTCACTTGGGGAAAAAGTTGTCAAATGCAAGTAGTTGAAAGTTGCAAAGTGGTGCAACTTTCGTTCTATAGCTCATGTGACCAAACAAAATATTTCAACACATCCGAATAGGTAATTTTACACTAGACATGGTCCTCTTTCACACCCAAACATGTGGAATCACTCTAAGCTATGTTCAACCAGATCGATCCCTTAAGGGTCCAAAGTGCAAAATGGTTGCAAACTTCAGCATGCTATTACATAGACACCGTGATACCTAGAAACTTCTAGTTTAATCCTAAAATATTGTGTTGGGCCCATCTACAATAACCTCTCTCGGTTTTCACTATATCAAAGGCATTTTCCTATGGTGGCGAATTTTCACTTGGAGAAAAAGTTGTCAAATGCAAGTAGTTGAAAGTTGCAAAGCAGTGCAACTTTCATTCTGCAGCTCGTGTGACCAAAAAAAATATTCCAATGCATCTGAATAGGTATGTTTATGCTAGGAATGGTCCTCTTTTGCACCCAAACACACGAAATCACTCTGAGCTATGTTCAACTGGATTGATCCCTTAAGGGTCCAAAGTGCAAAATGGTTGCGAACTTCAACATCCTATTACTTGAACACCATGATGTTTAGAAAATTCTCATCTTATACTGCAAGATCATGTTGGGACCCTCTATAATAACCTCTCTCAGTTTTCTCTATCTTGAAGGCCTTTTCTCGTGGTGGCGAATTTTCACTTGGGGAAAAAGTTGTCAAATGCAAGTAGTTGAAAGTTGCAAAGTGGTGCAAATTTCATTCTGTAGCTCGTGTGACCAAATGAACTATTCCAATATGTTCGAATAGGTATATTTACGTTAAGCATGGTCCTTTTTTGCACATAAACACGTGGAATCACTTCAAGCTATGTTCAACTGGATCGATCTGTTAAGGGTCCAAAGTGCAAAATGGCTACAAACTTTGCATGCTATTACTCAAAAACCATGATTCTTAGAAACTTATCATCTGATCTTACAAGATATTTTTGGGCCCATATACAATAACCTCTCTCAATTTTCACTATCTCAGAGGCATTTTCTTGTGGTGGTGAATTTTCACTTGGAGAAAAAGTTGTCAAATACAAGTAGTTGAAAGTTGCAAAATGATGCAACTTTCGTTCTTCAGCTTGTGTGATCAAACAAACTATTCCAATGCATCTGAATAGTTATTTTTACACTAGTCATGGTCCTCTTTTGCACCCAAACATGCAGAATTGCTCTGAGCTACGTTCAACCAGATCGATCCCTTAAGGGTGCAAAGTGCAAAATGGTTGTAAAATTACACATGCTATTAATCGGACACCGTGATGCTTAGAAAATTTTCATTTGATTCTATGAGATCAAGTTATGCCCCTCTACAATAACCTCTCTCAATTTTTTCTATCTCAGAGGCCTTTTCCTATGGTGGCGAATTTTCACTTGGGGAAAAATTTGTCAAATGCAAGTAGTTGGAAGTTGCAAAGTGGTGCAAATTTTGTTCTGCAGCTCGTGTGACCAAACAAACTGTTCCAAAACATCCAAATAGGTATTTTTACACTATTCATGGTCTTCTTTCACACCCAAACAAGCGGAATCACTCCAAGCTACATTCAACCAGATCGATCCTTTAAGGGTCCAAAGTGAAAAATGGTTGTGAACTTCAACATGCTCGTATTCAGACATTGAGACGGTTAGAAAATTATCATCTAATCCCATTGGATCATGTGGGCCTCTCTAAAATAACCTCTCTCAGTTTTCACTATCTCAGAGGCTTTTTCCCGTGGTGGCGATTTCTCGCTTGGGAAAAAGGTTGTCAAATGCAAGTAGTTGAGTGTGTAAAAATGATTTTATAGCCATTCCACCTATTGTATCCTATTGTAACTTAGTGTAATGGCATAATGAGGGGTAGGGAACATATGTGCATGGTTTTTGGAGTAGGGGAGGTGAGTTGAGTGGTTTGGTGTGATGCCCTAGTTGGCAATTTGATGAGTTTTGGTGAAATTTAGTGGTTTAAGAGTGGAAATGGTTGAATTCCTTTGGGGAAATAGTTTGTGAGGGAATTTTAAGCATGTGAAGGTTCTTTTAAGAATTTTTGATGCATTGGAAAGGTGTTAGGAGTTGTGGGAATATAATTTTCAATAAACCCACCCGTTTTAGGCTTTTAGCCATAGCATCAAGACAATGAACTATTTGATAAAATTCTTTGGTAAACATGTACGAAAAATGTGGTATTATAGACAAGGTAGTGAATCGTTTGAAAAAAATCCTCAAATAAACATGGCCTCATGGTGATGGAATGTCATGAAAATCCATAGCTGTTAGGATTTGTGACTTGAGGATTGTGATTAATGATTGGAATTGTGTTTAGTGACATTGCAGAACCTCCCCTACTACATCAATGTTTTAGGGTTTTATCCATAGTAGAAAGGAAATTAACTGTTTGATATAATGCTTTGATAGACATGCATGAAAAATGAGGTAGCATAGAAAAGGTAGTGAACTCTTCGAAAAAATGCCTAAAAAAAATGAGGTCTCATGGCAATGGAATGCCATGACAATCAAAAGCAATTTGATTGTCATGGCATTTCGTCACCATGAGACCACATTTATTTGAGACATCTTTTAAACTAGTTCACTACCTTCTCTATGGCTTGTCATGGCATTCCATCACCACATTTATTTGATGCATTTTTAAAAATAGTTCGTTGCCTTGTCTATGCTATTTCTTACTATTATGCTTTTGATATATTTTTTTGAAGCATCCATAGCTTGTTCAAAATCACTTGTTTTAGGCTTTTAGCCATAGAAACAAGGCAGTGAACTGTTTGACAAGATGCTTTGGTAGACATGTATGAAAAATGTGGTAACATAGACAAGGTAGGGAACTATTTGAAAAAAACCTCAAATAAATTTGGTCTCATAGAATGCCATGATAAGAAAATGCAATTGGCAGCTGCTCCTAGTTATTAGTTATGCAATGTGAAGAAATTGCATAGTTTCTTAGGTTGAATTTGTACAAACTATATTGTAATTGAAATTTTATCACCTATCAACATCTACTTATTAGTTATGCAAAGTGAAGTAATGCTTTGAATTTGAAAGATGTGCAATGCAATGTAATCAACGATATGAATATAAACTACAAAAATCCATTTTTTATAATTCATTAGTTAAAATATTTGTTTTATTTGCTCTCTATATCTCTATATGCTATGGAAATACCTTTCAATTCAAAAAAAAAGTTTTTATCCCTTGTTGTACAATTTTTCTCGGTTTTTCACAAACTATTATACTTTTTGTTTGTCAAAATTTTCCCCAAAAGTTTTTTGTTGCTATGCATTGGAAGCATGAAGCATACACGTGAATACACACAATATAGGTGAAGTATACATGTGAATAAGTGAGGAACAAGTAATTGAAGCATTCCAAAGGATACAAACCACCACGAAATGAGCTTATTTACACAATACGCTTTAGATGGGGCTTATTGAGCATTCAACATTAATTAATTAAGAATTAGATGTAAAAAAAATCCATGCCTACAAAATTCAAGCATACAACTTACACGATATGCATGATAACATCATTCAAGAATGGAAGTGGCAAAGTAAGAGTTTCTTTAATCAAAAAGATGAAAGGCTATACAATGATATATATTGATAAAAGTATATATAATATATCCAAAAAAACCATACAGGCTTAGTACAAAGGAGCCATATGGACATAGAATGTCACGTATATATCGATAGTACATAAGATATGTTCCAAAATTCCACATAGGCATACAACAAACAACACTAATACATAGTCATTTCCCTCTAGGGGAAGGAAATAGATCCCATGCTGTCTTCAAAATTCGGCTAGATGGAGTGACTATTGCTTCTCTTGTCTTTCAAACATGCTCGATACTCCTCATGTCTTCACTCTGGACCTTCAAATGATACAATAAAAGTAAAGATGTTAAAACATAGAAATTGAATTATGGAATGGCATATAATAGAATATATAATTTAACTTACCGCATACATATATTCATCATGCACATTTACAACATCACCACGTCCATGATTTGGAGTGACAACAACCTGTAGCAACAATGAAGATAGAAATTAAACTACATAAAAGCATCATGGAAATTTTCCATAATAGACCATAAAAGAGAAAATATAATGTCAAATCGACTAATCTATTCCATTCCTCTCTCAATGGATCAAAACTAGCTATTGTTGTAGCAACTCCATGGTCCATCGTGCCACCAACATCACTAGGGTTGTCTCTTTTCAGATATTACAAATGAAACAATATCTCAGGTATCATGTTGATATAAAGACCAAGAGGGGATAATGGAACATAAGGTGAAATAAGAGAGGTAATGAGATGGGAATAGAAGGGTGATGCAAAGAGGGGGCTCAAACTCATTCAAAGTGACAACTTGCATTCAAGAGGCATCTAACAAGATTAAAATGGCCTATTATATTTATCCAAACAATCCTCAAAGCTTGACAACAATCGGGAGTCTAACTTCTCACTTTCACCCATGTAACCTAACAGTAGTGCAAACTCAGTTTTTGGCCTTTAACTCCCATGCTTTCTAAAATACTTGACAATCAGAAGGTGGATTCAGATACCCATTTCTTATACAACATATCTCTTAACCAGATACAATTCTTTTGGACCAATCCCTTGAAATTAGACCCTCAACATTGTCTTAGGCCATGAATTAGGCCAAATTTACAAAACAACATACCTTTAAACTTAAAACAGACCCTTAAAACCTTAGGGAAACATTTCCTATGCCCTCAAACCTCTATAACCACAATCAACACCCACGGTTGACACCTCCAACATAGAAAACTCCAAAACCCTCAATTTCATGCCAAGTCAAGAGGGTTTATTCAAAGTCCCACTTGTACAACCTCCTAGACCATACCACTAACTCATACATGTATATTTTGACCCCAATATGCTCAAAATTTGGAAAAAACTCCACACTCTCATTGATTTCCACAAACCTTAGACCCAAGGCTCCATCTTCATGTGTTTAGTATACTTTCCCTTTGGAAGTCTCCCCTTCTTCAAGTGAGCCATCACCAAATCTCCAACCTTGTATTGAACATCCCTCTTCTTCAAATCTTCTCTTTCTTTGTACTTCTCAACATTCTTTTGTAGAGTTTCCTTCATTTATTGATAGATGTCCTTGATTGTAACAAAAAAATCCTCTGCTTGAGAACTTCTCCTATCAAATCCTTAAGTATATATCTTAACTCATAGACCCCTCTAGGGTGCATGCCATAGACTACTTCAAAAGGGCTCCTACCAATGCTCCTATTCATGGAGTCATTGTATGCAAATTCAGCCTGAGGTAAAATCAGATCCCAAGCTTGTCCATGCTCCTTGGTAAGACATATCGAGAGATTTCCCAATGATCTTTTCACCACTTTAGTTTGTCCATCCATTTTTGGATGGTATGAAGAGCTAAAGGACAAGTTTGTGCCAAGTTTCTTCCACAAGGTCCTCCAAAAGTGACCAATGAACTTAGAATCCTTGTCAGAAACAATGCTTAAAGGCAATCCATGTATTCTAACAACCTCCTTAAAGAAGAGACCTGCTATACCAGATGCATCATTGGTGCATTTACAAGGAAGAAAATGAGCCATCTTACTAAACCTATCAACCACCACAAAAACACTATCAAAATCTCTTTGGGTTCTAGGCAGCCCCAATACAAATTCCATACTTACACTCTCCCAAGGCCTATTGAGAATGGGAAGTGGTTGGTAAAGCCTTGAATTTGATGAATTTCCCTTTGCTCTTTGGAAAATTATGCATCATTCCACAAAATTTCTCACATCCACTTGCAACCTTGGCCAATAGTAGTACCTCCTCACTTTTTCTAAGGTCTTATCAAAGCCAAAATGACCTCCAAGACTCCCACTGTATTTCTCCTTTATAATATTCTCCCTCATTGAGAATTTAGGCACACATAATCGGCTTCCTTTGAAGAGAAAACTATTTTGCAACAAAAAATCAGAGTATTCACCATGAAAAGTATTCAAATTCTGATCACAAACGTTGTATACCTCCTTAAAATCTGCATCTTCATGATACATGTCTTTCAATGCATCAACCCCAATGATTTGGAGTTGGATCTCTTGCACTACAAGTTCCCTTCTATTGAGATCATCCACCACCTTATTTTCTTGGCCCTTCTTAAGCTTTATTGTGAATGTATAGACTTGTAAAGACTCCACCCACTTCATGTGCCTATTATCGAGTTTATCCTGTGCATTCAAGAAACTCAAAGCATGATTATCAGTATAGAAAAAAAATTCTTTCAGTAACAAGTAGTTCCTCCACTTGTTTAAGGTTTGGACTATAACATACAATTCCAAATCATAGGAATAATACTTCCTCTTTGCTTCATTAAGCCTTTCACAGAAAAATGCATCTGGTCTGCCTTCTTGGCTCAAGACAACCCCTATTTCTGGGTTACTAGCATCACATTCAATTGTAAAAAGATTATCAAAATAAAGGAGCACAAGTACATGTTATTTTTCTACTCTCTTTTTCAAATATTCAAACCCTTTATCAACCTCATTGGTCCAAGAAAACTTACCCTTATTACCTCCTTTGATGGTGTCCAAGATGGGTGCACAAATTTGACTAAAGTTCTTGATGAACTTTCTATAAAAGCTTGAAAGTCCATGAAAGCTTCTCACATCTCCCATGGATTTTGGTGTTTGCCAAGTAAGAATAGAATCCACCTTTGAAGGATCCATCTTCAAACGTCCCTTAGAGATGACAAATCCAAGGTACACTAGTTCTCCCTTCATAAATTCACACTTTTCCATGTTGACCAACAACTTCTCCCCTTGTAACCTATTCAATAACATGTCAAGGTGATTTAAATGTTCTTCTTTAGACCTACTAAACACAAGAATATCATCTAGATAAACCACAATAAAATTTCTAATGAAAGGTCTCAACACCTCATTCATAAGGCACATAAAGATGCTATGGGAATTTGAAAACCCAAAGGGCATCACCAACCATTCATAAAGGCCCTCATTAGTCTTAAAAGGTGTATTCCATTCATCACCCTCTCTAATCCTTATATGATGATAACCGCTTTTCAAATCAATCTTGGAAAAGTAGGATCCCCCTGCTAGGCAATCCATAAGGTCCTCCATTCTTGGCATTGGGAACCTATATCTGATTGTGATCCTACTAATGGCTCTTGAATCAATGTGAATCCTCCAGAATCCAATTCCCATCCTTCTTTGGTGCTAGGATAGTAGGAAGAATACATGGGCTCAAACTCTTTCTCACTAGCCCCTAATCCAACAAATCTTGCACTTTTCTTGTAATCTCCTCATTCTGAGCAGGTGTCATCTTATATGAAGCCTTATTGGGCAATGTAGCCCCTGGAATCAAATCAATATGGTGGCTTATATCCCTAATGGGAGGTAGGGAACTAGGTAATTCATTTACCGTTATGTCCTTGTAGCTTTCCAACAACTCTTGGACCTCTCTAGGTGCATCTTCCTTCTTCTTTGTGGAAAAATCTGCTTCACTCTTTGGCTTCATAATTAGGAAGAATCATCTTCCTCCTCCTTCCTTCAAGGTCTTCATGAAATCCTTCTCACCCACCATAAAAACACTAGGCCCTTCATTCTTTTCCTTGTATTATTCTATGAGAGGTGTGAGGTTGTAAGTCGCCCCATCCTTCACAATGGAGTATGTATTCTTCTCTCCATCATGCTTGGCCTTCCTATCAAACTACCAAGGCCTCCCAAGAAGAAAGTGGCACAAATCCATAGGGATGATGTCACATAGGATCTTGTCCTTGTATGACCCTATGCTCATTCACCAAGACTTGTTGTCCTTTACTAAGCCATGAAAATTTGTATGGGTTAGGGTGAGAAATCCTTTTCAAATTCAATTTTTCTACCATCTCAATTGAAGCAAGATTATCATTTGATCATGAGTCCACTACTATCTTACACACCTTACCTTGTACCTTGCAATTGATTCTGAAGAGTGCCTTCCTTTGTGGGGGTTCTTCAGGGATTGGTGCCTTGAGAAATTCTCTCCTAATCATAAATTTCTCTCCAACTTATGATGTGAGGTTTACTGCAGGTGAGGTCTATTGGAAATAGGATGTCATTTAATTGCAATCCTAAACATTATTTATTTCACCATATATCCCAAGTCCTTAGAATGTGCTCAACAACACTAGGATTAGGAAGAGATTAATATTCGATGAAATAATCATATTAATTGAATTTTTTAATTAATTCTAAATGTTAAAAGCATGTGTGGATGCCTTGGAATTAGCTTCTATAAAATAGGAGCACATGGTCTCACATATGGTAGGTGACAACTCACCTTGAGTTTAGTTAACTGGTTGGTAAATTGAGTACACTTCATAAATGCATCCTAGGTTCCTACAAAATAGGGATTTTTATTTATAAATGTTGAGGTCCTATAAAATAGGGGTGATGTGTATGAGGTTCAATTCAGTTCAGTTCAGTTTAGTTCAGTTATGGTTCAGTTATCTTCAGTTAGTTTTAGTTGAATGCTAGTTGAATTCAATTAACTTGGAATTCATGGATAATAACTTGAGTTGCATGACAAATAATAGGTACTACCTTAAATTAACATGGGATGACCATTCTTGCATGAATGGTGTTGAGAAATGTTTCAGTTAACAAGAAATATCTTGAACCCACTTTGGGTGCCCAAGTTGGCTTCTTGGAATTAGCTCCTTTGTATTTTGAGATATTTATGAAGGCTTAGTTAAGTGGGGCCCTCTTTTAGGCACCAAATTTGAGGATGAAGCCTTAAGATTATTATAGAATAAAGGTTGAGTTATGACTTCAGTTTGGGAAACCCAAATGGATGAAGGAGATGATTTGACATTGTTCTTCACAACACAAATCTACTTGCAAGAGATAGGCGTACCTTTTAGGGATAGGGCTTGAGCATTGTTATTGTAACTCATTTTGGAGTTTACAATGTTGATTAAAGTCTATTTATCTCAAGCAAGTTGAAGAGATTTGTGATCACTTGTTATTGTAGGTTGTGAAGAAGATTGGTGAAGGCAAGAAGAAGCATTCTCAAGAAAAAAATGGATCTATTGTATTTCATAGTTTGAATACTAGAGAATAATTCTTGGTGGAGTTTTTTACCGAAAGGGTTTGTCCATGGTACATCTTATGTAATCTTTCTATTATCCTATCTAGTTCTTCTATCAACTTATGTCTACATTCTACAACAGTAAAATGGATTAATCAAGATAATCACCCACAAATAATTTGTAACAAAAGGAAAAGCTTATTTAGATCAAAAATCTTAAAGTTTTACAGATTATTAAGCTGAGAAAACACCTCATTTATCAACATTTGGTATCAGAGCTGAGGTTGGGTAGAGTATTGGGATGCCTTTCTCTTAAAAGATTGGAGGTTTTTTGGCTTAGTAGGAGCTTTTATTATTTTTGTTATAATTTTCTGATTTTGGAATTAAGTTTTGTTACAATGAATTCTCTGTTAGATATTGAAAGGTTCAATGGTTATAACTATGAAATGTGGAAATTAAAAATGGAAGATCTTCTTGAAGAAAGAAATTAGTGGTTAGTGGTTAATAATGAGACAAAGACACCTACAACTATTTCAGATGCTGATTGAGATAAGTTAGATAAGAAGGCAAAAGGAACAATTAGGTTGTGTCTTGTCGATGTGGTTCTCTTGAACACATTTCAGATGAAAATAATGCATATAAATTATGGAAGAGAATAGGAGATATTTATCAAAATAAGAGTCTCACAAATAATTTGTATCTGAAAAGGCAATTGTATTCATTAAAAATGAAAGAGGTGAATCTGTTGCACAACATTTAAATTCTTTCAATTTAATTCTCAGTTAGTTAGCATATGTAGATGTAAATCTAGAAGATGAGGATACATGAATTTTGTTCCTTTGTTCTTTACTAGATTCTTGGGAAAATTTAATAGTTGCTATCAGTGATAGTGGTGCAGATTGGAAGATGGACAATATAATTCCCACTCTCCTATCAGAGGAGATGAGGAGGAAGTCTAAGGAGGAAATCCAAGATGCTTTGTTTATAAAAGGTAGGCCTAAGAAAAAGGAACCTAAGGGAAACAAGGAATGGAAGGGTAAGTCAAAAGGATGAACTAAGGTAAAGTGTTGGAACTGTGGGAAATTGGGACATGTGAAGAAGGATTGTAAGAACAAGAAAGAAAGTTTTGATTCTTCTACAGAGGAGTCCTTAGATGATAGTAATGATGCATTGGTTATTTTAGGTAATATTGTTTGTGATAACTCTTTGCTTCATGTTTCAGAGTAATCTTCATGGAGAGGATGGTAGTCACAATGCCATGTGTAACTCAGTACCATCGTTCAGTGGGAGTTGTTGGCAGTGGCTTGGATGCATCATTGGTAAGGTTACCTTCATGTGATTAGGGATATGGTTTGTTCTTAGTTTAGAGTGGTTGCTATTATGTCATGGTTTACTCTTGATTCTAGACTAGAGTTTTAGCATATTGCATGTTCTCTTGAGACTAGGATGTATATATATATATATTTTATGGTGCATGTGATTTCCTAGGAGGATATGGTTAGATCATGGATGTCATGTTTATGTTCAAGGTTGGAGATTTGACATTGATCTTGTGTACTGTGTTGTTCTCTTAAGTAGTGGGTACATTAATCATTTTCTTGATTACTTCATGAAAGTGTTGTGTTGCATTTGGAGTTTCGCATGGATTGGTTGGTTACAGGTCCTCATGGATACTTGGAGAAATAGGTGAGGCTGGAATTATCTTTTGGTAAGAGATATTTGTTGGAATGGTTACTTGTAAGAAAAAATTTTCAACATAAAATACCAAGGAGCCTACACCTTGGTTGAATGTGAGTTCAACACACTTGGCGGTTTAGCATACCTCCAAAGAGGTGGTTTGGATACATAGACTTGGGAAAGGTTTTAGTTTGGTTGATAATGGGGAGGTATTAATTGAGAAATTTAACACTTTAATTAGTGTTATAGATTATTTTATGAAACCATACAGATAAGTTCTCTTGGTTTTAATCATTTGCTTGGAAGCTTCATGATTATGTAGGTTGCATTTGAAGCTAGCATGGATTGATTAGTTGGTGCAAGAAGGCCATTGACCTTGATTCTTGTACTTGTTATATTATTCCTTATTTAGAATAATTGCAATGTATAATGTCAAGTGGGAGAATGTTGGAAATAGGATGCCTTTTAATTGTAATCCTAAACATTATTTATTTCACCATATATCCTAAGTCCTTAGAATGTGTTCAACAACACTAAGATTAGGAAGAGATTAATATTTGATGAAATAATCATATTAATTGAAATTTGTAACTAATTATAAATGTTAAAAGAATGTGTGGATGCCTTGGAATTAGCTCCTATAAAATAGGAGTACATGGGCTCAAATATGGTAGGTGACAACTCACCTTGAGTTTAGTTAATTGGTTGGTAAATTGAGTACACTTCAGAAATGCATCCCAGGTTCCTACAAAATAGGGATTTTGATTTTTGCATGTTGAGGTTCTATAAAATAGGGGTGATGTGTATGAGGTTCAGTTCGGTTGAGGTTTAGTTTAGTTCAGTTCAATTCAGTTCAGTTCAATTCAATTCAGTTCAGTTCAGTTCAGTTCAGTTCAGTTTAGTTCAATTTAGTCTAGTTTAGTTTAGTTCAGTTCAGTTATGGTTCAGTTATCTTTAGTTAGTTTTAGTTGAATGCTATTTGACTTCATTCAACTTGGAATGCATGGCTAATAACTTGAGTTACATGACATATAATAGGTACTACCTTCAGTTAACAGGAGATGACCATTCTTGCATGAATGGTGTTGAGAAATATTTTAGTTAACAAGAAATATCTTGGACCCACTTTGGGCACCCAAGTTGGCTTCTTGGAATTATCTCCTTTGCATGTTGAGATATTTCTGAAGGCTTAGTTAAGTGGGGCCCTCTTTTAGGTTCCGAATTTGAGGATGAAGCCTTAAGATATTTACAGAATAAAGGTTGAGTTATGACTTTAGTTTGGGACGGCCAAATGGATGAAGGAGATGATTTGACATTGTTCTTCATGACACAACTCTACTTGCAAGAGAGAGGCGTACCTTTTAGGGATAGGGATTGAGCATTGATATTGTAACTCATTTTGGAGTTTACAATGTTGATTAAAGTCTATTTATCTCAAGAAAGTTGAAGAGATTTGTGATCAGTTGTTATTGAAGGTTGTGAAGAAGATTGGTGAAGGCAAGAATAAGCATTCTCAAGCAAGAATTGGATCTATTGTATTTCAAATTTTGAATAATAGAGAATAATTCTTGATGGATTTTTTTCCCGAAAGGGTATCTCCATAGTACATCTTGTGTACCTAATCTTTCTATTATCTTGTCTAGTTCTTCTGTGAACTTCTGTCTACATTTTACAATAGTAAAATAGATTAATCAAGATAATCACCCACAAATAATTTGTAACAAAAGGAAAAGTTTATTTAGATCAACAATATTAAATTTTTACAAAGTATTAAGCTAAGAAAATACCTCAATTATTCAACAAGGTCACACTTTATTCATCTTCATGTACCAATTGATTCCTCCTCTCTCCACAATGAGATCTTGATCCTTTCTTTTCAGCGCATTTGAAGGATGGATGCCCAGGCTCGATGCAAGTGTAACATCTCCCTAAAAACTGATTGGAACTTCTCCCTCCATTAAATCTACCTCTACCATTGGGTATCCTATCCTTGAATCCCCCTCTATTGCTTAAGTCTTCACTTGATTCATTAGGATTAGAATCCTCTTGATGTTTTTGGGAGTGATTTATGACCCCAAAGCTACCTCTACCTCTGAATTTTTTGCATCTTCCTCTATTTTGTTGCTCTTGTTTTCTTCTTATCTTCTCTTCAGCCTTATGTGCAATTTCTATGCAATCCTCCACAGTCTTAGGGAAAACCAAACTGATCTCATGTTGTATGTTGATCCTTAGTCCATTGATATACCTAGCCACTCTTTCATTCTCACTTTCTATATGATCACATCTCATACTCAACTTGAAGAATTTTTTAGTGTAGGATGAAACATCCATGTATTTTTTATTCATATTCTACCTCTTTTTGAACACTTTAACCTCATGATCAACATGAAGGAATTGTGCCTTCAACCTATGCACCATCCTATCCCATGAGTTGATCATGGACTTACCCATCTTCACCCTTTCTCCTCGGATGAAATTCCACCATGTCAAGGAAAATCCCTTCAACTTTGTTTTGGCATACTTCACCTTCTTGTTCTTTGCCATTTATTTATATTCAAAATTATTATTTAATGCCTCTACCCATTCCAAAACTTCTTCCACATCCATATTTCCACTGTACACTGGTAGGTCAATCTTCACTTCAGAGGACTCTCCTCTTGATGCTTGCAATGCTTTAAGGATTCTTCTCTCATGAGGGGGTATCTCTTCCCCCTGAGGGTTATCTCCACCTTCTACAGGTCCTTCACCCTTTGGATCTTCTTTATAGGAACTCTCTTCCTCCATGGCCACTCCTCTTCTTCTATTCATTGCCTTTAAGGCCTCTACCTCTTGTCTCAAGGCCTTCAACTCCTTTGCAACCACTGGTCCAGGTTGTTTTGGAGGAAAGATGTCTTCCCTTCAACAATTACCTACAATCAAGCTCTGATACCACTATGATGTAGAGTGACAGGGAAGGTAAACACACAACTATGATGGCAAAGACAATCCAATTCAATGCTTCTCTCAAATACTCTTACAAGGAGTCATAAACTCCATTATTCTTTAATTGATCATCCCTCACACACCTGGGGTTCACAAATCAGACCACCCACAAAGATTGAAATAATTTGGATCATGTCACATTAGAACAAAACAAGGTTCAAAAACCCTCTAGCACTTAGGTTTCAACAAACAACTATCACTATGGTGATTTAGACCTCACTCCCTCTTAAGGCTTGTAGCCCTTACCCCGTAGGACAATCATAATAAAAACCACATGGAGGACTTTCAAGAAATAAAACCAATGGATTCAGACATTCCACATGGACCCCTACAAATTTCCAAAACCTTTCCTCTAAACTGTGAAGGCATAACTCACAATGACCTTTTCTACTGCTGCTCCAAGAGGCCTAAATGATAGACCTACACATGGGTCTTGAATATCTTGGCTCTCCCATTCACACCAAAGCCCAAAAAAAAACTCGTATAGGTTTTCCAAACCTATTACCATCATTCCTAAGTGCCCCCCAAACATATTTTCCAGAAACCAAGTAAAACTCACTTTTTTGCTTGTTAATTAGGCTTGCCACATAGAGATGTCAAGACAAGAATCTCACAACACTTCCTCCAATGAGATTTCCATTATTCAAGACATTAAGGAAATAATAGTATAGGCATATACCTTCCATCCCACCAGGATTTAGCAGCTCTACAATGTAGGGATGGAAGAAACACCCATAATTCACTCAAAACCCTGATTTTGAGGGTTTTCAGACCACCCGAGAGTAAAATTAAGATATATCCTTCAATATTCAACAAAATATCACCACTCTAATTCCAAAAGAGATCTTATTCAATTACCTATCCAGCCATTATAGGATTGGAGCATGAAACAACATGTACAAACCATACCAAGTATGGGATCAAAAATTTCTTCAAGAAAACACATAAATCAACAAACTCTTTATTGAAAACTTCTTCCAAACTTCAAGAACAACCTTGACTTGACCAAGAGAGGAATATATGAAGCCTTCCAACCTCCTCAAAATTAATCCAACTGAAATTTGAATCAGTTGGCCATTGGAAACACAAAAAGACTTCATTTTTTACTCTTTAATGCCTAATTAAGGCAATTGAGCCAACTTTCACAAACCTGCCTACAAAAATACCTCCAAATTGTGTGAAAGGCATCCAAAACTCCTCAAAATGAACAAGATGACTCCCCTCAGGTGTCTAGCTACATCAATGCATCATTTTTGGTTAATTTTCCAAAATGCAGTAGAGTTACAAAGGAGGATGGAGACCTTGTTTGTACAAAAAGTTGGTCATCAAGACCAAAACTCCACCAAATCCCTAGGAGACCTATTAAAAAGCAATTAAATGGTCTGAGACCTTATTCCAACATTAAACAAAGAAAAAAAACATAACAAATTATTCTAGGTCCCTTAGACCCATGGGTGCTCCTACACCACTATCATACACTTAATGAAGAAACATAGAAAAGAGTGGTGCCCCTACACCAAAGGGATTAATGGAACATAGGATGGACTAGTATAGATTTATGGGATGGGCTAGGATGGGATAAAAAAATATAGGATGGAAAATTTGAGGTTAATGGGATACGATTATTAGGGAATAATGCAACATAGGGTGAATTAGGAGGTGTCTAGGGTTTGACTATAGTATGCGAATTGCGAACTTGATCTGTGTGCAGCAATAATAGAGAAGAGTTATTTAGGATGAAATGTGGATAAATATGGTATAACATAGGATGATATAAAGGAACATAGGGTGGAACATAAGGGATCATGGAACATCTAGGGTGATATAATAATGGGTAGAATAGGATAGGAGTAGAAGGACATAATGACAGATAGCATGGACTAGAAGATATTGGTGGGATGTGCTAGGAGGGGATCATGGAAAATAGGGTGAACTATTAAAAGTTAATGGTAAGGGATTAGGAAGGAATAAAGGACTAGAAAGTGAATTAGGAGAACATAATGTGACATGATCAAGGTATACTTGAATGCAATGTTTGTGTTTGTCATCAAATTTTTAGATTTGTATATACACAAAATTATGAAAACTAGCTAACATAGATTTACAACACCATTAATGAATAAAGACTACTTGAGTGTATGTTGTTTGAGGATATGAATCATAAGGTGTGGAGGAAGAAGGTGCACCAGGAAACTGTTTGAAATCCGAAGCATGTTACGAGACAAACATTCAAATATAACATTCAACTGTTCAAATGTAATAATAATATATTTAATACTAGTTGCATACCTGTGGAATCATCGTCGAGAATGTATAAGGGTCTATAGGAATAGAGCATGCCTCATGAATAATGCAACCCTAAAATTTCATCATATCAATATTCTACTAATTTAGTTATTCTTAAATTTCAAAATATAATTTAATAAACAACATTAAAATAACTTGCTAAATTTTACCTGAGTGTGAATGCCAAATGTATCATTCATAATATCATTTGTGAAAGCCATCGCCTCTACAACTAATGTAGGTTGTGTAGCTACATCACGAGCACCCTGATAATCGTATGTGCAAACAACACCACACGCACCATAATGGTGGGGTGGAGCTCGGGGCCTACATGTCTCCTCCACACTAGGCTCTACTAGAGGACTCACACACTATAAAATAGTCTTGGTGAGTGAGCCAATCGACTTCATTATGTCCACCTCTACACTGTCCTTGACAATGGAAGGAACAATGACATGCTCCACCATGGGTCTGCTCAAGGCTCTTTGTTCCAACTATGGATTACGTCGTGCAACAGGTCTATCGTGTGTGGAGCCCTCACCTCTACCCTGAAAGTCTAAGATGTCAAAATAGTTTGGCATTTTATTGAGGAAAAACTCGCAATAGAGTTTCCTCAAAAAGTATTATGGCATGTTGTGGTTATTGCATGGAGGTTGGTAAAAAACCATCCACCACCGCTTCCAAAATTTGTTTTAAATTAACTCATGGTGGCACCAATGGATGGGGAACCTCCTGCATGCATGAGACAAAGGTTCATTGGTTTTCAGGTCTATAAATATGGCACACAAATCAGCTTTGCTAATTTTTAGTTTTTTGACATCTGCATATGACAAACCACTAGCATAAAATTGTCTCATCTCATGCCTTTTATTTGACCAAAAACTCATTTGCTCACTCATTTCTCCTACATGAGTTACAATTGACTTCAATGATTCAGCAATCCCTCTCCTATAAGGGTGGGTTTTGACATGCTCAGTTAGTCTTGTAATTAATTGTTGAATGTCTCTTTTATTGTTTTCAATTTAATTTTGAATAATTTCTTTTGTTCCTTGAGGATGCTTATGAATTGATGAAGGGGTTTTAGGTTTTTCTTGTATAGGAGGATCTTTGTGAGGGGTGATTGTGAATTCTCAATGTCTCAAGGTGGAGATTCATTCCTTGAGAATTAAAACAATTTTTTATTATAAAAACCTATTTAAATTTGCATTCTAAATAAAATTTCAAATAAATAGAATAAAAATACATACCTCTTTGAAATCTTTGACCTCTCTAACATGTTGGCGGTATCCTCGTGGAAAATGGAAAGTCAAGGATGCAAACAATGGAAGAGATTTGGCAAGTGTGAGTTGTAGACCTGAAATCCTCTTCCTCAAGCTGCAGGTTGAAGAGAAAATAAGAGTTTGAAACCCTATTTTTGGCAAGTTTAAGTCAAATCAGCCATTTGGTGAGCACCAAATTTGGCGTGCACCAAATGGCTTATTTCGGGTTTTTTTATAATGTTTTTTCAATTTGACACCTAAATTGTGTCATAGATTGGTGCATTTACCCATTTGGGATGTATGATATATTTATAAGTTTCACATGCATCTCTATTTTGTGATAATAGGTACCATTATCAAGTAAAAAGTCCTAGGCTTGATTGGATAAAGTGAAAAATTATAACCATAAGGGAAAATTTAGAACATGACCCAAATATGAAGATGAATCCTTGAAATGATACTCAAGGATCTCCAATAAAATACCAAATTATGACAAATGATAATAAGATGAATAAAATACCATTTAATAGTCATGTGCAAGTATCATAGATGTATGAAAGGGTGACACTTTGGTGAAATGGTGGGTTTTCTTTCTTGTAGATCCAACAACCAAGGTTCAAACCTTGTGGGGTTTCTCTCTACCACGTCAAGAATGGAGTTTTTTATACCTTATGTTAAGGTGGGGCTCCTTGGTGAACTGGTGGGGCTTCTTGCTTGTAGTGCCAACAACCAAGGCCCAAAACTTAATAGTTTTTAAAAAATGGGTGGGGGCCTAGCTCGATTAGCTAAATTATTTTGTTGCAAGGAAGAGGTCATGAGGTCTAGTATCCCCCCAAACTCATGGTACTAGAGGGTGTGTCACGCTAGTGCCACCGGTCATGTGAAAATTTTTTACCAAGTGCACTATAGTTTATAGGGGGACGAATACCTGACCGATTCTTGTAGTCTAAAAAAAATAAAGAATCATGGATGTATGGTTCTCACCATACATATGATAACTAGACTAATGAAAATATGGAATTCTTATAGAGGTTTTTAACATGAATAAAAATTGATTTATATACGTTCTCACGAATATATATAATTAATCACAATAAAAGTAAACATAGATGGAGAAATAAAAATATGGTTTAAGAATGACCTCATGATAACAAAAGAAGATGATGCAACTCCATAGGAGCTAACATGAAAGAGTATATCAATTTCCTTGTTAGTTTCCTCCAAGTCTAAACATGAGGACTCATAAAACAAACTTGATATATCTATGATATATTGTTCCCAATGAGATATCTCTAGAAACAAATGTATATTCAATAAAAAAGAAGGAATCATGAGACAACATTGTTAATTCAACTTCCAATTATATAATCTTGAACTCATCAAATTTATCTATATCTTCTAAGTTGTATAAAGAAATTTGAAATTTGAAATTATTGAAACAAGAAGACCTAGATTATTTCCATTGCGTCAACTAACTTTCTCCGATAAGTAAACTTCCCAAAATCCCTAATAAATTGTATTTGTTTTCCAATGATCATTTTTCATAATACCTTAGACTGAAGTAATTGGTATACTTTCGCTTTCCATGTGTGAAAACTATGTGGAGTTAACAAGTCAATTTTAGTATCCATGATGCACACACAATAAATCACTTGAATTTTTCCTTACCAACCCCCTAAAAATTATATTATATCTTAATTTTAACCCCCTTGAAAGATGGAAAAAAATAATTACAATCTTGTGTCAAGTTCGGAAGTCAAATTATCTATGTATAAATCACTGAGATTTTTACAAATATGGAAAACTAAGATTTCCTAAAATTTATTTTGACTAAAAATTTGGAATCCTTGCAACATTTTGATGAATTTAAAAAAAAATTGTGAACTTTCGATAAATAGGGTGAAAGTTATGCCCCATCAAAAATACAAAAACAATATTGATTTTAGAGGTTAAATACAGATTGAAAAAGTACAATTTTTAAAACATATTGATTCTAGTTTTTCTAGTTTGGAAAGATTTTTTCAATGACTAATCACTGGTGAAAAACTGACTCCCTATTTGCTAGTTATGAAGAAAAATGAAAAATTCCCCCCTTTGCAAGCTCTTGAGTGTATCTAGATGATTGAGTGAGTAGTTGAACAAACTTAACCAAAAAAGGTTAGCATGCAATACTAACAACTTCTAGGTGTTATGTAATAGTTATTAATAAGAAAGTTTATAACAAATGTTACAAAAATAAGTATTAAGGAGTAACAATAAATGCTAAGTTAACAAGAATAACCCAACAAATATTGAGAAAATACCACCTCTAATATGTGCTACTAGTTGGTTGATTGGGTAAAAGGGCACAAATTCCAACTGTAGACTTGACCTATGAGATATTTCTATAAAAGGTTGACCAATTCTTGAGGTGCACTAGAGGTTGTTGTTGAAAAACATATAGGTGGCAACTAGATGCTTATAGAGTTTGGAGTCTATGGGCTTGTCCAAGTCTATTGATTCTTAGCAAATGGTTTAAATGGTGCTTGAAAGGAGGTTGACTGCTATGTGAGGGCTAATTTGAGGCCTTTTGGTCAAGTTGTTGGAGGGGATGTAGATCATGCGATATGAAGGGTGCTTGAAATCCTTCACCATATTCTCTCTCCTACAAACTCGAAGATTGATAATTGAGATTTGTGGAATTCGCTCAATTCATACATAAAGTTGTAAACTATAAGAATTGGCATGAGGATGGGAGATTTAAGAATTGGTTCGATCCCACCAAAGAATTTTTATTGGTATCACATTTGTTGGAATGGATGAATCACACATCATATTAGCATGATACAAAAAACCTTTGTGAGGCCCCAAAGATGTGACCATGATTTAGGAATGAATCCCTTGCCTATGGCAAGCCCCATAGGGGAAATACTATAGGTTTGTGGAGGGATTTTTTTATAGAGAGCTAATATAAAAATGCATTTTAATGACTATTTAATGGTGACAAATACAAAGATTCATAGAGTAACTTGAAGATAAGAAATTGAAGCACCAAAAAAATTGAAGGTGCTAAAAACACAACAATTCATGAAGCTTTTGAAATAGAGAATGTACATACAATAAACTAGAAAAATAGACCAAATTTGACCATAATTTTTTGAAAAAATATAAATTTCAACCAAAATGGGGCAAGGAGTAGAGGGCAATTCAATCCTCTGCTAATCTTTTTTGCAATTTTTTACAAAAATCCATATAGTATGGTACTATACCATACATGAGGGTACAATTATAAAAAAAATACAAAATTTCAAAGTTACTATTTTTCATGAAATGAAAGGTAATTCTTTGTTTTTTGGACCTTTTGAATGCAATTATGACCTATCTATTTGGCACGATGATTCTTCATTGATAGGGTTGAAATTTTGATTCACAAAAACTCAAGAAGGAACTTGTAATTCAATGATTTGACACCATGTTGGAGTAGCAAATAATGAATGCAATATTAAAACTACCATAAAATGAATCAAGCACAATGTAAATGCCAAATAACTATCATAGAATTTGTATAGATACAATGATCACTCATTATTTATATAGGAAAAGGAGGAGATAGGATGGTTAAATAGAAAGATCGACTAACCGTTCAAGTGATGTGACACATGTAGAACACATGGGACAAGTGTGAAGGCATGTGTCAAGTGTTTATGAGGTGAGATAACTAAATAATCTAGATTTTTTTTTGATTTATACAAAGAATATCATGGGTCACAGTTGTATGAGAAGGTTGGAGTGAAACTTTGACTACCCCTCCATAGGTGGGACACTTGCGAGATCACTTGATAAGTGTGTGAGAAAGTTTCAATAGGTGTCTCAAGTCATGAAGACGCATGTATCAACCATATGAAGTGAGACAAAAGAAAAATAAATCTAAGTAAACCTAATCTTATTCTAAATAGGTCAATCCTACCAAAGTGATTAGCTAACTAGGTGTGATAATGACATTATTTTCTTACAAAAATAAGTTGATTTTTGTAGCTATACAAATTTAGAGTGTGTTAAGGGGTGATGGTATTCTCGTCATCTACACAATGAGTTACACTAGGTTGGTGACATCTACACCATGAGTTATCACAACTCATTGAATATTGAAACCTTCATGTGTGGTTAGTTTATGGCTAATGAAGACCTTTTCCTTGAGATGTGACACCTTTTGTTAATGTCTCACCTTTAATAAACCTTCAAATTGAACCTTAGTCTCATCAATTTTGTTCATAGTTTAGTGAGTGTTGTGCTTCTTCAAATGCCCTTTGTGCAACAAAAATTAATGAGATCGTTGATATTATGGAGGGATATATTGTTGTGTGAGTAGATACAAATGTTGGCAACCAACATGTAGAAAGAGAATACTACAAAAATTAAGAGACACACTTCTCAAGTGAATGCAATCCTTATTCAATGACCACAAAAAATTATTCTCACAAAACCTCTATTTCCCTCCTTCACAACAATATCTCCCAAGATTAAAATATAAGTGTGATTCTACAAAAGACCAGAATCGATGCATTCATCGAATCAATTCTTGGATAACAATGAGTTGAAATTGATGGAAAATACTCTGAATGCATATGGATATGAATCTAAGGAGAAGAATGAAACTCTCACACAATTGAATAGGGCCAAAATCAAGATTTCAAACTCGTGAAACACAAACAACCTTTTTCAACTTCCTAAACACCTCCACTTTTTTCAATGCTTCACTGACTAAATAGAAACAAAATACACAACAAAACCAAAAAAGTGAACTCATGACTAGGCTTAGTACAAGATTTTGGGAAGGGTGTTTCTTGCATGGCTCTGATACAATGGTATAGTTTTCAAGATCATAAAAAAAAAACTTTCACAAAATACATGCCTGCAAATAAGCCTAGTTGATATTATCAAGAGATGATAAAATCTAGTTGGTTTGAATGTACAATGTCACCTTGCTTATATAGGCAAGTTGTTGAAGGTAGATAAGTCAAACACAATGATTGACTACCCCTCCAATGATGGAACACTTTTTAACTCATATGATAAGTGTTCTATGAGTGGCAAGTGACCATGCAAGAGGTGTCTCACAAAGTGAGCACACGTATCCCAATAACATGAGCTAAGACAAAACTCTAGAATAGACTTAGTAAACTTAAGAAAATGTGAATAGATCGAACTAGAAGGTGGTGACAACTTAACTAATTATCTAATGACTATATTTACACCAACATTCAACACCATTTCACATCACCAATGTGGTGAGAAACCTTACCTTCCTTTATGCTATCTCTAAATTATGTGCATTTCACATGCATTACCATTCTATATGTTTATACTCTTATTACATGATGTGTTTATTATTTATATTACTTTACATGTTTACGTGCTTATTTATATATTACATTTACTTTCATGTATATTTTTACCCATATATTCCTTGCATCAATTGGGTATAACCAATTTAAGACCTGGCATATTATTTTATTAGCAATATTATGTTGATATCTCAAGTAGTGATAGATGCTATTCAAAATCACTAACATGACCAAATAGATTGATAAATTGCATACCAAACCATTCACTTCCTATGCATTTCCATTCAAGATATGCTATGTTAAACGTATCATTATCATTTTTATTTTTCATTAATGTCAATCAAGCTCTTATTTTATACTTAGTTATCACTTGTGAGATATAAGCTGCTCATAGAATATACTTCTTATGTTCTCTTAAAGAGCACATGTTGAAGGACATACTTACATAATCATATCATTTCAATGTCTATTACTTTATGGACTCCAATTTGTGGACTTTGATGTCTAAATATTTGCTTTACATGCATGTTTCTGAACGTTATAGACTTTGAGATACATTATCATTTCAAAATTCACATACACCTCAAAATGGGGATAAAATGCAATGGTGAAGTTACCATTCCCATGTTATTTTCACTTTAATTTTGTGCTTATTTAAAAAAAATCTCTTGATACATGTACGTAGTGAAAATAGTGAATCTTGTGTAGAATTGGGTCATTCTCCTAGTCTTTCCCAATTCCTATACATACTTATTCCCATGTAACTTGTCCCAACCTTATCTTTATATACACAACCTCCAATACATTCACTTAATATTTGCATTTATTCCATATATCTCTATACCTACCTAGATATAGTTTGTATCCACCTAAATCTATTTTTCGCCACTAATGGTCATTTCTTGGGTAGGTATCAACCCCATGGTCACAAACATGGCCTATGCCATTCAAAAATGTAAATTTAAATTTTGGTCAATTGACCACCTTTATTTTCTTGCATGAAGTCAACTAAGTACATATGTTGTGAAATTGTACATTATGTATTAGGATTTAAACGTATTCATCGGCATTCATTTTATACATCTAGAATCCACATGTCCTCTTTAGAGTACTTTCTCATCCTCTTTGATTTTTTACTCATATTTTCAAGGACCGCCCTTAGACAATACATCTCTTTGTAACACAATAACAACCCTTTGAAGGTATTTCTAAATACTACCAATCTTCAAATATCATAAAAGATTGAATAAACACAAGTGAATTAAGTGTACTCAATGAAGCGAAGAACAAAACTACACAATTGATCAAATTGGGTCTTTAAATTGTAAAACACTTTCATGACCAAAAACTTGACTTTAATAAATAACTTAACCATTCACAATACATACATAATATTGTAATTATAAAAACAAATTACAAAAACATATAGATTTCAATATCATATCAAAATTGCATTTGTTCGAAACTAAATATATGCCACATCTATCAACAATCAATTGGCCTAAATGAAAATATGAAAGTTTATTTTACTTTAAAGTAGAAAATATTACATTTGTCATACGAACGTTACTGTCAACTGCTATCCTCTTGAACATACGAAGAGTCACTGAAACTGGAGAAGCTTCGTTAAGTAACGCTTGACTGTTTAACTTCCTTTGGGCACTGAAATTTTGTTTGTTTTGGCCTGCACGGGTAAAATCTTTTGGAACGGAAACGAATCGTCATATACATGTTTAAAAGAAGACTTCAGGCAGCCCCCATCATAAGTTTCTGTGGGGAGTTTGAGGAAACAAAGCAGGGAAGCTAAGATATTAAACTCTTGTTATCCAGCTTTCTCACAATGAATCCTTTAAGACGACCTGCAGACAGTAATACAGGAGAGAGTCCCAGTCCCAAAAAAATGAAGATGGCAAATTCCGACGGTCAATCTGAGACACCTTCTTCAAGCACCTCCCCAGGTAAATCAGATACGTTTTTGTTATTCCCGTCCAATTAGTTTAGAAATCATAAGAGCTAAGATTTTAGTGCTGAAATTCTTTTTTCAAATAGTTTACAAAGAATTTGATGATAGTAAGCGGTTAAATTAGTTTCATTTTTATTTTTTAAAATAATATCTTAATAGTATATTGAATTGATAGAATAATTTATTATATTTTAATGATGTTTATAAGACTGACTTATTTAATAAATAATAATTTATTTCAATTGTTATTAACTATGATCATTAATCTATTTGATATTATAGCCCGCGATGATTTTAGAGGACGCGTTTCCGTAATAGACTTCTTGGGTTACTGCGGTGTAGTTATCCCAGAGGATAGACCTCTCTCTGAAGACGAGAAGAAGAAGGTTGCAACTGTGTTACAGGGGATGAAAATCAGAGATATGTACCGAAAATACACTTTTCATGGCCTCGCATCAGAGATGACTGAGCATTTACAACTGCCACACCTGGACTTGGGTATGACAGCAGATCGTAAGCCGATTTATCTTCCCATCAAATGCTGTGCAGTTTACAGGGAGGATAACAAAAGTAACGAAAATCTCCGGCGATGTATTTTCCCTGAAACTCTACGGGAGCAAAAATACCTCGGCCAAAACTGCCTTGAGAAGAAATGGCGACTCGTATTCCTTGGCAAAAATAATCCGCCGGATGATATCCAGAAGTTCATGGAGTCTTTGGCTAAAATATGCGGACAAGGACAATCAAGGAAAGATGAGATTGGAGATAATGCTGCGGAGCTGAAAGAAACAAGGAAAGATGAGAATATACATATCCGTATTGCTGCGGAGCAGAAAGAATCATGGAAAGATGAGATTATACATATCGAGAAGGCTGAGGACCTGAAAGAGAAATTGTCGACCAAAGCAAACATTCTGGTGTGCGTGATGGAGGAACAGAACAATGCATTTTACAGGGCTCTGAAGCTAGAGGCAGAAGTCGAGAAAAAAAAACTAACGCAATGTTGTAACCTCAAAGAAGTCACGAATTGCTTCGATCTGTACAACTGCTTTAAAGATCTGAAAATATCGGAAAATGTGAAAAATCTGAAAGACTCGGAAAATGTGAAAAATCTGAAAGAACCGGAATATGTGAAAAATTTAGCGCTGGAGATTATTGCAAAAACAGGGGTATACAAAGACAATGCTGTACTTCGTCAGAGTGCATTACCCCCCCGATTAAGTGAAGACCGTAAGGTAATGTATTTTGGATGTAATGTAATCGATTCTTTTCCTCCTGTAACTGTTCTCGTTGGAAACATCAGCGATTCAGACATTTCTACTTGTAAGTATCAGTCCACAGTCGCTCGCGGCGATTATATGCAAGAGCTTCCGGACATGTTTGGTGAGCTGCTTAATATATACAGGAAGGTAAACGAAAGATTCCCTGATAAGATCATTTTCTTCAGACAAGGGTTTGTCAGCGGCCGACGTCAAGAAATGCTGCGAAAAGAAGTCGATGTTCTGAAAGAAAAAGCAAATGCTCTGAAAGAAGTCGATGTTGTGAAAGAAAAAGCAAATGTTCCGATTACTTTCATTGTTCATCAGAAAAGCACTGCCACTCAATCTGTGAATGTAGGTGATGGGAAAGCAAATTACGAGATTTTCTCGGACGAGAATGGAATTTGTTTCTCTGAATTTGAGACGTTAATCAAGAATCTTGGCTATTCGAGGAAACAACCGATGCCTCTTCCGGCCTTGTACGCAAATCGTGCGGCCAAGTTGGTAAAGATATATTTTGGAGGAAAGGAGAATCCCGATCTGCAAAATGTTAAGGAGGCCATTAACAGGTCCCTCTACGTCCGTGGAGTACATGATTCTACATTCCCGCAGAATCAACCGACGGAGCAGCAGAAAGTTGAGCAGAATCATCCGACGGAGCAGCAGCAAGTTCAGCAGATGGAGGTCGAATAACGAGTGTTCGTGCACTTTGGTTTTTCAGATTATCTTCTGGTGCTCTCTTGTTTAAGAGTCAGCTAATCATTTTTGTTTGATTTTTCCTCACTATTGTCACCTTGGAATTTAATAAAAGATTGCATTCTATGATATAGAATTGTTTTCAAATTGGGACACAAAAGTTTCAGAGAGATTTATTTCGTCGTAAACTTTTACAATCATAATTTTTATTTTGTTGGTTTGCTGTAATTTCATTTGTTTGAATAAATTATTAAATTCAATATGACAATTCTGTTCTTTTATATCAATTTTTAATTTAAAGTTATTTATGTATAATTAAATGTATGAAATTGTTTGGATAAATTATTTATAATATTGTAATTGTAAAATAAATAGAATATCTTTTACAAGCGATATATAAGTCAATAAATTAAATTAGTATAGATATCTTAAATACATCTATTTAAAAAATGTGGAGAGATACAAATTTAAAATTATTTTATTCTGAGATTAAAATAATTTTACTTACTATATGTGTGCACATAATTTTGTTATATCTACAAGAAGTTTAAATTTGTATTTGTTTTCTTCTATATTTTTAATTTGATTAATTATTTAATTATTTAAAGTTTTCTTCACTTCATTTGTGTCCATCAAATTTTCAATTATAATTCACATATAGAAATATATTTCAAATTAATAAATCAAAATATTTTATTACTCAACTCAAACTTTAAAAAAAAATTGATGAACCTTTTAATTTAAACTTAAAAAGTAAGACATTTTCTTTTATTTAACATATGTCTTTTGTTTACATGTTACTTATTTTTAAATATTATCTTTTTTATTAAATATTAATATTTTGACACATAAATGAATATCAAAATTAAAGTAAGATTTTTTTGTTAACAGATTCATATCATATACTCTCTTTTTGCCATTACAAAATGTCTTTGAATATTAATAACATAACAATTAATTTAAATACGAGGGCAATAGATAGGAGTGTGATATATCTTTGAATATGAACACATAGAAACAATACAACAAAAATGATAGGAAACAACAAAGCTAAAGAAACTATGGGAAGCTAGGGCACCCAAAAGCATCACACACACAAGATCCCTTGTAACACAGGCCGCCCAAAGTCTATACGCAAGAGGTGATTGCTTATGAATGTGTATCAAAGAAGTTCATAAAGATGGAGATGGGAATAAAAAATTATTCTTCAACTTAGTCCATTATCAAGGTAATTAGGGAAATGATAAGATGAGTGGTAAATAGACTAGCATAGGTGATTAGAAGTGGCATGCACCAACAAATAAGAAAGGGTTTGTTAGATAAGGGGACTTTCGTCAAGATAAAGACACGTAAATATCTTAAATACATTTATTTTAAAAAAAATTAGAAATATAAATTTTAAATTATTTTATTTAGATAGAAGCTATTTTATTCAATATTAAAATAATGTTATTTATTATATATATGAACACATAAATTTTGTTATATCTAAATCAAGTTTAAATTTTTCTTTTTTTTCTTCTATATTTTTAATTTGGTTAATTATTTAATTTTTTTAAGTTCATATTTTTACTTCACATAGTTTTTATATTATTTCATTATGTAATTATTTTATATATCAATATACTATAGGCATATCTTGGCTTTTATCAAAAAATTAAAAGTACTTCACTTGTACTCATCAATTTTTCAACTATATTTCAAAAATTAAAAAGATATCTCAAATAAATAAATAAATAAATATTATATTATATTTCTCAACTCAAACTGAAAAAAGAATTGATTAACCCTTTTAGTTTAAACTTTAAAAAACAAGGCATTTCCTTTCATTTAATATATGTCTTTTTGTTTACATGTTACATATTTTTGAAATATTACGTTTATCATTAAATAATCATATATTTACATGTAAATGGCTATCAAATTTAAGGTAAAAGGTAAGACTGTTTGTTAACATACGCATGCCATTGCACTCTACCGGTCGGTGTCATTGTAAAATGCCTCAATATTTATAACGTAACAATTAATTTAGATAAGACGATTGAGTTTAGATATGTGCTTGAATTTAATAGATTGAAAAAACTTTTGTAACCATTAATAAATAGCTAACCATTCACAATACACATATAATATTATAATTATAAAAACTAATTACAAACTATCATAATTTATTCCTAATCTTGAAACTTAATACCTTTAAAATATATCAAGATATATCCTTCTTGAAACGTCTATTCAATTTTTATGTGAAAATTTGATTAAAATATAAACACCTTAAAAAGGATATCTCTTGACGTATTTTATATATATTATTAAATATATATATGCTACTATATGCCACATCTATCAATAATTAATATATAGAGTGTATTAAATTGGCCTAAATTAAACATAGTGAGTTTATTCTACTTTAAAAGTAGAGAACATTACATTTGTTGTACGAACGTTACTGTCAACTACTATCGTCTTGAGCATACGAAGAGTCAGAGAAACTGGAGAAGTTTCGTTAAGTAACGCTTGACTGTTTAACTTCCTGTGGGTACTCAAATTTTGTATGTTTTGGCCTGTACGGGTAAAACCTTCTGGAACGGAAACGAATCGTCAGATACATGTTTAAAAAAAGGTTTCGGGCAGTTCTCCTCATAAATTTCTGTGGGGAGCTTGAAGAAATAAATCCAATAACCAGGGAAGCTGAGATATTAAACTCTTGTTATCCAGCTTCCTCACAATGAATCCTTCAAGACAACCTACGAACAGTCATGCAAGAGAGGGTCACATTCCCACAAGACCGAGGACGGGGAACTATCGACCCATGAGGACACCTCCTCCAGACACCTCCACAGGTAAATCAGATGCGTTTTTGTTATTCCCATCCAATTAGTTTAGAAACCATTAGAGCTTAAGATTCAACTGTTATTAACTATGATCATTGATCCATTTGATATTATAGGTAGACGCTCGGAGGAAAGGAAAGTGCGCGATTATTTTAACGGAGGCGTTTCCGTAATAAAATTCCTGGGTCTCTCCGGTGTAGTTATCCCAGAGGATAGACCTCTCTCTGAAGACGGCAAGAAGAGGGTTGCAAGTGTTTTACAGGGGATGAAAATCAGAGATACGCACAGAAGCACAAATAAAAAACTCACTTTTCATGGCCTCACATCAGAGCTGACTGAAGATTTCGAACCGGTTGATACTGCGGACAAATCTGGCTTGATATACAAGAAACTGCCATGTCTGGACTTCGGTATGACAGCATATCGTAGGCCGATTTATCTTCCCATGGAGTGGTGCGCAGTTTACATGGAGGATAACAAAAGAAACGAAAAACTCCGGCGAATTATTTACCCTGAAATTCTACGGGAGCGAGATAACTTTGGCAAAAACTGCCTTAAGGGAGAATGGCGACTCGTATATCTTGGCCAAAAAATGGTAGAAACTAAGGATAATATCCTCATGTTCGGGCGGTCTTTGGCTAAAAAATGCGGAGAACCAATGAATTATGATATTATAAATATCCGTGATGCCTCGGAGCTGAAAAAGGAATTGGATAGAGAATGCGGACAATCAGGGAATTATGAGAATAGAAATATCCGTAATGCCGAAGAGCTGGCAGAAGAAGAACCGACTTTACAAATTCTGGTGTGCGTGATGGAGGAACAGAACACTCCATTTTACAGGGCTCTGAGGCGAGAGACAGAAGTCGAGAAAGAAATACTAACGCAATTTTGTGACCTCGAAAAAGTCATGAATTGCTGCAATCTGTCCGAGGGCTTACAAGAACTGAAAGAATTGGAATATGTGAACAATTTGGCGCTGAAGATGATTGCAAAAGCAGGGAAATACAAAACCAACGCTGTACTTCGTCAGAGTGCATTACCCCCCCGATTTGGTACATACAGTAAGGTAATGTATTTTGGATGTAATGTACTCAATTCTTCTCCTCATGTAACTGTTCTCGTTGGAAACATCAGCACTTCAGTCATTTCTACTTCTGAGTATCAGTGCACAGTCGCCCGCGGCGATTATATAGAAGAGCTTCCGGCCATGTTTGGTGAGCTGCTTAATAGATACAAGGAGGTAAACAATAGATTGCCTGATAAGATCATTTTCTTCAGACAAGGCTTTGTCGGCGGCCGACGTCAAGAAATGCTGCGAAAAGAAGTCGATGTTCTGAAAGAAAAAGCAAATCTTCTGAAAGAAATCGATTTTCTGAAAGAAAGAGCAAATGCTCTGAACGAAGAAGTTGATTTTCTAAAAGAAAAACTAAATGGTCCGGAAAAAGACGTCGATGTTCTGAAAGAAAAAGCAAATGCTCTGAAAGAAAAAGTCGATGGTCTGAAAGAAAAACCAAATGCTCTTGAAGAAGTCGATGTTCTGAAAGAAAACGCAAATGCTCTGGAAAAGGAAATCAATGTTCTGAAAGGAAAAACGAATGCTCTGAAAGAAGTCGATGTTCTGAAAGGAAAAGCAAATGTTCCGATTACTTTCATTGTTCATCAGAAAAGCACTGCCACTCAATCTGTAAATGTAGGTGTTGGGAAAGCAAATTACGAGAATTTTTCGGACGAGAATGGAATTTGTTTCTCTGAATTTGAGACGTTAATCAAGAATCTTGGCTATTCGAGGAAAGAACCGCAGCCTCTTCCGGCCTTGTATGCAAATCGTGCGGCCAAGGTGGTAAACATATATTTTGGAGGAAAGGAGAATCCCAATCTGGAAAAAGTTGAGGCGGCCATTAACAGGTCCCTCTACGTCCGTGCATTACATGAGTCTACATCCCCGCAGAATCATCCGACGGAGCAGCAGCAAGTTCAGGAGATGGAGGTCGAATAACGAGTGTTCGTGCACTTTGGTTTTTCAGATTATCTTCTGGTGCTCTCTTGTTTAAGAGTCAGCTAATCATGTTTGTTTGATTTTTCCTCACTATTGTCACCTTCGAATTTAATAAAAGATTGCATTCTATGATATGACAAAAAAAATTCTTTTAAAGTAATTTTATGTACTATTTATGTCATTGTAGAATGCTTCTTGATATTTATAACATAACAATTAATTTAGGTAAGGAGATTGAGTTTAGATGTGTGATTGAATTTAATAGATTGAGATAAATGATTTGAAATAAATTCATTATTTGGAGTTGGAGAATATAAATTTTTTTTTTATCGTAATTGAAAGTAGATTCTTAAAATTGAAAGCTAAATATGAAAACAAAATATTATAAAAAATATGTTTTATAAAACTTGAGACTATGTAGAGATGTGAATTATGGTTGTAAGGATGCCATTGATCCTCCTAAGTATGGCCTTGATCCACTTGACTAAATCCTTGGCTTGTGTATCTCTAGGTAGCTTTTGAATCTTAAGAAGTTTAGCTCTTGTATAAAAGGGTTTAACTTGTGTATAGATAAAAATAGAATATTTGGTGGTGATTAGAAACACCATTGGAACTTGTTATGGTACAGTGATAAATCCTTGAGAATTCATTTATTGAAAGGAAGCCCTATTGAAAAATTCTACAATTTCATAACAAGTTGGAAAAGACACAAAGCAACTTGTGAAATATAGAGAGATTAGAAGCTAACAATAATGTAGTATTCCTAAGACTAAAGCATAATGAAATCTTGTTTAACAGACTAATTACATGAAAGCTAGGTGTTTAGCAGTATTGATCTAAGAACTAATGCAATTATTGGGATGTATGCTAAGACAATATTATGACTTGTTTTATAATTTTATGCATTTCAATATATTATAATGATTATTAACAATGATTGGTATTACCTAAGGGTGATATCCTTTTATACAAGTACTTTAGAAACATAATTTTGAAATTTTTGACACACACACTAGAGATTTAAAATAAAAATAAGATAAGTTGACTTATGAGTGCATTAAATTTTATTTTACAACTAAGAGGTTCAAGGCTTCTATGAATTTTTTTAGCTACCTCAAGGTCATGAATGTAGCCTTGATCTAGAATAAAGAGTGTATAAGAATAGAATTTAAGATTCATACAAATAGTGAGATTTTGTGCTTAAGAGTGTTGGATCAATAAGTATGTAAAATCAAACTAAGTCTCATGATAGGACTATTTACCTAGAATATCCTTGTAAAATGACATAAAATAAGAGGGAAATGTGTGAGGATATGCACTTTTCACCTCTACTAATATTATCCTTACACATACTAATGGTGAAGTTTATAAATTCATATATAAATAAATAAATTTTAAACACCAAAGAGAAATACTAGATACAAATAAGTTTTATTAATTTTACTAAATAGGCTGGCTATTATAGCCTATTAAAACCTAGACATTTTCTAATCATATATAATTTCCCACCAATATGTTGTTAATGACCATATTTGGGCTTTTATATTCTAGGAAAAAAGTATAAAATCTCCTTATGCCTTATTGAAATCCCATTGTTGATTTCACAAGATCAAAATCATGATTGTAAATATAACATATAATGATTGAGTTATAGTATTTGTATAATAATGCAACTGTAATTCTAGTTAATTTTCTTGAAATTTCAGTAATCCTTACATGCTCACATTTATTTTTAGATTCTTGGATCTAAATTAGCAGATTCATTCTAATTTCATAGGATTTTTCTTCAATATTTACACAACCATAAGTTCTCAAGTCAAAATATTTTGGTGCAAAGATTGATAGGTGACATTCAAATTGTGGGAATGAAACATTAGAAATTATGATGTATTAACTTTAAAAAGAGGGTCTTGATAATATTTGTGATTATAAGGATATAATCAAACCAAAGTTGAGTGTAAGTCCAACTTAGGCCCATAAACCTAAGAAAAATAAAACTAGATCCTTATAATCAAATAATGGTAATAAAACTAGAAAATTTGAGGCTTAGGTACAAAAGAGAAAAATAATTGAATTAGGATGAAGTACTCAAGAAAATTACAAAATGGTTTGAAAAAGAGAGGGTAAAAGAGTAAATATGTGATTTATTCCTTTACATTTTCCCTTCATTTTGACTTTCATGTCAATTGCATTAATAATGCATTCTAAAGTAATGAAGTTCAACTAATTGAAATAATAGTTAAACTCATCAATAAATATCTATTAAATTATTTTTAAATTTAGTGTCAATTTATGTTCATAACACTATTAACTTTATGAAAACATAACTTATTGTTAAAAAGGTAGATTTGGAACCATCCTAGTACTTATATTAGTAGTGGGCATCTTGAGCTATGTTATACTTATGAACATTTCAATGTTTGAATTTTCAAATGTAGACATCATTATGGATTGTGTATGCATAATTTTCTCAATTAATAATTTTATTATTTATTTAATAATTAACAAGTTCAATTTTCACTCCTATTATATGAAAATAATGGAGATTGATGTTATTATAATGCCGAAATCTATTCCTCTAACTCATGTATGAGAATGTAATATATAGATACAATTATGAAATTATTTTCTCAATTGACATCATTAAGTAATTATAAATATTTGACATTCAATAATCATCTATTTCCTCTCTTCCCTTTGACTATTATGAGAACTATATTCCAAATAGATGTATTTCTTGGCAAGGTTGAGTGTTAGTTAGCTTGAGTTAGACTACTATTTTTTTATAAGTTTGTTTATTATTTTATTTTAGTTTGCAAGTTTTTTAAGTTACAAAACATTGACATAATAACTAATTTTATAAGAAAATTTATAGGTTGAGCTACAATATAGAATCAATCCTAGGAGGTTAGATGGACACAACATGATCATTTATTATAAGGTTAGAGATTCATCTTCTATTTGGTAAAATAGAGGTCCAAATTTCCATGGTTATTTTATATTTTACATGAGTATGTTTTTTTGTATTCATATATGGCTACATAATATTGGTACATATTGGATTGGAATTTTTTGCAATATCCCGTGTAAAGTATCTAGATAGCCTAAGAATCATACCACCATTCACAGATGTTTGTTATGAGAATAAAAAAGGGCAGATAGTTTGCCAAGAGAAAGGCTAGAGAAAATAGACTTTAAATTTCAGAAGAGAATTGATGTAACATATTTTCTTCAATTTTGTTTCAATGAGTATGAAATTTCTAAATATTTAATATATTTGTATGATCTTTAGTTTTATGCTACTTTCAATTCTTCTATGTTTAATGCATTGAGAATTTGACAAATAAATGTTCCTTATGTAACACAATTATGATACCTCTCAAATGTTTCTTATGAGTTGTAGTAAATTTAAAATTTATTTGGTACCCACGTGGATTCTTCATATTTCACACCATAATTTAAATATTTGGTATGTTTCATATGCTTCTCACATATTCAATAATTTTTTAGTACTTCAAGTATACATTTAAATAATCTAACGATGATGATGAACAATGAATTTTATATTTAGTTATAAATTGTTAATGATTGATTAGCCTAATTTTATTTTTGCGGAATGGCAACAATAAATGAATCATATGAAGAAAAATATGCAGTGTCAAAGCCACCATCGAGAGAGGACTCAATTGATTCTAATTCGTATGTTGAAACACTTATTGAGAAGTTGTGTAATTCAATTGAACACCATTATGAACAGATCATTAATGAATTTGAAGATGCAACACATCTTGTAGTAGCGGTTGAAGAAGAATAAATCATCCAAATGAAAGATATAGCTCAAAGTTTCACAAAACATGCCAAAAAGTTGTAGGATTTTCTAGTTTATTCAGAGAAATATTTTATGATGATCGATATGAACAAGGATCTTTTGAACAAATTATAGAAGAATTCCTACTATTTTTGAATGATAATTAGAACAAAGAAATAAGAATTATATATACTACTTTCTAATCTTTGCTTAATGAACAATATTTTGATAGAGACTTTGATGTCTATTTTGTAAAAAAAATTGATCCTAAATATTCTTCTATGTAAGTCAATGAATTTTAAAGTAAATAGTTAAATTTGTGTTGTTTAAAATTTTATGTAACTATTTCCAATTATGTAAGTGATTTCTTGGGGATATAGATTTGCTAGAAAATTCAATGCTTTCATATGTCAAAAAATATTAGATTTAATAAACTATAACATCAAAAACAGGGTCCTTAGCCTTTTTCACGCTTGTTTATCTCCTTCTTGCATATTTTGGACTTAATGACACCTTGAGCTAGTGTTGTGAGGTGTTTTACACATCCACATTAGATCTTGGGCCCTTTTTAAGCTAAATTCACTTAACTCTACCCTAATTTAATGTTGTAAAATGTATTTATTTACATCTTCACATTAAATTTTGGAGGATTGTAAACAAAGAGGACCTAATCTAGTTTTATAATGTGTTTTACACATTCAAATGGGATTTAGGGCTCTTCTAGGCTAAATGCATCCAATTTTGCCTTAATTTAGTGTTGTAAAGTGTATTTATTTACACTTTCACATTGGATTTTGGGCCCTATTTTATTTATAACATTTACATCATCATAAATAGGCCCCCGTGACCCCTATATTGTGCATCCCAAGGCATATTTTGATCAAAAACCTAATAATATCAACATAAAAACTTAATTTATGCATTCCTAAACACTTTAGCCCCCAGAATAGCCCTTATTAGACCTATTCACCGCTTTGGGTGAATGAGTCCCATCTAGGTGGTACTCATTCACCCAAGATGGCGAATGATTCCCATTTGATCTATTTTGAGGTTTGAGTGAGAAAAAGTGGGTTTTAAATTCAAATTTCTTCAATGTCGACCTTGGGGATCAAATTAACGGTCATGTGAGTGGCTTGCCTATATAAAAAATATTCCAAACCATTATCTCATCTAAGAAATCCTAAGAAAGCTAAGAAATCCAAGCAACATTATACATTCATGTTCTCAAGTTAAGTAAGAAAGGTTTAAGCATACAAGATAGCTTTCAAGTTCATTCAAGGGTAAATTCTTCATCAAGTGTTGTAGAAATTCAAGATCCATCATCATGTCAAGCATATAAAGCATCAATAATTTTAGTGATATAGTGTTGTGATATAGCATTGAATATCCAAGACCAAGCATTGTTCTATTCCTACTGTCAAAGATCAAGATCTACATCCTTCATGGCCATTTCATGTTAAGTTGCAGATTTATAAGACATCAGCTACAAGACATCATTCAAGGTATTATTATCTATGATTCATGTTTCATTCCTTCATTTTATTATTTCATCATTTGGTTTAATTACTTAAATGAGGTTTGACCAAGGAAAATCCCCATTCCCTAACAATCAACATTTTCTCTCTCTTTCTTTGTGTGATTGTAGATCTAGGTATCTTGGAGCTTGGAAGAAAATTAAAGAATAGGTTTCAAATTTTTTGGAGTCGTCTCACTACTTGCAAGGTCAAAATCTTCACAAAAAGTCACTTATAGCCTCGAAAGTCAAGGTTTAGAATCCAAACACCTGGACATATAGATTGAGCAGATCGAGAGCTACAAATTCCACTTCTGAGTTTCCAGAAAAGTTAAAGTGGACTCATTCACCATTAGTGACGAATGAGTCCCACTGCACCCATTGTTCAAATATTTTTGTGGATTTGGATACCCATTTGGTCGAAACTTGCTCCAGTACAGTTTTCTAGAATTGGGATTGATTCACCTAGAATGGTGAATGAGTCCCACTAGGCTTAAAAATCAACATTTCTAGAATTTCAGAGTTATTTCCAGACTCCAATATATTTCCAAGTGCACATTTTCTATTTCGTAGATTTTTATTTTATTTTTTTTGCATTTTAAATTCATTTTCTAGGTCATCTTCCATATTAATTTGTTTTTTCAAACATCTTCTTTTCCAAGTTAAAACTTGGTGGTGAACCCCTCATTTACATCATTCAATCCCCTAGAACACACCCTTTTTCAGATTTCAATCTCCCTTGCACTGGAATCTCAAGGGTTGTTCTTGAGTGAAAGGTGGAAAATGACCTCTAGGTATGTGCAGGATCATCATGGAAAAAATAGGACGTTAAGTGGCTATAAAAATTTAAAAAATTAGAGTTAGGAACTTGATGCAAAAATTTGAATAATTTATCTATATTATTTTAAAAATATGTAAGAATGGAATCTATAGAAAATTGAATGTAGTTTCCAAACAACTAGGTTTAATATATATATATATATATATATATATTTGGTGAAAATTTGAAATTTCAATGCAGTAGTACTTAAATTTTAGGGAAAAAATAAGAAGTAGGTATTTGTTTGACCACCCTAACCATAATAAAATTATAATATTTTAGATATAAGTAGAGGACTCATTTCTCGATGTGATGCATATTTTTTTGTAATTTTTTTCCAAGTAAATAATTAATTATGAATTTTTTATTACAACTTTTAAAAAATATAAAAACTCGTATGTCTGACCACCTTAACTTATTCAAAACTTCATGAAATTTATTATTATTATTTTTAATCATATATTATGCGAAGTATAGAATGTGATGCATGTTTTAGATTCAAAAAATGTGATACCGTTTGAAAGCTATAGATGTTTTTCAATCAACCTATCAATCAGGACTTTAGTCATAATTCAAATAGAAATTGAATAATAATTATTTATTAAATTCAAAGTAAAGAATAATTTATATTTTGTGGAAATTTGAGAATCTCCTTTAAAAACCCTTTTCGTTTCATCAATTTTGGGTAAAAAAGAGTCGCTAGCCACATAATCCATCATATCACTTACATATTGCCACTTTTTGGCCCATCATGATGCTGCACATACCCCTCTCTCTTTTTAGGTCTAAAACCCTAGAGCGAAAAGAGAGCCCCCCACAATTTTCTTTGTTTCATTTTGGTGAAACCTACATTTCAAATACCTTCTTTGTTGATTTGGAGTCCATCATCATCCTAGATTTGGCTTGCATTAACATTTCACTAGGATTTGAATTAGTTAATTTACATTCTATGGTTTCAAATTTCTCATTCGTTAAAGTGCATATAGGTTGCAGTTTTGCATCTAAAATCATTGAAAATCACCTAAAAACTGCATTTACATTTAGGATACATATCATACAAACTAAAAAGCATAAAAAACAATTTAAAATTTCTAAAAATGTTTTAAAAATCCCTACTAAGACTCATTCGCCACCTTGGGTGAATTAGTCCCTATGCACCCTTGAAACTGCCTTTTACATCATTGAAAACCTTGTTTTTAAGCTTCTGTTTTTTGCCATTGATTATCTACTTCAATGGGTTGAATCTTTGTTTAATGCATTTTACAAAATCTAGCTTAAATTATCCCATTTCATGCATTGCTCAATTTCAAATTTTTATTTACAAAATTTCATCTTTCAAGATTTCTACATAGTGTAATAAACAAATTACCTTGTTTCAAATCTGAAAATTGCATTTCACTTTAGATCATTTCATTTCACTTTCTTTACTTTTCCATGATAGCATGTTTTCTTTCAAGAGATGCAACTTTGATATGGTTAAAAATGGATTGCATAAGTACAACATCCCCTCTTATGAGTTCAATTTAGATTACAACAATGAGGTCATTAAGAAACTTGTTAGTCATCCTTCTACTATCTTTCATTATGAGAACATCCTAGAGAAAGTGGATCAAACCATTGACACAATCCTTAATATTACATTGCCCATTGGTGAGGATGGTAGTGTTGACAATCATAACAATCACACTTGTTCTTCTCTCAACACCTCTCCTATTAGTGAAGAAGGTATCTTGGTGAAAGAAGATGAAAGTATTGAGGGTATTGATTTTCCCTCTCCTCATCCCCCTTTGGAAGATATTAGAAAACAAGAAGATGAGATCATATAAAATTTTCTAAACTTCACCTTGCCTAGTCTCCATTCATCCCTTGCTTGTGAGAATGTTCTAGTTAAAAAGGATGATATCATAGATAGCCATAATTTACCTTCTCCTAATATCCCTCCTCGATATAAAGAGGATAGGTTGGTAGCAAAAGATGCACCTATTAAGAGTCATGAGAATCGTGTCCCCCCTTCCCTAAGGCTCCTACCATTTGGAAATATCTATTTGAAAAGCATGATATTCATAGTTGTCCTTATCTTGATGCCTCCCCTATTTGTGATGAAGCTACTTTACAAAATCCAACTATAGATGGCGATGAACATATTACAAGATCTCCTACTAGGGTACACAACATGAAAGAAGAGAAGGAGACTTTAGACAATAAAAAAGAGTCTTCTTATAAACAAGACAATCAAACCATTGATAAATCCCTTACATGTGATGAAGTTATTTTTGATGAACCAATCCTTGATTTTCAAGAAAATTTGGTTTGTAGATCTCTTAAAAACTCTCCTCCTAGGGAGAATACCATGGTGCAAGAAAATGAAAACATTGACAATAATGATATTACACCCTCAGATGACGATGATGAAGTACTACTATACTATCACTCACTAAGGGATGTTAATATTTTTCAACCTCAACTCATCCTTTACCCACTTCCACATAAACCTCAAACTCAAAACAAACTTGAATTTATCCTTTACCCACCTAAGAATAATGTGTTGTAATAGCTGAGCCATAGTACCATTGCTCATACATATAGCACTAGGAACAATCTGGAACCAATAAAAATCCCTTCAACATCCCTCCCATTGCCTAATCCTATCCTACCTTACCCTATCTTACCGAGTCCTCCTCGTGGAAAGAAGTATGATCTTGTTGAACAACTAAAGAATACTCTTGGTAAGATATCCTTATGGGACCTTATTCAAGCATCCCCTCACTACCACAACATGATTCATAATGCCTTATATCAAGTTCATATCCCTTTTATTGCACAAAAAAATGAAATAGCAGCCACAATTGAAGGAATAAATGTTGACATTGTTTTTCACCAAAGTGAACTCCCCCCTTTGGAAGTGTAAAAAAAAATGAAGCTTTCATAATAGTGGTTCAATATAAAATAATAGGGATAAATTGAACCCTTCTTGACACTAGATCAACTCTTAACATGTGTAGCATAAACCTTTTGGATAGGATTCATGTGGACAAATCAAAAATTCACCTTGATTCCTTGTCTATCCATGGATTTGACAATGTAAAAAAAAAAAAAACCGCTTGGTGTGATCACTTTGCCTATTAGAATTGAGAATGCCACATTAGAAACACCAATACATGTCATACCTCATGATCTCTCATGTAACCTCCTTTTAGGCAGACCGTGGATTCATGCAATGAATGGTGTGCCTTCCACTCTTCATCATAAAATGAAGTATATCTATAACAATAAAGTGTATATACTCGAAGTGGACCCTAATCCAAAGATTTTTTTAGCCATTGAGAAAAAAAGGAGAATCCTTTGGCAACATTAACACTAATGACAAAAGTGGAACCCACATGACAAAAAGACAAAGAAAAACACATTGAAGAAGTCACAAAACTATTAGAAGATGATTGGGTTTCCTTAGAATTTGAACCAACATTCATGGGAGAATACAAGATCATACACAAAGACTCTAAAAAGGGAAAAGAAAAAGCAGTAATGTTAATGCAAAACTTGGAAAACCCTTCGAAAGCACCCACCTCAACCACTTTTGAAAAAAAGACAACAGATTACACAACAAACTTTGATGAACTCAATAAAGAGCCATCATCAGATCCAAAAGAAATAAAAAATATTTATGGAAAAGGTTATGAGCTTATGAATCAACTTGGCTATAGTGGAAAAGGATGTGGTGCTAAAGAAAAATGTATTTGTGTCTGTATAGAACCCCACACACAAGAAAAGACTAATGGTCTTGGTTATTGTCCCTCGAAATAAATAAACAAGCCTTTGATCAACATTAACACTCTTACAAAATATTCTCCTAAGACGACTTTAATAGTAGTGCATCTTGAATTAATTGACACTAGTGCTCTTGCTTTTTATCACTTGCAAGAAACAAATTTTCGCTTAATATCAATGTCATGTCATAAAATGCTAATGATTTAGATTAGTTAGAGTTTACATCCTCCTTTCAAGGAAAGAAAAGAATCTCACTATCTAAAGAGTCTTGTGTAGGTATGACATCTTGTACTAAGTAGGAGATTTCTTTGTTGAAAAATAACAAAATATCTTCTACTATGGATCAAGAAATTATCTTGACAAGGCTAATCCAAGATTGTATGATCTCCCTCCCTCCAAGAACATGAAAGAAATTATACTACAAGGATTCATTTTTTTCTTATCATAGAGTTCATGGTCATGCTACTAATGAATGTAAGGCTTTGAGTAATCAAATTCAACATCTCACGGAGTTTGGTGCTCTCCCTTGTGTTGAAGTAGCTAACTCTTCTAGTTGACACCTACTTTCATCCTATTCGACTCATCCTTGTCTTGCACTAAGTGGGGGCAAGGGGTTAGGTAGCCTCATCCTAGTATGTCACTTTTTATTACCTCCTTTGGCTAGTTAACTTCCTATCATGAGCATATAATATCAATCTTGGGATGTGGATGGCATGCCTTAAGTTGGCTCATATGTGACATGCTACCTTTTTCATGATGTAGCTTATTGGAAACATATGACTTGGCATAGGGCTTTCTGAATAAGATTTCATATCTTCTTCTACTTTAAGGAAATTTCTCACATAAATGGTGTTAGCAACCAGTTTAAAGTGGAGGCATCTATCGACACTCATGTTTCATTGTGTGATTTTATTTCTTCTTGAGATGCATCCTTTTCTTGGTGGAGTCATTGGGCTTGATTTCCTCCAAGAGCGTGATATTTCTTTGACTTATTCTCTCTTGGAAAAATTAGGCACAATGTTCCCTAAGAGGAGATCTTGAACAAACTAAACAAAATCCCTTTGAACATTCCTTACACTATTTTGCTTTTACAATGTCTAGGAGTTTAAAGCATACAAAAATTTTCTTGCCTCATGCAACTCAAAAATCATTTTCATGTGGCACCTTATTAAATTTGTCAGGAGTGTGTCACCAAAGATTGTATTCTTTGAAGAAAGATACAATTTTGTGCCTAATTTGGTCTTATTTTAGAAACCCTAGCCCTAATTACCCTTCACGTCATCATTAATAGGCCCCTATGACCCCATATTTTGCATCCTAAGGATTATTTTGATCAAATACCTGATAACTTAATCAACATATAAACCCAATTTATGCATTCCCTGACATCCCAACTAGTAAAAGATCCCCTATGAGACCAAATTTCCCATCTGGGTGAATTAGTCCCATCCAAGTGGGACTAAGTCACCTAGCTTGGCGACTTAGACCTATTAGAGTTGTTTTCGAGGTTTGAGTGAGAAAAATTATGTTTTAACTTTTATTTTTCTTGTGTCGGCCTAGGGGATTAAATTAATGGGTCTTTTAGGTGGATTTATTATATAAATTTAAGCCCCTAAACCCTAATTCATAACTCATTCATTATTCATTCATGATTCTTCCATCTCAAGCGAAGCAAGCTAGGGTTTTAGCATTCTAGGTCATCAAGATAGTTTTCTAAGGCATTCAAGGGAAAATTCTTCATCTATTGCTATAAAAATTCAAGATCAGTCATCATGGAAAGTCTATAATTGATTTATATTTCATGTTCATGCTTCATATTATTTCTTCATTTGGTTTAATTACCTAAAATGGGTTTGACCAAGGCAAACCCCCATACCCTAACATCCAACATTTCTCTCTCTCTCTTTGTAAGATTGTAGATCTGAATACTTTGAAGGCTTGAAGATGATTGAAGAATAGGTTAAAATTTTTTTGAAGTCATCTCCTTGTTGTCTAGTGCAAAATATCCACAAAAAGTCATTTATAGTGCTGAAAAATCAGAGTTTCAAATCTGGATACCCGGAGGAGCAGAATTTTTAGATTGGGAGCTTTAGATTCCACTTCCATTTTTTTAGAAAAGCCAAAGAGGACTAAATCACCATGAATGGTGAATTTATCCCACTACACATGTTTTTCAAAGTTTTATGTAGATTTGGATACCCATTTGGCTGAAACGGGCCTCAATGTAGTTTTCTAGATCTAGGACTAGGTCACCCAGAATGGCGTAAGTGTCCCAGTAGGCTAAAATTCCAAAATCAATAACATTTCCAATTTCCATTCCAGCCTCTACAAGTTTCTAGGTGCACACATTCTTTTTCACAGTTTTCTATTTAGTTTGGTTTGCTTTTCTAGGTCACTTAGTTTATGTTTGCATACTACATTGTGCTTTCAAACATTTTATGTTTTCCAAGTTTAAACTTGGCCGTGAACCATATTTATCAGCTCTTTACATCTAGGGAATTTCGTTTAGACATATTTCAATCATATTTGCCTTAGTCTTGAATAAAACCCCCAAGTTTTGGGTGGAATATCTCTCTCCTATTATGTGAAAAACCCTAGAAGTGCAAGAGAGCACTCTTTCCCCTAAAATTTGTGGTTCATTTTGGTGAACCTGCTTTTTGAACACCTTCTTGTCTAAATTGGATTTATTCATCATCCTAGATTTTCATTACATTAACCTTGCATTGTATTTTACATTAATTAAGTTACATTCTAGGGTTTCAAATTTTCCATTAGTGAAAGTGCATACAGGCTGCATTTTTGCACCTTAAATCCTTAAAAATTTCTGAAATTCTGCATTTGCATCTTAGGTCTACATCATACAACATACAAAACATGAAAATCAATCATTTTTTAAAAAAAATTCTGAAAAAAAATCCCTCACAAGAACTCATTTTCCACCTTGGGCGACTTAGTCCCTTTTTACCCCTGAAACTATCTTTCACAACACTAAAAACATTGTTTTTCATTTTTTGTTTACTGCCATTAGCTATCTATATTAGCTAGTTGAGTTTCTATTACATGAATTTCATTGGATCTAGCTTAAATTAGCTCATTTCATGCATTGATTTTAATTTTTCCTTTACAAAATTTCCTCTTTCAAGTTGTTGAATGTACAGTTATTAGACAATTCCCTCATTTCACATTTGCAAATTGCATTTAAAAAAATTCACCTTAAATCATTACATTGCACTTTATTTATTTTCTCATATTAGCATGTGTTATTTTCAAGCATTCAGTATATCAAGTGGCTTGTATGATTCTATTTTCCTTGCACATAATCTAGGAAAAAAAGTAAAACATTTGATAAGCATGTTGCATACCCTCCTAGTACCTACCAGATTTGTTAGAATGCAATAAAAAAACAAATGCAAGTGTAGACAACCATAACAATCATACTTGTTCTTCTCCCAATACCTTTCATATTGGTGATGAAGGTATCTTGGTGAAAGAAGATACAAGCATTCAGAGTCTTGATTGTCCCTCTCCTTTTCCGCCTTTGGAAGACATTAGAAAACAAGATGATGAGATCATAGAAACATTTCTAAACATCACTATGTGAGGGGGAGAATGATAGACCAGGATATGGATCAAACATGTTAAATCTAAGAATCTAAACTAAGACTAAACAAATTAATCTAAGATCTAAACCTACACATACAAAATGAAACTAAGCTATCCTAACATGCATAAATGAATCTATGATTACAAAATGAAAGTGTAAAATAATGTAGCATTACCATCCCGTAGTGGAGTGTATTCACTTGATGTTGGGTTGTTCTTATCACCGTAAAGCCTCCAAATTTCATGTACAAAAACTTGATGAATGGTTGTTTTGGTTGGTTGATCAAAGAAAATGTGAAGCTCTATCAATGATGTTCTTGACATCACTTCATTGCTCAATGTATGTTGATTCTTCGATCCTTATTTATGAGGAAAGTGGTTTTTTATATAGATAATGAGATTTGAAATGGACGATCAAGATCATTTTGAAGAATATCCAGATCAACGATCAGAGTGAGTTGAGAGGAATTAGACATGAGAAAATTATTCAAAGTTGATTGCACAATTTGGGTGATTGAGAAATAGATTGGCTAGTCAGGGATGTGATTGATCAGTTAACAGATTTAGATTGATCAGTTAGGAATTTGATGGCTTAGTTAGGAATTTTACATGGCTTAGTTAGGAATTGTAATTAACCAGTTAATAAATTAGATTGCTTAGTTAACAATTTGGATTGATTAGTTAACATATTAGATTTCTTAGTTAGCAATCGTAATTTTCTCAATCAGAAAGTGGGTGAGGAATATGAATTAATTGATTTGATTAATTAATTCCTTTTTGGGGTTGAATGTGCAAATAAGGTTTGACTTTTACAAACAAAGTTGCATTAGTTTGATTTAATTTTTGATAATTGATTTGAATAGTTTTATTTAATTATTCAAACTTCTAAGAGAAAGTGTCATATTAAAATTATTATTTAATAATTTAATCCACTTAGAAGAATAAGGTGATTTAGCGACGTAATTAAATAATTAACATTATTTAATCAATCGAGATGAAAATAATGGAGATTAAGACTTTATTAAATAAATGTGATTTATTTAATTTGTTGAAATGATGAAATGTGAATTAATAAAAAAAAAATTATTTATTTAATCAAAGAGGAATTAGGGTTTTTAGGGGTTTATGAAATAAATGAAATTTATAAATAATTTTTTTGAAATGATGAAAAAGTGAATTAGTTAAATAATGTTGTATTATTCAATTAATAGAGGGGTAAAACCACAAAGTTGTGTGACACTTTCAACCAAATTATCAACACAACTTAATTTAAATATTTCTAACTAAAAAATAATTTTGGTCAAACATATGATCTAGTAAGATTCATTGTAGCCAAGTTAGATACTTCCAGAACTTTCTCAATTAAAACGGTTGGCTAAAATATATGGAGCACCACTTTGAGTCCAATTGATGTTTCAATAACTCCTACTAATGTAAATAGAATTTTTTTAAAATATAAAAATACCCTTTTATAGATCCATAAGTGTAGTTTTCAAAAATATATTTATTTTAATAGTTTAATTATTATTTATATTTTATTTTTTATTTTTACTAAAAGTAGGTTATCAACAAAAAGTATTAGGCTGATTACCATGCCAAGGAAAAATACTAAAACTTATTAGAAATTAAAATAAAATATGATGCACTAGATAAAAGAATCTATTTCAAGGTGGTATAATTGTGTTCCATTTTAGATAATTATTTAATATGAAAGTTGGCGTTTGATGGAAACAATTATTTTTTGATTCATGGACATTTTAATATTTATTTAAAAATATATCTTAGCCAAAATTGGGAAAAAATATGTCCATGCACTAATGTTTCAAGTTATAAATACACACAAAAAAATTGAAAGAAAAAAATTGTATAAAAAGTTTGATGTCTCATGCAATTTCATTTTTCAACATTTTATCAGCAACTAAATTAAAGTGTGAATTTATTAAAAACTAGGTTAAAATAATTTTTTATTTTTTTTAAAATACAAACATAAAATATACTAAAAAATACATATTTTACTAGTTTACATCGTTTCAAAATTCAAAACATATATGCCACTTTTTAGTGATTCAAGTTCAAAATTTGGATCAGTGTTGCTCATTTCCTAAGTTATAAAGTGTGACATCTTTGTGCTTTTACCTAGAGGAATTAGGGTTTTCGATGTTGTTTTGATGTGGTGCGATGTGGAAATGGTGCGCTATTATTTTGAGATCATCTAAGACATTATGAGATGTTATGAGATGATTTTGAGTCATTCCAAGATGTTACAGGATGTTTCTAAGTCATTTTGAGATGTTATGGGATGATTTCGAGTCATACTGAGATGTTACGGGATGATTCTGAGTTATTTCAAGATGTTACGAGATGATTTTGAGTCATTCTAAGATGTTACAGGATGATTTCAAGTCATTCTAGGATGTTACAGGATGATTCCGAGTCATTCTGAGATGTTACGGGGTGATCGAAGACGATGTTCCATATTGTTTGATGTTGTTTGATGTTGTTCAATGTTGTTTGATATTTTTCAATGTTGTTCGATTTTGTTTGATGTTGTTTGATATTTTTAAATGTTGTTTGATGTTGTTCAATGTTGTTCAATGTTGTTTGATGTTGTGTGATAGGTGTCAAGTCAATTTTATATGTCTACATTTTTCCCTTCTTTGATACAAAGTACTAGTTGCTTTGTTTCAAAGATTCTATTTTTAAGATCAAGTTTTTTGAAAAAAAATTATGTCCCACTATGCTCTGGTGTTGAATGGAATAATGGTAGGACTTTGTGCTATCTCCTCGAGAGGTTGACCAAAAATTTCAAGCTTTGAGGTCAAACTCTTGACACTATTGTACTGTCGTTTCAAAGTTTTTAGATGAAATGTTATATCACTATGTGCATCCTTTCTTGTTTTGATGTTTTCCAGAGCTTCTAATTTGAGAGTAGGAAAGTTCCCTAAGTGTAATTACGGTTTCTTAGATGAAATGAGGGTTTTATTGAGGTGTTATATAGGAAATTTTTCTTTAAATTTTGTCATTTATTCTTTGTTCCTCTTGCTAATTCTTGCCTCTAGATTTCACATTTTGTCAGTTATTGAGGAAGAATGTTGAGATTAGAAGTTTCACCACATCATTATGAGCTTGTTCAAGAGTATGGATGAACGTTAGGCAATGGTGGCCTATTATGTACCTTCTCACCTTTCACTTTTGTCGTGTTTTTGTTCTCATTATGCATGTGTGAAGTCTTGCCAGTCAATAGCACTGTCAGTCAATAACATTATTTTGACACTTTTGTACTGTGAAAAACTATGCTTTTGTCTAAAAATTGCACTATTGTTCTATACTTGTGGGGTGATCACACAATAGTGGTTTACAATTTTTGGCCAAGCTGTACACTAAAATATTTTCTTCTAACTAAATCTTCACTTTTAGGTACCTATAGTGGCTAAACCATGAGGAACTTGAAGATGATGCAAACTAGTGATTTGTGAATTTTTTTTTGTAGATTCTAAATATATTTTTTTCAAAATTTTTGGAATCATATTGCACTTATTTTTCCATCTCCTTCGAAAACTAGTTTTTTTTAGCAAACAATATTTTTAAGGAGTGACGTTCACCGTATACAATATTTTTTTCCATGAAGGATAAAATTCTAATTCTTTCAAATTTAGATTTGTAACTATGATATCTAGTGCTTCCAATTGGTCTCATAGTTTTTTATTGAATATTTTTTCCTTAATAAAGTGTATAAGTCAAACCAATTACAATTTAGACATAGGAAGACCGTATACAACACAATTTATTTTTGTATGTATTGAAATATATATATATTTTTGGATCAAAGACTTCAATATCTTGTGCACTCATTTTTAAAAAATAAAAAATTGATAATCTGCTATTTTTCCACATGTGCAGAAGAAAGAGCTTGATTTTTGGTCAAAAACCTATGTTTAATAAAATTAAAAAAATAAATACATAATAAAACCAAAACATATTAAAATTATATTCGCATTGGATAGCTCGTTCTGGGGAATACCATCATCTAGTTGGGTTTGTGAATTATTCTCCATTTTCATCATCAACCTGAGCTTCGAAGCATAAACTTCTGGACTTTTTTGGTGCCTGAGGGGGAGGAGGGAAAAAGGGGTTTGACCGAACCCCCCTTTCAAAACATGTTTTTTTTTTTAGAATGATGGGACCTTGTATTTAACATTTTTGCTCGAACCAAGGTTCATTCAAACCCTTTTTTGGTTTGCTTGAACCTATGGGTTCATTTAAACCCCAAAAACTATTTTTTTTGCATGAGATCATTTTTTTCAAGTTTTCCTTCCTCACTCAAATTATAAACCACTTTTGTGGGTTTACCCTGCACTATTGTTCTATGCTTTTGTTCAGAAACTGCACTATTGTCAAAAACTGTACTATTGTTCTAAAACTGCACTATTGTTATAAACATGCGCTATTTTTTGTGCTGTTATCCTAAAACTATGCTATTCTTCTAAACTTGCACTTTTTTGTAAACCACTTTTGTGGGTTTACTCTATGCTATTGTTCTATGCTTTTGTTCAGAAACTGCACTATTGCTAGAAACTATGCTATTGTTGTAAAACTGTGCTATTATTAGAAACTTGTGCTATTGTTTCTATTATATTATCCTGAAACTACGCTATTGTTCTAAACTTGCACTTTTGTTTGGATTTTGTTGAGCATTTATCCCAAAACCCAACAATTGACTTCTCCTTGTGTCGTTTTCTTGTAGCATTTGTTCTAAACCCTAGAATGTGTCTGTTTCTCATCATAAATGTTGTTTGTGATCATGCTCATGTCGTTTTTTGTTTATTTGCATGCTTTAGAGTGAAACCCTAACATCCTAGTTTAAAATGATTTAAGGCGAGTCTCCAACCACTTGTGATGAGAGAGAAATGTCCCCATCATTTGTTTGTTCAGATTGCTCATTTCAGAGTGTTGGAGTAGGACTTTCTTGATGTTGTAGGATTGCATTATATTTGTTACATGTCTCCTATTAGGACCCATCTGACGATGATGACTACTCTTGTGGAGAGGTGGCATTCTAAGATGGTATCCATTCATTTTCCTATAGGGGCTTAGGCAACTATTAATCTCGAGGATGTGTGGAGGATTCTTCGTCTTCCTATTCATGGTGCGCTTATTATGTACCTGGTTTGATGAGGTTCCCATGTTATGTAGTGTATGTTAGGTGTGGCACACTTGGATGTTCACGATTCAGAGTTTGACTTATCTAATTATTTTGACAACCCAAATCCTATTGTTCTTGTCCTTTTTGGCTTGGTATCAGGATTGGTTGTTCTTGATAGATGAGGTCGACAATTTGTAGTGGGATGGGGTACATGCATTGAGAGTATGCTAGAGCATGGTACGAGATATTCTCGGGGTTCCTATTTTCTTGCTCATCTCTACTGAGATATGAACAAGGTGGTGTGTTGGGGTGGGAAGTCATTCTTTGCAGGTGTGTCACTTTTGCATATTTGGGTGTGGGAGAATATTACAGTGACTCATCCATATGAGACTCAGGATCATTCTTCAGGCGATCCATACTCTTATCATTATGGAGACTTTATGCATTACACCTTACCTGGGGACTTGCATTATTGGCATCGTGTTTTTGATGAGATGCCTAGTTTCGTGTGGAGATCTTATATAAGCTGCGAGGTTTGGCCAAAGGATGTTGATCAACTTTTGTGCTATCGATAGTCTCGTTGGTTGCTTGGTCATTCATAATATGTGATAGAGAATTATCTACTAGACCGATTTTGTCACCAATTCAAAGAGATATAGGGGTGGGTTCTTAATGCATATGAGGCTCATTTTGGTCGGACTTGTCAAGAGGTTCGAGTATGGGGTCTCTAGGTTGATGTAGATACTATGATTGCCAAGTTTGGAGCACTTGCCCCAGTTGGCTGGGATTGGTCAATTGGTGTGGTAGATCTAGGTAATACTAGCAATTATGAGAAGTGGTGGGCATAGTGCAGGCCTTTGAGGCTTATTGATCCTAGAGGTGATCCCATTTTCAATAGAGCAACAATTACAGGTCATCACAAGGAGTGACAATGTGCTGAGGTTCTCGCAGAGTAGTTGGATCGAGCTCAATGTGACAAGGCACAAGATATCCAAGATGAGTAAGTGCCTCCTACAGACGGTCAAACACAGGTTCTGGGTCCTCCTACACTAGTTAGGGATTTTGATGTATTGCTAGCTTAGATGACTCTGGCCAGAGATGCTGAGATTGCACTGCGTCAGGCTACAAAATATTTGGTAGACACTTTGAGGGCTAAGTGAGAGAATTTGATTGGTAGAAGACATTCTACAGAGGCTCAAATAGTATTACTAACAGTAGAGAGTGATAATCTCTGGGCAAAGCGAGAGGGTGAGATTGGTAGACGAAATGCTATAGAGGCTCAAGTACTGTTATTAACAGTAGAGAGAGATGCTCTCTGAGCAGAGCATGATAGTATGTGAGCTAAGTGAGAAATTTATCTACAAACATCCACCTATTATCAAACCTTATATGATGCTACCATTCCAGGGCCTCTCAACATCCACGTTTTTGGGAGCTGAGTGCTGCAAGTGATGGTAGTGGTGGTACATGTGTAGGTGTAGGTGATCAGTCTATGGGACAACCAGATCCTTTTGGTAGTTAGTAGTGTTTCGTCTGTCCTATTGGGGTCTTACTATTTTTGGTACTTGATCTTCATGTTGTTTCATGGTGCAGAGGAATTTTGTAGATATGTTTTATATATATATTTATTGGTCTAATCGAGACCTTGTGTATATGTTATGATTTTGATTTATCCTATCACAATTGTGTCACTACGGATGATGTATTTATGAAATATTCCCTTTTTGATGATGATATATATGAGATATAACTTCTTCAATTCAACCACTTTTTATGTTTATTATGATGGTGATATATGGTGATGTACGTTTATGTGTTTTTCTTCTTTTCTAATTTATGAATTTGATGTGGATGAATGAATCATAGTTTGTATTGTCTCATGATGTGATATATGTTGATATTTAATGATGCCCCATACATGATACATGATGTTTTTAATGGTTTATTATCATCACAATATGTATTGATAACCTTTTGTGGATGCAGTAGGGATATGGTATTGATGATGTTTTATGTAAGATGAATGTTAATTAGAAGAAATACGATGATAGATAGAGACATGATAAAATATGGTGATGTTTTTTAGTTAGTAGAAACATGATGATGGATAGAAATTTGATGTTAATTAGAAGAAATATATGATAATGGATAGTTATTGATGAGTCAATTTTTCTTTGCTTTAGAGACTTCACAATTTGTAAAACCCTATTTGATGTAGCAAAGAGATAAGATGCACTAGGGTATGAATTACCAAGATAAATTTTTATCTATTGCGTGGAATTTGACTCTACAAATGAAGAGTATATTTGTTCATATCGGACATACATAAACTATATTTAAATTATAGGGGGATTGGTTGTATGAAAAACATTTCAGACCAGTCACACCGAGAGGTATAGAACACCTAACATGTAACTGCTTCACGAACTACTTTAATACAACTTCCATACTCAATAAAGAAAGTATTCACCATGGTAATATTACAAAATATCTTACAAACAACAAATTTAAATGAGGCTCAATTTCCCCCATTCCTTCATCTCTAAATCCTTATGGACATCCTTGAGAGATCCTGGGAATGAGTCATTAAATTAAATCGAAAAAAGTAAGACCACAAAAAGATAAAAACAAAGTTGCAATATCACTTGTCATATCTATTTAGGGTGGGGATATTATCTGTTGTTGATCATGTCTATCATAGGAACAAATCTGTTAAGGTATATCTTAGGTTGTTGTTTGGAATTTTTAAAGAAAATAGGTAGTTGATACTTTGGCATTGTTTTCATCTATTTATAGTAAACTCTTATGCTATTTTTTTTTTTGAAAGTTCTAGCTTTTGATGTTTGCTTTGCTTTGCTTTTTTTTTTTTTGTCAAAGGATGATTGGGATGGTTCATTTATTATGTGTGAAATATTTATCATGGATTTTGATGATGCGATGAGTCTTTTGCAATGTGTGTTCCCTTGGTCTCCTTGGCTATTTAGCATGGTGCTTGAGATTTGTGACATGGCTTAACCGCCTCCCGTGGATCTTAACTCTAGCTTGTATCGGGCATTGACAAGTCGATCTTTTGGTACAAAGACAAGGCTAAAAATTGGTATCAGAGTTGGTCACAGGTTTGAATCCCTCACTTGTGCTAGAGGGGATTGTTGCAAGGTGTGTTCCCTTGGTCTCCTTGGCTATTCAGTGTGGCGCTCGTGATTCATGAAATGGTTTAATCACCTCTTGTGGATCTCAACTTTGGCTTGTATCGAGCATTGACATGTCGATATTTTGGTGCAATAGAAAGGCCAAAAAACTCTAGCTTGTATCAGGAATTGATAGGTTGATCTTTTGGTGCAATTTTAAGGCCAACAATTTATTGCAAGATGTGTACCCTTGGTCTCCTTGGTTGTTTAGCGTGATGCTTAGGATTTGCTGCATGGTTTAACCACCTCCTATGGATCTTAAATCTGTTGCAAGGTGTGTGCCCTTGGTATCCTTGGTTGTTCATTGTGGTGCTCAAGATTTATGACATGGTTTAACCACCTCCCGTGGATCTTAACTCTAGCTTGTATCGGGCATTGATAGGTCAATCTTTTGGTGTAACGACAAGGCCAACAATTGGTATCAGAGCTAGTCATGGGTTTGAATCACTCCCTTGTTGTCGTGGATCTTAACTCTAGCTTGTATCGGGCATTGATAGGTCAATCTTTTGGTGTAACGACAAGGCCAACAATTGGTATCAGTGCTAGTCATGGGTTTGAATCACTCCCTTGTTGTGGGGGGGATTGTTGCAAGGTGTGTGCCCTTGGTCTCCTTGGTTGTTCAGTATGGAACTTGGGATTCATGGCATGGTTTAACCACCTCCCATGGATCTTAACTCTGGCTTGTATCAAACATTGACAGGTCAATCTTTTGGTGTAACAGTAAGGCCAACAAAGTTTTTTTTTTTATGATGTTTTTTCTTTGTTTTGAAGGGACTAACCTAGGGCCTCAGGGGATCATCAAAGATAAGCCTTTCCTTTTCTGTACATGCAGAGGCTCGTAGTTTTCTTGGTTTGACCTTTTTCTATTTTGTGGATATTTTAGGATTTTGTATATTGTATATGTATTTTTGGATTTTTTTTTTTTTGACTTAGTGAAATAAAGCATGTTGGAAACCTAAGGGGATTGGCCTAGGGTCTCAGGGGCTAAAAACCCTTTCCTATGTTGTACATGCAAAGACCACATAGTTTGACCATTTGACTCAAAGCATCAATTGTTTTTGAGTAAACAACATCAATAACTTGGATTGATATCCTATTTCCGTGTCTAGAGGATATGTTGTGGGAAATTCACTTGAACTAGTTGTGAGGTTCAAGTGAATCTTGATATCTTAGATTGTTTGAGTGAAGGAATAACCCAATGATGGTTTTTTTATGATTTTTGCATGTTTTTGATTTTTATGTTTTTTTCGAGTGTTTTTGAATTTTGTTGTTTTCTAGTGTTTTTCACTTTTGTTGTTTTCTGACCATGATTGAATGCCACAAGATATAATCCATGACTAGCTTTGGGAATTTTTCCCCAGTAAAATGACTTACCCAAACCAGTAACAAGCCATGGCTGGATACATGATTTATGAAATGGATGGGTGGATGTTGTGAAAATGTGTTGATAGATAATAACAAATTTTTTATTGATACATAGTGTCTATTTGCTAGGTTTTCACTATGGTACCTATTCTAGGAGTGCCAAAAAGCGGTTTTCACTCAAAGAATGTTTTATTTTACCTATTTTTCTTGATTTTTTTTTTTTTTTTGTATTTTTAAAATCTTTTTTCATTTTTTGGGATTTTTACCCTTTTGCCTGGGGTATTTTGATGTGTTTCATGTATAGAAATTGTTGAGGTGACTGTTATTTAGTGGTTCGGATAGAGTTTCTCCTTTGATAGTATCCAATTGATATGCCCCAGAGCCATAACTTGTTGTTATGGTGAATGGTCCTAACTAGTTAGGTTCAAATTTTCCCTTTCTATCTTGATTCAATTGTATCTTCTGATTCCCCTTGAGTAATAAGTCACCAACTTGAAAGTTTATGTCTTTGATTCTCTTGTCATAGATTTTCTTGAGCTGATTCCGATAAACCTACAAATGGTTTAACACACTCAAAAAAATTTCATCTAAGAGCTAATTCATTCAGTTTGGATACCCTGTACTCTTCATTGCTTACAATGCCTTTTAATGAGACTCACAATTAGGGGATTTTGACCTCGATAGGTAATAATTATTCTGATCCGTAGACAAAGGAAAAAGGTGTGGCACTAGTAGGTGTGCAAATGTTGATTCGATAAGCCCATAATTTTGGGTTCAACTGCAAATACCAATCACGACCAACATCATTGATAGTCTTTTTCAATATTTCATGATTGTTTTATTGGATGCCTCTTCCTCGCCATTTACTTGAGGATAGTAGGGAATAGAAAATATATGTTGGATAGAAAGCTTGGAATAGAGTTCTTGAACATCCTAGTTCTTGAATGGGGTGCCATTATCTGTCACAAATGTCTATGGGATTCCATACCTACAAATGAGATAATTCAAAATGAATTTTGATATCTATTTGCTAGTGATATAGGTCAATAGAATGGTCTCTATCCATCTAGTGAATTATTATTTTACTGTAATAATGAATTTATGCCCGTTGGATGAAGTGGGTGATATCTTACTACCAATTCTAATCCCCGTTGCAGAAAAGGCCATGGTGTTGTGATAGGTCTCAACTCTTGTTTTAGTACATGAACTAGATCATTATGTTGTCAACATTTTTGACACCTTCTAGAATGTTGAATACAACCTTGCTCCATGGAAGGCCAATAGTATCCTTCTTTGAGTAGATTTTGGACTAAGTTAGGTATGCTAGAGTGGGATCTACAAATACCTTCATGGACCTCTTGTAAGACTTTTTGTACTTCTTCTACAATAAGGAACTGGAGTAACATACCATCTAGACTATGACAATATAGGGTTTCTCCAAAGACCATAAAATTGGAGGTTCTATGGGTGAAGGTTTTCTTTTGAGTAGTCATTAAGTCAAGAAGTATGATACCATTCTAGATATAGTCAAAAGTATCTTGGTACCATGGGGAGTTAGGACCAACAACAAGACATACCATTTTTGATTCTAGGATGTTGAATGTAGGCACCAATATTTGTTCCATGATTAATTGATATTTAGGCACATTTTGAGGTATATCAAGTAGTCAGTCTATTGTATCCATTGCATCACTAGATCTGTTATTAATTCGAGGAATGTGTTCAAAGTTTATTTTGAAAAAATTACTCCTTGAAATTGTCGACCATCCTTTTGTATGGTAGAAATTTTTCATCTTTTATTTGGTATTCATAATTCACCTATCTAATTACTAGCTGATAGTCTCCAAAGACGTGTAGCTCTTTTATTCTCCATTCGATCCCCATTTTGAGTCTTGTGATAAGAGCTTCATAATTTGAGATGTTGTTTGTGTAGGGGAATACAATCCTATAGGCCTTGGGTATACTATCTTAGAATGTGGTGTGAGAAATTAAATACCCGCTCTGAAACCATGTTGAGTATAGGATCCATCAAAGTATAGAGTCCATTGTCATTTATATTCCATCATCAAGACACCTTCATCTGGAAAATCCACTATGAGAGGTTTATGATCATCTATGGGTGCTTCGAACAGTTGGTCTGCTATGACTTGTCCCTTTATAGCTCTCTTTTCCATGTACTCTATATAAAATTTACTTAGGATCATAACCCATTTGTCTATTCAACCTGTTAAGGCTGCTTTGGCTAGTAAATATTTGAGTGGGTCCACCTTCGAAATTAGTTTCACTTTTTTTGTTTAAGATGTAATGTCTCAAATTTTGTGTTGAAAACATGAATGAGAGACATGCTCTTTCAATGGGTGAGTAATTCAGTTAATAGCCCACCAGTTTTCTACTGATATAGTATACTTTTCTTTCTTTATTGTTATCATCTCGTTGTCCCAAGAGAGCTCCCAATGCTGCTTGTGTGGTAGACACATAAAGTATCATCTCCTTTTCTGGAATCGGTGGCATGAGTATCAGAGGAGTAAGTAGATACTCCTTGACTTGATGGAATGCTTGGTCACATCTCCCATCCCATTTGAAGGTGATGTCTTTGTGTAGGAGATGAGTGAAAGGGTGGCACTTATCTACCAATTATGCGATAAATTGCTTGATTGATTGTAGCGTCCCTTGTAGGATCCTCAACTATTTGAGTATCTTTGGCGAAGGAATCTCCATTATAGCTTTTACCTTGGAAGGATCCACCTCTATGCCTCTTCTTGAAACTATGTATCCTAATAGATTTCTATATGTTTCTTCAAACACACATTTCTTAGCGTTAAGTCTCAAATTGTACTATTCCAATCGATCAAATACTCTTGCTAGGTTTGTCAAGTGATTTTCCCTTTTTCTTGACTTTTCTACGATTTCATCCACATAGTCATCCATGATGGTGTGTAGCATTCCATGGAATATGGTCACCATTTCTCTTTGATAGGTTTCTCTTGTATTCTTTAGACCAAAAGGCATTACATTCCAATAGAAAGTTCCCCAAGCACAAGTGAATGTTGTTTTGTGTTGGTCATTTGGAGAGATATTTATTTGGTTGTATCTAGAGAAACCATCCATTAAGGACAACATCTCATGCCCTGTTGTTAGATCTACAATCATGTCAATACTCGGGAATGGAAAGTCATATTTTGGACAATCCTTGTTCAAGTCTCTGAAGTCTATAAATATCCTTATGCCCCTAGTAGGTTTGGACACTGGTAGTAGATTTGATATCCATTGTGGATAGTCGATGGGTCTGATGAAACCCACATCTAATCTGGCGATGAATTTTTCTGAGTTTCTGCTTAATAGGCTTTTTTCTAGGGATGACAGCTAGATGATGCACCACTAATGCTGGATCTAGTCTAGGCATGTTAGTATAGGTCCAGGAAAATTTTACCTTTCTCTCATTGATGAATTTCATGAAAAAAAATTTCTCCTCAGGATCGAGTGATGTTGCATGGTATGTTATCTTTCGATCCTCTACTGTACCAACATTTATCAATTTTGTTTCTCCTACAAGGAGTGTTGATATTTCTTGATATTCTGATATGGGGATATTGAATCCTCCATCCTCGGGTTCCTCTGGGAGGTTTCCACCTTCGGATGCATCCTTTATTTTCCTCTTTTTTTGGATCCAATAGAGCCATAGTTTGGTTTTCCCTAGGGGATCGTATATTTATGTTTTTTCTTTCATTTTTGTTATTGAAAGATTCAATCTCTCCACCAAAATATGCCTCTTGTTCTAGTTCCATGATTAATATTGCTTTGTGATCTCCTACTCATATGTCTATTTGAAGTCTCATAAACTCTGTAATTGCCTTGTTGTTCTATAATTGGTCTAGAATAGGTGTATGATGTTGTTGATCTCAATCTATGAGTTGTGGGTAATAGAGTGGGAGAATATCATATCAGTCTTAAAAACTTACAGAAGTAGGTGAAAGGGTCAATATGGATCTGGAGTCTTTTTCCCACTAGGTATCTAAGTCATCATTACTAGAATCAAGGGAATCATATTCAGTGACGAATGAAGGAGAATCCCATTCATATTCATTAGAGTATGTTTCATAATGGTAATAGATGTTGGGAATGGTTTCCATGTATTGGAGAGGGAACCTATCAATTCTAAAGTTGTTGAATAATTCTTCAATGAGTAATTCATTGTCCATGACATGGTAGATATCTAGCGCCTTAATTCTAGTATAACTTTCTCATTTCTTCGAAGAGGTTTGTCTAGTTTTTGGAATGACCACATATTTTGGTTTATAACCTAGCCCCATATTCTTATGTCTCTGTTCCACTATGATAGGCTCTAAATTTCCTTGCTTGTGTAGCCCAAGTCCACCCATTCCATTGTATCCTATTTTTTTGAATAATTGATACCCTCTAGTGTTAGAATCAATTAAAATGGACTGTGGATTTTGTGGTTCTTTTTGGTCCTCCTTGTAGATCATAGATGAACTTAGGTCTTCCTCAAATATTTTCTCATCTTTCATGTCTCCCCATCTAGTAAAGATAGTGGGTTTGACTATCATTTGTATGATCTTCATCTCTTTTTGACCTCTATATACCCTCGATGTTGGTGGAGGCATTTCAATGTAGAATGCTTGGTTAAAATGGTAGTTCCCATTGCCTTTGTCAAGTACTTGAATCTTGGATTCCACTTTCAGTTGCTCACTCAATGTGTTCTTGGTGGAGGTTGATGGAAGCATGGAAGGGTCCACATAAGAAAAGGAATGGAATGCTATATCATTGCTAGGCACACATTGGATTTTATTGTATTTCTCCTCCAACTTTGCACAAAATGGAAAGGTTCAGAATTGACATATAGTGTTACTTCCTTTCCTTCATGGGGGAACTTTAGGAATTGATGGAAAGTGGAAGGAACTTCTTGTAATGCATGGATCCAAGGTCATCTTAGGAGTAGGTTGTATGGAAACTCAATAAACAATACTTGACAAGTAGTTTTTGTTACAACCTGTCCTATCTATATCGACAATCTAACTATTCCTTCAAAAATTCTCTCCAAGTCATCTTAGGCCCTTATGGTGATACTCTTTCCTTTTTCAATCACATCATCATAATACCCTATCTATTTTATGAATTTTAAGGTATAAATGTTTAAACCTACACCATTATCTATCAATACTCTTTTGACCATGGTCTTATGAACACCAACCTCTATGTATAGAGCTTGATTGTGGAGTGTTCTTTGTGGTAAATCTTTCTCTAAAAAGACTAAGTGATTACTTGTAGTGTTTTTTCCAACCATGGCTTGGAACTAACTGGGATCGAGGTAATTAGGGACTAACGTTTCCAATGCTTTTTCCAATATCTCCCTATGTGCGGGTGATAGTTTTAACAATTCTAGGATTGAGATGAGGGCAGGTGTCTTCTTTAACTGTTCCATGATGTTTTAGTCACTTGATGACTTGATTGTGGGTTTGGGAGGTGCTCCTTATATTGCAACTCTTTCATGATCCAGGTAGTTATGTTGCACTTATTGTCTCCTCCTTGCATCGTTACTATGTTTTCCCTATTATCATCTTGTGAGACAATTCCGAAAAATGTCACTGTATGTGTAACTAGAATCATGGTACTCTTGTTCCTTTCCTTTAACATTCCTCTTAGTGTGGTTTGGAATTGGGTTTGAGTTTAATTGTAGGTCCTTATTTTTGAGACAATCATCAACGTATACTTCCCCTTTATCTATTGAGTCTTCAATGACATGTTTGAGGGGCATGTAGTTTTTATTTGTATGTCCTTCAATCATATGGAAATAACACAAGTCCTTCTCATTGTACCATGGTGTCTTAAAGTTAGGTTCCTCATAATTTGGGTTGTCATTTGTCTTGATGAGGTTTTGTTGTACTATTTTGTGCATAACCGTTTCAAGTGACATACCTAATACAGTAAATTTCCTCCTAGGTTGACCATATTTCCTTTGTTGCCCTCCCTAATTTGTATGTTGGTTTACAACCTGATTGTTCTTGGGATAGGTTATTTGGTTTCTTTGTGTGTTGTTGGGACCATATATTTTCTGTGCCACCTGTGGTTTTTATTTATTTGTGTTTTGTGTGTTCCATACTACTCTAACGTCTACCACTCCATTGTTTGTAACATTCTTGTTTTTAGCCTAGAATTTGGGTTTTTCATTTGAGCTAGAGGGACTGCATTTTGAGTTTTTTGTTCTTAAGGTTCCTCTTGCTATGATGAATCTCTTAATATGTAACCCCTTTTTGATTGTTTCTTCAAATTCCATAGGACATAGCATAGTGAGTTGGTAGTTTATTTCGAGCAAGACATTCATGATGAGCATATCCACCAAATCCATGTTTGGAATGGGCCATTTTCACTGACTCACTTTGTGTCTCCATATTTGTAGGTAGGAGGTGAAGGACTCTCTTGGGTTCTATTTTATTATCGATAAACTGGTGATGGTGACATATTGTTCTATGTTAAATGAGAAGTGGGTTATAAATTTGCTAGACAACTCATTAAAAGTTTTGATTCTGGGTTGCAAACGGGTGAACCACGACATAGCATGACCTGTAAGGTTTTGTGGAAAGAGCCTCATGAGATGGGAATCATTTTTCTATACCTCCATACATGATATAGAGAAGTCTCATAGATCCTCTACTAGATCTACTACTCCTTTGTACTTTCTTTCAAATCTAGGTATCTCAATTATTTTTGGAAAGGGTAGTGCCATGATGGAATGATGGAATGGGAACACTCAAATTTATTGTAGAGTGTAGGTATTCATTTTTTTTCCTATCTGAAAATCTTCTATTTGTTTGGTGACAGTATCTAACCTTAGTTCCATCTCTATTTTTGGTACGTGTGTTTACAAATCCTGCATGTGATAACCTTGTTTTCGTACCAAGTTTTGGTCATAGATCGAGTATTGTGAAGGTACATGACCTTGATAGCCATATGGGATGTAAGGAGGGTTAATTTCTTGTTGTGCATAAGGAAGGTTAACTCCTTTTTGTTGGGGTGGGACACATAGAAGGCTTCCCTGATGATGCATTATCGGGATACCTTGTTGTTGGGATGATTGAATAAGGGAACTATGTGGCACACCTTGTAGAGTAGGGCTAAAATGAAGGTTACTCTGGTGAAGCATTGACTGGATACCTTGTTATTGGGATGATTAGATTAGGGCGCTCTTTGGCACACCCTACTAGGTAGGACTAAAATCAAGGTTACTTTGGTGAAGCATTGGTGAGATACCTTGTTGTTGGGAAAACTAGATTAGGGCGCTCTATGGAATACCCTAGTAGGTAGCACTAAAATGAAGGTTACCCTGGTGAAGTTTTGGCGGGATACCTTATTTTTGGGATGACTAGATTAGGGCACTCTATGGAATACCCTGTTGGGTAGGACTAAATTGAAGGTTACCCTGATGAAGCATTGGCAGGATATGTTGTTGATAATATTACTAGTTCAAAAAGGGGGCCCTGTGTTCCACCTTGTTCTAAGGGGGACCTTGTGTTCCACCTTGTTGAAGATACTGCTTGCTTGGGGGAGAGCCCTATGTTCCACCCTATTGATGTTTTTGATTGTTCTGAGGGGGGACCTTGTGTTCCACCCTGTTAATGGTACTAATCATTTTGTGAAGGGTCAACACTTGATGTGTTCTAAGGTATATATTTACCAAGAGTTGGATTGTTAACTTGAGGTTCATATTGAGATGGAACCCCTTGGTACATTTATGCTGCTTCTTGTTCAACTTGAGTTGGTTTTCTAAACAAGGGGTTCACTTTGGGTTGATCAATATTTTGTGAAAACATAGGTGGAATATTCAACATCTTTGGAGGTTGGACTATTTGTCTCACAAATGGGTTTTCCCCTAAGGGAATAATATTGGGGTCTTTGAGAGCTTCTACATTGAAGTGCACAAGTAATTTAGCACCTCTTTGTGCTAACTTGAATAAATAGGAGTTTGGGTCCTTCTATAACAACATGTCCATTAGTTTGAGAACCTTGGGGTTGTTAGAATGTTTAAATAGTTCCTAATCGTTTATCTCTTCCTCCCTATCTACCACCTCTATAACCACTCTATTTGGGTCCTGGTTACTTAGTTCCATTACCTCCTTCTACTTGAGACTTATTTCTTCCTCAGTGAGAGTGTCTTTGTATATTGGTCTCTTCTAGGGAGTTTCAAGGTCGCTTGTCCTATAGCCCCATGGGCTACTCTCATTGTTCATGGTATTTGTTGGTGGGATATTGGTGGTATTTTTGTTGTCTTCCATTTTTTTCTATTCTAAGACCTATTGGTTGTCATAAAAAACTTGGGTCTCCTATGGGAAAGTGGTGTACTCTCTAGTTGATGTGAATCCTAAGAACCCAATGTTGTCCTAAATGAGAGGATGGATGTGGGTATGTAAATCTGGTTCGTTCCTCTAGAGAATTTTGATATCATGAAAAAGACCAAGGTTTTGACCAAAAAATAAAATATATAACTTTGTATTATTCTTAAAAGTACGTCTATAAAATTTTTCTACTAATTTGTCTCTAACTTTATGTAGCATTGAAAGGTGTTTCTTGAGAGATTCTAGACTAAGATGCCTAAGTCTAAAATGACGACCTATGGAATTTACCTTAGGGATCTTAACCTTGCATGAGATCATGAAAGGGATATTTATTGCCACATGGGAGGTGGTAATACGGATCTCTCTACTATTATGTCAACTTTATTTTCCTCTTCCTCTAGGAAAATTGATGTAGCGAGAAATTGGTAGGGTGTTTCGTTCTTCTAAAAAATGAAGGTTCACAAGTTGCTTATGATTTTAGTTTGTTCACCTTTGATATATGTGAGACTAGGTTGAAGGATCGGTGCTACAAGATCTAGTTGTTGAACTGGGGGAACTAGTCGCCAAATGGTCATAAAGTTTTATGGTGTTATGGAATGGTTGTTGTGAAGCTCAAGACACTAGGGTTTGAGTGTTATTTTGGAATGATACTACTTCTTGGAAATCAAAATGTTGAAGAACTAAGATCTATATTCAACTTCCTTGTCCAAATGATTTGTTGCAGGAAAGCTTAATTGTACTATCTAAAGGGAAAAATAATGTAGGATCTAGAGACCCAATAGTGCGGAATACATTCCCTTAACACTAATACAATTGAGGAGAAAAGCATAAACCAATTTCAATAGCTTTCTAAAACTACTTGAGATGAATACAACATGTAAAATAGAGAAGACAAAATGAGAATTCACAGTTGACACAAGATATATGTGGGAAAAGATTTTCAGGTAAAAAACCCACCACACAAAGTCAAGACTATTTTTGTATTACAGTAACAAAAATAGTTGCATACAATATATAGTCTTCTTTGATCAGCTCACAACAACACTAATATAATTCTTTCATTGTTACAATGTTCATACAACATACAGTTCGAACAAAAACTCTCACCTGTAATATGTCATCGACTTCCTTAAGTCAAATGTTGCATTCAATTCTGTCCATCAACCCCTGATCACAAGGTACAACCATCTCTGATCCAATCACACCAATGATCTGCTCATGTCGATCTTCTTGCATCAAGCCACCAAGGCATTAATCCCATCACCCAAATCGGGTTCAAAATCACCACCCTGGGTTGACCTGCACCTGCTGTAATTACTCTTTTGGTTTTTGTCTAATCATCGTTTAGACACTGAGCCATGTGTCCACATCTCATTCACCAAATACTTCTGACACTATGTCCAACTCGGTCAAGACTAGCCCCGAGCTCGACCGAGCTCTCCAAGTCTTTACCACGCTACCACCACACCCATCCAACCGGCTCGCAGTATGGCGGTAAGCCAACCGAACTCATCCAAGCTCTTACCACGCTACCACGAATAGGCTTGAGATGTCCTGCGATATAGCGGTGAGCTCATCCGAGCTCACCGATGACTTCACTGAGCTCTATCGCTCTTACCGTGTTACTGCTGCCCTACCGAGTTCAACCTATGGTATGGCTATGAACCAACCTGGTTGACCACTGGTTGTCTTACCATGGCCACTGCAGTCAGTCACTTGGCTGGTCGTGGTATGGCAGTAACCGCCAGCCAGGCCGCCATCAATCTTACAGTGGCCACCGCAGTCCGTCTCTTGACTGGCTGTGGTACAATGGTAACCGCCAGCCAAGCCATTGGTGGTCTTACCGTGGACACCGTGGTCAATCTCTGGACTGGCCACAGTACAACGGTAATCGCCAGGGAGGCCACTAGCGGTCTTACCACAACCACTACGATTAGTCTCTTGAGTGGTCGCAGTATGGCGGTAACCACCAGCCAATGCTGAAAGACTATTACCATGGCCACCGCGGTGAGGATGGAGACCGTGCACGGTATGACGGTAAAAGAAATGAATATTTTTCACACCAAGAATGTAAATATAGGGCTTCAAGCTAGAAGTTGAGACATAGTTTCTCAACAAGATCCCACTTGTCGAACACTTCCAGCTACACCATGGCTTTGAAAATTCATTGTCTATCATAGGCCCCAAGGCCCATCGATTTTGTGCACCATTTGAGCTTGTATGTGCTAACCAGCTTTGTCAAAGCATCTGCAACATTTTTCAAGGTGTCCACCTTTTCCAGACTGACCTTGCCATCTTCAACCATATCCCTTATGAAATGATATTGCACATCAATGTGCCTGGTCTTAGCATAAAAGGTCAGATTCCTTGCCAAAAAAATGGCACTCTGACTATCACAGCAAATTGAAATCTTCCCAGCATTAAATCCAATGTCTAACACAAACGGTTTAACCAAACAACCTCTTTACAGGCATGAGTTGCAGCCATGTACTCTGCCTCTATCGTGGATAAAGTAGCTACAGCCTGTCACTTGCTCATCCAACTGATTGCTCCACTATTAAGCATGAAAGTGTATCCACTAGTGTATCGCCTACTATCAATGTCCCCTATCCAATCTGAATCAACATTCTTGGATGCTGAGAGATTTATGTGATGCAACCATACTACCATGGTAACATAGTGATTAATTTGAAGTCCCCTTCAAATACCTAAATACTCTCTTCACAACATCCCAATGTGATCTTCTCGGATTTTCCATAAATCGGCTTAGAACTCCCACTGCTTGGGCAATGTCTGGTCTTGTGCAGACCATGGCATACATCAAACTGCCAACAAAACTTGCATAAGGCACACTGGTCATGTCCTCCATCTCAGTATCAGATTTAGGACAGTCTTCAATAGACAGCTTAGTTCCATGCATGATTGGAACAAAAAGCTGCTTGCAGTCATCCATGCTAAACCTCTCTAGAAATATCTTCACATACTTACTTTGACTGACCCAAAGCTTTCTGCTTGTTCTGTCCCTGGTAATCTCCATTCCAAGAATGTACCTTGCAGCACCAAGATCTTTCATTTTGAAATTTGCAGACAACTAAGATTTAAGATCAAAAATCAAAGTCTTGCTATTTCCAATGAATAACATATCATCCACATATAGGGTAATAACAAGCACACGATCATTCTCAGATTTATAATAAATGCAATGATCAGTTTTTGATCTCACAAATCCAATTGACAACACAAGCGTGTCAAATTTCTTGTACCACATTCTAGGAGATTGCTTTAAACCATAGAGAGATTTATTCAACTTACAAACCAGATTTTGTTTACCTCTTTCAACAAAATGCTCAGGCTGGGACATGTAGATTTCTTCTTCCAACTCACCATGGAGAAACGTTGTCTTCACATCCATCTGCTCAATTTCAAAATCATACATAGCTGCCAATGATAACAAAAATCTGATGGATGTCAGTTTTGCTACAGGGGAATTTTTTTTTCCATAATGAACTCCCTCAATTTGAGAAAAACCCTTTGCAACCAACCTAGCGTTATAATTCTCAACACTGCCATCAAGACCTATCTTCCTTTTGAATATCCACTTACAGCCAATAGGATTTCGCCCTTTAGGCAATGGTACCGAATTCCAGGTATCATTCTTTTTCAAAGAATCCATTTCTTCATTCATGGCTTCCAACCAAGACTTTGAATCAACCATGTTGATTGCTTCCTTAATAGTCCTAGGTTCATCAGTGCTGGTAATTAAAGCATAGGCATAGTTTGAATCTATCATAGAGAAACCATACCTTTCAAGTTTCTTTTTTTCTCATGTAGACCTTCTTACAGGCTGAGGTTGTTCATCATCATCAGAACTTCCAGAGCTGCTTGAGCTCTCCTCATTCTCAAGTACACCATGCAACTCTTCCCTTTCTGGAGTTTTGGTAATCTCAACTGCATCCTTCTTCTTGTCACTCTAATTTTTCCCAAGCTATTGATCACTTACTGAAGGTTTTAGCTCACGAAATATCACGCTCCTGCTGTACAAAACCTTCTTAGTAATAGGGTTCCAAATCTTGTATCATTTCACACCAACCCTATAGCTGGTGAGAATACATTTGACAACCTTGTTATCTAATTTAGATCTTTTTTCATTTGGCACATAAACATATGCCTCACAGCCAAATACATAGACATGCCTCAGAGAGGGATTCTTACGAGACCATGCTTCCAAAGGCATCTTGTCAACAAGAGTAGAGCAAGGAGATTTATTTATTAGATAAAATGTTGTAGCCATAGCCTCAGCCCATAATTTTTGCTCCAGACCAACACCGCTCAACATACTCCTTTCCTTTTCCATTAGTGTCTTGTTCAACCTTTCAGCAACTCCATTTTGTTGTGGAGTGTAAGGTGTTGTCTTATGCCTTTTAATTCCATGATCAGTCCAATACCTTTCAAAATCTGCAAAACAAAATTCACCGCCATTGTCTCTCCTCAAACATTTGATTTTCCTTCTAGTCTGATTTTCTACCAAAGATTTAAATTCTTTAAACCAACTGAACACTTTTGATTTACTTTTAATAAAGTATACAAATGCCCTTCTCGAACAGTCATTAATAAAAGAAACATAATATCTAGAATTTGATAACAAAGGAACATTAACTAGACCAAACACATAAGAATGAACATAATCCAGTATACTAGAAGATTTGTGAGGACTAGAATGAAAAGAAACACGGTGCTATTTTCCATAGATACAATGTTCACAAAAATCGAACTCAAGGTTACAATCATCAAGCCCTTCTACAAGGTTTTTATTCTTCAAGGTTTTTAAACCTTTCTCACCAATGTGACCAAGTCTGTGATGCCACAACGTAGTCTTCTCAGCTAGGAGTTTTACCTCCATAGCATTTGCAGCTAGAGAAGGGTCTTCATCTTTCTCTACAGGTGCAACAATGTTTGACTTCACAGAGGCACTGTTACAAAGAACATGACGCGCATCCAACTTGTACAGAGTGGTAGTACGAACACCCTTAGCTAGAACCAATGTACCTCTAGCCATTTTACAACCCCTACTTGAGAAATACACGTCTACACGAGCATCATTTAACTTACTGACAAAAAGAAGATTTCGAGCCAAACGTGGTATGTGAAGTACACCACCAATACCTTTGACTCTCCCATCAGGAAATTGAATTCTAACTCTTCCTCTACCAACTATCTCTAGTGTTGAATCACTTGCCAAATATACCTTTCCACCCTCATACTTCTCATATTTAGAGAACCATTCTCTATTGGACGTCATGTGAAAAGAAGTACCTGAGTCAACCAGCCAGACATCATTAGATGCCTAAGTTGTCAAGGCTACTGCAATAAAGGTGTTTGCATCACTTTGAGAAGATTCGTTGTTAAAAGCATTCTTCTTCTTCTTCTCCTTGTAGTCCTTCCTGATATGACCAGGTTGTCCACAGTTCTAGCATCTCACCTTGAACTTTTTACCAAGAGATTTTGATCTCCCTACAGATTTGGATTTCAACTTCTTGTCTTTCTTCTTGCCTTTCTCATTTGGTCTACCTCGAACAACAAGAGCCTCTTTGGCCATCTCTGAAGACTTCTTTTGCATCTGTTCAGATAGCAATGAGGCAACAACATCTTCCATCTTGAAAGTAGTAGTAGTGCTTCCAATGGCCATCACAAGATGATCTGAACTGTCAGGTAACGAGCACAACAAGAGCATGGAATGATCCTCCTCCTCTATCTTTACACCTATAGATGCCAACTGAGTGACACTCATATTAAACAAGTTCAGATGGTCTACAATAGATGTACCTTCTTCCATCTTCAAGGAGTACAACTTCTTCCTTAGGAATAACTTATTTACTAGAGACTCTCCCTGATAAATATCACCAAGCTTCTTCCATAATGAAACTGCAAATTGCTCCTCATGGACGTTCAAGAGTAAAGATTCAGCAAGACTCAGTCTTATCAAACCTCTTGCTTTTCTATGAGCAAGATCCAAGCTTCTTGCATTGAACTTTGTGGCTTAGTTCCAAACACTGCAATCCAGAGGTCTCTATCCACAAGCAAGTCTTCTATCTTGAGTTTCCATAACTCAAAGTTACTGCCATTGATTTTTTCAATGTCTACTCTACCAGATGTACTCGCCATCTCAAACAGAAACAAGTTTCAACAATGCAAGACTCCCACTGAAACAGTATTAGCACAAAAAACTAATCTTTCCTACAAGGATAACACAACTGGCCAAGCTCTAATACCACTTGAAGGGAAAAACAATGCAAGATCTAGAGACCCAATAATGCAAAATACATTCCCTCAATACTAATACAACAAAGGAGAAAAGCATAAACCAATTTAAATAGATTTCTAAACTACTTGAGATGAATACAACATGTAAAATATATAACACAAAATGAGCATTCACAGTTGACACAATATATACGTGGGAAAACCATTTCAGGTGAAAAACAAAGGACACAAATTCAAGACTATTTTTGTATTACAATAACAAAAACAGTTACATACAATATATAGTCTTCTCTAATTAGCTCATAACAACATTGCTAGAATTCTCTCACTATTACAATGTTCATACAACATACAATTCGAACAAAAACTCTCACCTGCAATATGTCATTGACTTCCTTAAGTCAAACGTTGCATTCAATTTTTTCCATCAACCGTTGCTCACAAGGTACAACCATCTCTGATCCAATTGCACCAATGATCTTCCCATGTCGATCTTCCTGCATTGAGCCACCTAGGCATTAATGCCATCACCCAAATCAGGTTCAAAATCACCACCTTGGGTTGACCTGCACCTGCTGTAATTACTCTTTTGGTTTCTGTCCAATCATTATTCAGACACTAAGCCACGTGTCCACATCTCATTTGCCAACCGCTTTTGACACTGAGTCCAACGCAGTCAAGACTGGCCCCGAGCTCGACTGAGCTCTCCAAGTCTTTACCGCGCTACTTCTGGGCCCATCCGACTAGTGCACAGTATGGCAGTAAGCCAATGGAGCTCATCCAAGCTCTTACCGCACTACCGCGACTAGGCTTGAGATGTCTTGTGGTATAGCGGTGAGCTCATCTGAGCTCACTGACGACTTCACCGAGCTTTGTCGCTCTTACCGTGCTACCGTTGCCCTAATGAGTTCGATCCGTGGTATGGCAGTGAACCGACCTGGTTGACCACTAGCGGTCTTACCATGGCCACCGCGGTCAATCACTTGACTGGTCGTGGTATGGCGGTAACCACCAGCCAGGCCACTGGCGGTCTTACCGCAACCACCATGGTTAGTCTCTTGACTGGTTGTGGTACAACGGTAACCACCAGCTAGGCCATTGGCGGTCTTACCACGACCACAGCAGTCAGTCTCTTGACTGGTTGTGGTACAAGGATAACTGCTAGCCAGGTTGTTGGCGATCTTACCGTGGCCACCGTGGTCAGTCTCTTGACTGGCTATGGTATGGCGGTAACCATCAGCCAGTGCTGAAAGACTATTACTATGGCCACCGCGGTGAGGAAGGAGACCGCACGCAGTATGGTGGTAAAGCCAAAAATGAACATTTTTCACGCCAAGAATGTAAAGATGGGGCTTCAAGCTGGAAATTGAGACATAGTTTCTCAACACTATCCATGAGTCCCAAGTAATTGTTGATATCATTGATGACTAATTGGAGGAATGACCTTAATGGTTTGTTTAATTCTAATTTCAAATATGTAGGATGAAAATAATGGATGTGGGACTATCTGACCTTCTGTCTTTCCAATTGTTTTGATTCAAACAATGATCTTATCAATAACTCTCTCAACATTTTCTCCATGTTTGAAGTATGGCAAGTGATAAAACAACACTTGGACTGACTCAACAAGAATGGACATATGTGACATTTATGTATATAATATAGGTTGTGAAACCACAACACCTAAGTCATAGTTCCCAAATTTTTACTTTGATTAATGTACCTTGAAATCAAAGCCAGAATGTTCAGAAACCTTTAAGGTAAGATCCTTTCAAATGGGTGCAAACATAAGGCTTCTTTCACAAGTATGCACCAAATCAAAGGGTTTTTGGTTCAACCATCTTGTTCAATATTTGTTTTGAATGTGTTCTTCTTCTTTAAATCAATCAATTTTTTTTATGTCAAATTATTTTGAATGTAGTGGCCAAGTTTAACATAAACCACTAATTACAACCCTAGGGGATAAACACCATTCTCTTAGGTAGGCTTTCCTCATGCTTCAAAGAGACAATTTTACATGCAAATTATGGTGTGGGCCTATAGTCGGACATGGAAAGTAACTTCTCAAAAGTAAATTCCAATGCACCACTTTCAAAGAATATTTTTGGATAATAGGATGGCCTCTAAAATAATTTGGTTCTTAGGGTAATTGTGAATGTAGAAATTTGACACTCACCTGCTGGCCACTTAAGGCACTTTAACCATTCCCATTCCACTTAAGGTATGGGATTAGGTGTAGTCTATTGTCAACATGGCTCAAAGATACCTTTTTATGGTTTCACAACCTTTAATATAGTTTGCCAGTAAATGTGCTTCGAGACCTTGCAATGAGTTCTCCAGTGCAAGATATATCTCAAGACAAGCCCCCTCTTTAAGGTAAACTTAAAAAATAAAGTGAAATGCTCAAAAATATTGTTTCGCTCACCCAAGGTCGCCAAAAGGTGCAAAGGGAGAAGATAAAACACTTTAGCTTTTCCAATCAATGAATGCACAATGAACAATTCATAGCAAATTGATTCATTTTAAATACCTCAAGCGGTGTTATCCCCATAAATATGTGAATAGCATAAAAAAATTTATTCTTTTTACTTGCACTAGTAGGAAGTGTTTAGGATATCATTCAAAAATTTCAATGGTGCAATACAAAAGAAATGAACTATTCATTTTAAGCTCCAAATTTGGGCGTTTCTATGAAAACAGTCCTTGTCTCTAATTAATCAGCAAATGAAAATCTTGTGTGCATCAACAAATAGAAATTGTTTGCGCTCTTTTTATGCACAAAATTTAAAGTTTCTAAGTTAAGAAACATGAAATTGGTTCATATTTAGATCCAAAAATTGAAGTGTTTTTTTTCTTTTTAAGATTACCAAATTTAGATTCCTAAGTTAAGAAAACAAGAAAATTGGTTCAATTTTAAAACACCAAATCAAAAGCGAGTTTGTGTTTTGTTGATTTTAGAGCATGAAATTCAGATTCCTAAGTTAAGAAAGCATGAATTTGTTCAATTTTAAGCACTAAATCAAAAGTGAATTTATATTTTGTTCATTTTATAGCACCAAATTTAGATTCCTAAATTAATTAAATGTAAATAAAAAAGTGGGACTGATCATCTTCCCTACAACAAACATGTTAATGTTCCTTGGATGCTACATCAATTCTGTCAATACCTATCTACACATCCAAAAAAAAAAAGGTTAGTGGAAAATCCTATTACAATAGTGCAAGATCTGTGCACTTGTATGACAGAACAATTGTTCAAAAAAAAAATGCAATCGCGCAAAAAAATTACAACTGCTTAGTTCCAGAAATAACCACTAAAACCAAATAGCAAAAGCTAACTCTGTCAAAAAAAAAGTGCACAGGTTTTAGACAATAGTGCCATTCCCATGATAATAGTGTATATCTTGAACAATGACACAATTTTCTTGTTAGACAATAGTGCATGTTCCAGAAAATAACACAATTTTCTTGACAGTCGAGCATGCAGGTTTTCTAAACAAGCGCGTGAAAACTCTATCAAGTGCATTTCCAAGACCCGTAGCTTCAAAAATGACACAATAAAATGTTAGAGGAGGGGAAAAGGGTCCCACTGGGCATGCCATAATGTGTGAGGGGGATAACACTAGACCAGAAGACAAATCAAACATGTTAAATCTAAGAATCTAAACTAAGATTAAAATTATTAATCTAAGATCTAAACCTGCACATACAAAATGAAACTAAGCTATCCTAACATGCATAAATGAATATATGATTAAAACATGAATGTTTAAAATAATGTAGCGTTACCATCCCATAGTGGAGTGTATTCACTTGATGTTGGGTTGTTCTTATCACCGTAAAGCCTCCAAAGTTTGTGTACACAAGCTTGATGAATGGTTGTTTTGGTTGGTTGATCGAAGAAAAGGTGAAGCTCTATCAATGGTGTTCTCGAAAACACTTCATTTCTCAATGTATGTTGACTCTTCAATCCTTATTTGTGAGGAAAGGGGTTTGTTATATAGAAAATGAGATTTAAAATGAACGATCAAGATCGTTTTGAAGAATATCTAGATCAACGGTCAAAGTGAGCTGAGAGGAATTAGACATGAGAAAATTATGCAAAGTTGATTGCAAAATTTGGATGATTGAGAAATAGATTGGCTAGTCAAGGATGTGATTGATCAGTTAACAAATTTAGATTGATCAGTTAGGAATTTGATGGCTTAGTTAGGAATTGTGATTGACTAGTTAATAGATTAGATTGTTTAATTAACAATTTGGATTGAGTAGTTAATAGATTAGATTTCTCAGTGAGTAATCATAATTTTCTCAATCAAAAAGTGGGTGAGGAATATGAGTTAATTGATTTAATTAATTAATTCCTTTTTGAATTTGAACATGCAAATAAAGTTTGAATTTTACAAACAAAGTTATATTAGTTTGATTTGATTTTTGATAATTGATTTGAATATTTTGATTTAATTATTCATTTTTTTTAGGGAAAGTGTCGTATTTAAATTATTATTTAATAATTTAATTGACTTAGAAGAATAAGGTGATTTAGTGATGTAATTTTAAATAATTGGCATTATTTAATCAATCGGGATGAAATAAATTAAGATTAGGAATTTATTTTTGTATTAATTATAATAGAAGCAATACAATTAGATCATAAATCCAAGATGTTTATCCTTGGATCAGTTCAATCTTACCCCCTGTTACGGATTATCACCTGTTAACCCCCATTACATGTGATAAAAAATAGTTCCCCATTACATGAGACCAAAAATAATTCCTATATCAATTCTAGACTACCCTATTACATAGTATCAACAATTATCACCAATTGTATGAGATCAAAAGAGAGGATATACACAAACTATAAAAAGCCTATATCAAAGCATCATTAGTTACATCAAAGTATCAACATTTGAATATACAATTATATATCACTAAACCCTATATAAACATCAACTGTAGATCAAAAAGGATATACACAAAATATGCATGCTGGACCCTTTAAGTATTTTACTCACTCCTGTTACCACCTCTCATATCTATCAATGTCTCTGAAAATATTAGTTCTTCAATAGAGGGTTTAGGCATGTTAACCTCCCCAGCTAACATATGAGGGACTCTGTTCTTTTGTTTTTCCATTAGCACAATAACCACCTCTTTGCCTTTGTTCAAACCAGGATTGGTCTTATGCACAAGTTTCTTTAAGTTCATCTCTGAAGGCCTATAGAGCCCTTAGGAATACCTCTACCCCTGGGTGGCCTTCGTGCCACATATGACCATATCTGGCTTCCAAAATATCAATAAAAATTTATTTGTTTTCCAAATACTTCTAGAATTTGTCCTTTGAAAGCTCCATAGTGAAGAAAACCTGCATAGCAATATTATAAAATATGAATCCTTTATAATAATCAGTATTCAATCTCCTCCTACTTAAGAATTGATCTTCATTCCAAGCTTTCCAAATTTCTCACAAGATTTCAATTGAAAGGATAGGCTAGAATACAAGACCAATTTTGCTTATTTTGTAATTTTGAAGAAGAAAAAGTATATTTTTAGGGGATATACTCTCATTATTCCCCCAAATATTATGAGATAAGTAGAACATGTTCCAAATTTATTTAGAAAAAATGAATTAAAGAATATATGAGATAAAGATTCAGGTTTTCTACATAAAGAGCATATATCAATATCATCTGTTTTGCTTTTGTGAGGAAGCTTTTGCAAAATCAAGATCCAGATTAGGAATTTATTAAATAAATGTGATTTACTTAATTGGTTGAAATGATGAAACATGAATTAATAAAATAAAGTTTTTTAATTTAATCAATAGAGGAATTAGGGTTTTTAGGAGTTTATTAAATAAATTAAATTTATTTAATTTGTTTGAAATGATGAAAAAGTGAATTAATTAAATAATCTTGTATTATTCAATTAATAGAGGAATTGGGGTTTTTGATGTCGTTTTGATATGGTGCGATGTGGGAAAATTATGGTATGATTCTGAGATGATCTGAGAAATTATGAGATGATTATGAGATATTATGATATGTTACAAGATGATTTCGAGTCATTCTGAGATGTTACGAGATGATTCCAGGTCATTTTGAGATGTTATGAGATGACTCTGAGTCATTATGAGATGTTACGGGATGATTTTGATTCATTATGATATGATATGAGACAATTCTAAGTCATTATGAGATGTTACGAGATGATTCTAAGTCATTTCAAGATGTTATGGGGTAATCAAAGATGGTGTTCCATATTGTTTGATGTTGTTTGAGGTTGTTTGAGGTTGTTCGATGATATTTGATGTTGTTCTATGTTGTTTGATGTTGTTCAATCTGTTGTTTGATGTTGTTCAATGTTGTTTGATGTTGTGTGATAGGTGTCAAGTCAATTTTACATATCTCAAATCACCTTACCTAACCTCCCTAACCATAAAAATAAAACTTGTCCTTCTTCTAATATCCCTCCTTGATGCAAAAAGAATAGGTTGGTGTTAGAAGATATGCCTATTACATGTCATGAGAATATTGGTCGTCCCTTCCCTAATGCTCCTACCCTTTGGGACAATCTATTTGAAAATCATAGTGGTCCTTCTCTTGATGCCTTTCCTACTTGTGATGAAGCTAGTGGTGAACATATTACAAGCTCTCCTTCTAGGTTAGATAATATGGAACAAGCGAATGAGACCTTCCAAAACTAAGAAAATCAAATAAATCCTTCTCCTAACATCCCCACCCTTGCTAAAAAAGATAATTCCACCATTGATAACTCCCTTACTTGCAATAAAGTTATGTTGGAAAACCAAGCCTTGCATGTCAAGAATAGTTTCCTTGTAGTTCTCCTAACAACTCTCCTCCTAGGGAGGATACCACGGTGCAAAAAAAGAATAAAAATTACACTAATGATATAGTGTCCTTAGAAGAAGATGATGAGGCAACATTAGACTCTCCTTCACTAAGGGAGATTAATATTATTCAATCTCAACTCATCCTTTACCCCCCTTTAAACAAACCTCCAACTCAAAACAAACCCGAACCCATCCTTTATTCGCCTCAGAACAATGTTTTGTAGCAACTAAGTTGTAATATTGTTGCTCATATGTATCACACTAGGAACAATCCACGACCGCAAAAGACAACCACAACACAATTACCTTTCCCCAATCCCATATTTCCCTGTGATCCTTGATTAAATTCCCACATTAGGGAGTATGAACTTGTTGAACAACTTAAGCATGCTCCTACAAAGATATCCCTATGGGATTTAATTCAGACTTCACCTAGCTATCACCCTATGCTTCAAACAACCTTACGAAAAAATTCATATCACTTATAATGCACAACTGAATGACATAGCGACCCTATTTCAAAAATTGAATATTGATATTGTTTTTCACCAAAGTGAGCTCTCTCCTTTGAAGGTGCAAAAAAAAACCGATGCTTTCATGATAATATCTCAATACAAATAAAAAGGGATCAAGAGAACTCTTGTAGATATCAACTTTTCCCTTAATGTGTGTAGCGTGAGCCTTCTGGATAGGCTTGGCATTGATATATAAAACATTCAACTTGATTCTTTATCTATTAAGTGTTGGGAAATTATGCCTCAACATTCCGGCTTGTTCCCTTTAGACTTGGCTTTTTCCTTCATGTTCTAGCCTTTATCACCATACCACTACCTATTCTATCCTTGGTGGTGTGGTTGTGTAGTTTACCACATTACCGCGGGCCACATTTCTCTGTTTGGCGGTTGGGTAGTGCTACCGCTATACCGTAGAGTTCTCTTGGACATGGCACAATTGTGCGGTGACCGACTGAGTGGCGGAGTGAAGTCTTACCACCTTACCACTGGGTGGTCTATTTGGTGACAAGGTAACGCAGTAAGTGATGCACTGGTGGCGGGCTGGTAGAAGATGTTTATCGTTGTACAGCGGGTGGTGTTCGGTTAAGCCGTGGTGGTGTGGTTGATGGCGACAAGATGGTTGACAGTCGGTGCTGGTAGTTATCACCCTACCACGGTTGATGCTCAGAGTGACCATGGTGGCCATGGTAAGACCACTGGTGGTCAGTGCTGGCGGTTACCACCCTACCATGGTCGGTGCTCGGAGTGACCATGGTGGCTGTAGTTTGAAAACTGGCAGTCTTTGCGGTAACACAGTATGACCGCTGATGGTCTGTTGGGTGGTTACCTCCATACTGCAAAGCGATTTGAATGCGTCGATGGTAGCACGGTGGTAGTCTGTGGGCCAGATCTTGAAGGAGCTCGGATGGCTTACCGCCATATCGCAAGGCATTTCCAATAGGGTTGTGGTAGCGCGGTGGTGGTGTGTGGGCCAGAGCTCGAAGGAGCTCGAATGGCTTACTTCCATACTGTGAGGTGTGTTGGTCTCGATAGCGGTAGCAAGGTAGATGGTTGGGTGAGCTCGGGCGAGCTGACCATTGTACTGCAACTGGGTCAAATGGACTCGGCAGTAACGTGGTAGGGGGTCGGGTGAGATCAGAGCTCGGTTGACCGAGCTTGACTGAGCTGGACCGACATTCAAAGTGCGACATAATATGAGATGGTGATAAATGGAAGATATTTATGATCTAGTTGGCCAAATCTTTATTTCCTGATTATGATTGGGCTGCATTATTGGATGGAGGTTGACAGACATGTTTTCAAAAACCTGTTTAATGTTGTGCGACTCAATGCATGTTGTTTGAGTGGTGCACGTTATCAAAAATGGAAGGCTTGTAGGTGGATAATTTATTATCCTGATGACCATTGCTGGCAGGGATGGGTTGAATAGGTTGGAACATAGTATATGTATTATGGTGTGTAGAATGATACAGATGATGAGCGATAACAAAGAGAGGCTGAGAGTGTTCGATCTGCTCAACCGTGAACACTTAGACTCTCGGATCTGGTAATATGTGAACCTGTGATGCCAAGAGGCTGGGCTACCTATGAGGCTGGCTATGACAATCATTTGTGAGGAGCTAAAGGGAATCTATATAGTATGTCAGATATATGACATTGGAACTATGTGTGAAGGTTCTGGGTTTTGTTGCCTACTATTCTCTAGATGAATAAGATGTGACTCTTATATAGGCTATGAGCCTAAGATTGTATTGTAACTATTTATGTTGTTGAATAATACAATGGCTCAATCTTTTGGAGTGTGGGTTTTTTTTACCCGAAAGGGTTTTCCCCATGTATATCTGTGTGTTCATAGTTTTTTCTTTCATGGTTCTTTGATTCATGTTCTTGAATCTCTGCTTGTGTTGAATCTGTTATTTGTTTTGCATCTACTTCTCTTAGAGGATCAATGGGGGATCAACTGTGCTTGCTTCCACTTAATGGTGCAGTTGTGTGTGTCTTTGGAGTGATTTTGAATTGAAATCACTAAGGCACTATTGTCTTAGATGTTGATCAATGATGACAAAACCGAATCCGTATCCCCAACAAGTGGTATCATAGCTAGTAGCTTATTGCTCATGATACCAATAAGTGGTATCAGAGCATGTTTAAGGGAGGTCGAGGCTTGATGATACCAACCAGTGGTGTCAAAGTCTTCTCCTAGTTGCTGAAGTTTTGGGTATTTCTCTTGTGAAGATTTCTTAGCCTGACAAGCTTGAGGAAGTCTAGAGAAATCGGTTGGTGATTGATCCTTCGATGAGTGGAAATGTGTGCCTCATTGATTCAACACACAATTTTGAAAGACATTGGAGATGACTGGAGTTGGTCATGTTGTAACAATGTTCTTGATGCAAAGGGTGTGAGATGTGCTTGTGGTTGTGTTGCAGTGAAGCATGGTCTCATACTAGGTGTCTGTGTGAGAGGCTCCTTGGCAATATGGAATTGCTTGTTTTGTTGATCAGCTATGGAGAGTTATTCTTGTGCTAGGTGTTTTTGACTCAACACTGAAGGTAATTTCTTTCATGCTCTGATTGTATGGAGGCTATGAAGTGACCTTGGTGGTCTGTACCTTCTAGATAGCCTGGCTCTCTTGTTTTCTTATGCATGAATGTGGCATTGGAAATGGTTTGAAATAGACCTATTGTTCCTGTGTGTCTGTGTCTTGCACTTGCATGGTTTTAGATTCATGTCTTTGGCTCTGAAGGTTTTGTGTATATTTTCCAAAAAGGTCTATGATGCATATTCATGTTTCCTTTCATTGTTCTGGTTAACAGTGATGGTTGTGTGCAAACTCTTGAGTTGTCCAGATGAGAAGTGAATATGGAGATGTGTGGGTGTTTTATAAACACTATGGTTTTGTAGGTTTTACATGGTCAAGATAAAACTTGTGTTGTGTGGAGCTATTGTGTGCTATTTTCCAGATCCTGACTTTTGGGGTGTGTTTGGATGAGATAGCTACAGTTTGACTTGTTTCGAGGAGAGTTATCTTCTCTGCATGAGAGTGTTGGTATGTGTTAACTTTGAGGATTCTTGCGGTGTTGCTTGTTGGTTACCTAGAATTTGGTGCTTGAGTTGTGGGTGTGACTGGCAAATCATATTTGTTTCTGATCTGGTGTTTGAGTCATGCTTGTCTGCTTTGGTTGTTCTCTTTGATGATCTTAATTTTGCAGTTTCCTGTGCAATGATAGATTTTCAAGTTTCATTTGGTTGCATCCACGAGTTGTGCAATGTTGTGGGCTGTCCTTACCTACATGTTTTTTGTGAGACAACTCAGAAGTGGACTGCCAATATCCATGAGGTTATAAGTATGTGGTGCATATTTGTTAGCTGACCTTGTCTGTGGTCACTTGTGCATTGACATGGCTATTTTGAGATAAGAGGAGGAATTGTGTTTGAGTACCTAAAGATTAAGTGATGGGGACCTAAATCATGTGAATCAAAGTGCCATGGAGAACTTGTTACATTGGCTAGTGTAGGCTTTTGATAGTGATGGTGTGGTCTGTGTGATCTGGTAATCTTGGTGTTGTTCGACGTTTTTGTCTGATGGACATGTTGTCATTTTGTATCTAGATTTTTTTAGATCAAAAGATGGTTGGTCATGATGCTTGGAGAGCTCAGTGTCACAATTTAGTGGGAGCTTTAGTAGTGACTATGGATTCATCACTTGGTGATGAATGATCTTCTTTGGTGTTGCAGATGCTTCTTGAGGACTCTTAGATCCTGTTGTTGCATAAGAGTTATTTTGCATCTGCATGGTCACTATTTGAAGATGTGCAACATATTGGAGCCTTGAAGGACCTTGGTATTATTTGGCTGAGATGCTGGTAGTGCTTGATAGGTGATGTTGGTTTAGAGTTTCTTTTCTTTATGTCATGGTATACTCTTGCTTGTGCATTAGAGTTTTGGCATGTTGCTTTTCTCTTGAGACCATGGATATTTTACTTGAAGCATGGTATCTCCTAATGGGGAGTTGTATATCATGGTTTCATGATAAATTCCTATCCTAGGTTTGGAGCTTTGACAATGGTCCAGGGTTTCTCTTTGTTTTGAGTACATTGGTCATATGCTGGAGGACTTCATGTTTATTGCAATGATGCAGTTTGGATTTAGCATGAGATGACAGGTGCTGGTTCTCATGGAAGCATGGAGAATAAGGTGAGGATGGAATTATTTTGAGAATGTTGATGTTACAGTTGAAAGTTTGAGTGGCCTGCACCTTGGTTGAATGCGAGTTCAACAGAGACCTTGAAGGAGAATTCTCTTGGGTAAGTCATGGTGACTTGTATATCTTGGATGAGCATGGTTTTCTTTTCTTCTTGGTCTACTCGGTAGTGTTCCTATGAAAGGTATTTTCCCATTATACTTTTCAGGTGTGTTATGCTTTATCTTTCATGATATGAATCTTGAGTTGCATTGAGATTCTGGAGGATTAATAATGGAAGGTTGATAGCATAGTGGATCTCCTTGTGCTTTTGAGGGCTGATAGGAGATGTTTATATTAGTTAGTCTGATCTTCTTTGAGGTGCTTACATCCATGGATTTGTTGGATGTTGTTAAGGATTTTCCTTTGGGATGTGAAGAAGATCATTCTTGACACAACTGGCATATAGAAGTGTTTGTAGAAGGGCACTTTTTTGATTTGTTGTTTCTCTCTAATCTGATCTTGTTCTTCCTGATTGTTCTTTTAACTTTAGATGTGAGTTTCCTTTGTGGTGCCGTGTTGGTCACAGTTTGTGGTCATCTGTTGTCACTTGGGTGATGACACGAAGGTTCCTATGCTTCTTTTTTTAGTCGGGTTTGGAGGAGTTTGGAAGAACTGTGGAAGACAGTTGAGAGAAATGTTTCTTGCAACAGGTGGTTGCAGGTGTTCCAGATCAGTGTGGATGTTTCTTGGAACTACATGGTTATTCATTTCTATGTGCAAGGTTTGGTGGACATAGTATGCCTGGATCATGTGTGATGGTGCTTTGTTTGCATTCATTTGGACAATACCCTTGCAATGGGAGTACTTGGATGTGTTTGGTCTTTTGATTGGTTGACACATGGTGCTTGTTTGCTAGTGAGATGGATGGTATTATGATGGCATGAGTCTACAAATTTTTTTCATACCTTTGAGGTGTGGGTGGTTGTATGGATTAGCATGAGCTATGGGTGCTATGTTTAGTCGCGTGGCTTTGGTCAACTAGATGAGGACAGTTAGGTCATTGGTTGTTGTTCTGGTTGATTGGTGTTCTTATTCTGGAGAGTTGCAATCCATGTCCTATTTCTTGTGCTTGCTTTGGTGCCTTGTTGTTTGTTGTTGTTCTTCCTTTGTCGCCTGAAGGATCAATTTATTTCATTCTTGAGACTGGTGCATACACTCCTTGGCATTTTCCTTTTCCTTTGTTGGATATTTGGAGCTGTAGCCTGAGATGGTGGAAATTTTGAATGTTGTTTGGAGTGGTGTTGGTTGGAGTGTGAGAGAATTGTTGTGGTCCTTGTTCAAGTTTTTTGGAGGCAGCCTAAAATTCTTCAGCAAGTGGGAGATTGTTGGGAAATTATGCCTCAATGTTTCGGCTTGTTCCCTTCAGACTTGGATTTTTCCTTCATGTTCTGGCCTTTACCACCATATTGCTGCTTATTCTTTCCTTAGTGGTGTGGTTGTGTGGTTTACCTCTTTATTGTGGGCCACCTTTCTCTATCTAGTGGTTGAGCAGCGCTACTGCTATACCGCAGAGGTCTCTTGGAAGTGGCACGATTGTGCGGTGAGTAGCTGAGTGGCAGAGTGAAGGCTTACCACCTTACCACTGGGTGGTTCATTTGATGGCAAGGTAACATGATAAGTGGTGTAGTGGTGGCGGGCTGGCAGACAATGTTTACCATTGTACCATGGGTGACGTTCGGTTAAGCCGTGGTGGTGCGGTTGATGATGACAAGATGGTTGGCGGTCAACGGTGGTGGTTACTGCCCTACCATGGTCGGTGCTTGGAGTGATCGTGGTGGCCACGATAAGACCACTAGTGATTAGCATTGGCAGTTATCGCCCTACCGCAGTCAGTGCTTGGAGTGATGACGGTGGCTACGGTAAGGCCACTGACGGTTTGCCAGAGCAGTTACTGCTCTACCACCGTGAGACCTGGCGGTCTCCGCGGTAGCGTGATATGACCACTGACGGTCTGTTGGGCGGTTATCGCCATACTACAAGGCAAGTCAGATGGGTCGAAGGTAGCGTAGTGGTGGTCTGTGCACCAGAGCTTGAAGGAGCTCGGATGGCTTACCGCCATACTGTGAGGCATTGCCAACAGGGCTGCGGTAGCGCGGTGGCGTTCTGTGGGCCAGAGCTCGAAGGAGCTTAGATGGCTTATCGCCATACCATGAGGCATGTTGGTCTGGGCAGTGGTAGCAAGGTAGATGGCTGGGTGAGCTCAAGCGAGCTCACCATTGTACTGCGACTGGGTCGAATGGACTTGACGGTAATGTGGTAGGGGCTCGGGTGAGCTTGGAGGTCGATTGACTGATATTCAAAGTGCGACAGCAAATGTGATGGCGACATGTGGAATATTTTTATGATCTGGTTGGTCGAAGCTTTGTTTCTTGATTACGATTGGGTTGCATTATTGGATGGAGGTTGATGGACATGTTTTCAACAACCTGTTTAATGTTGCGGGGCTCGATGCATGTTGTTTGAGTGTTGCACGTTATTAGAAATGGAAGTCTTGCAGGTGGATAATTTATTATCCTGATGACCGTTGCTGGCAGAGATGGGCTGAATAGGTTGGCACACAGTATATGTATTCTGGTGTGCAGAACGATACAAATGATGAGCAATAACAAAGAGAGGCTGAGAGTGTTCGAACTTCTCAACTGTGAATACTTAGACTCTCAGATATGGTAAGATGTGAACCTATGAGGCCAAGAGGCTGGGTTGGCCGTGAGGCTGGCTGTAACAGTCATTTATGAGGAGCTAAATGGAATCTATATAGTATTCCAGATATATGACATTGCAACTATGTGTGAAGGTCTTGGTTTTTGTTGCCTGCTATTCTCCAGATGAACAAGATGTGAATCCTGTATAGGCTATGAGCCTGCTATTGTATTGTAACTATTTTTGTTGTTGAATAATACAATGGCTCGATCTTTTGGAGTGTGGGGTTTTTTCCCCAAAAAGGTTTTCTCCACGTATATCTGTGTGTTCATATTTTTGTTTTTCATGGTTGTTTGATTCATGTTCTTGAATCTCTAGTTGTGTTGAATTTGTTATTTGTTTTGCATCTACTTCCCTCAGAGGATCCATGGGGGATCAATTGTGCCTGCTTCCGCTTTATGGTATAGTTGTGTGTGTCTTTGGATTAATTTTGAATTGAAATCACTAAGGCACTGTTGTGTTAGATGTTGATCTATGATGACATAACCGAATCTGTATCCCCAACATTAAGGATTTGACAACATAAAAAATAAATTGCTAGGTGTGATCACTTTTCCTATTACAGTTGGAATGGCCACATTGGATACACCGATTCATGTTATACCTCATGCACTCTCATATAATTATCTTATTTTTAGGCAGGTCATGGATTCATGCAATGAATGGGGTGCCTTCCACTCCACATCATAAAATAAAATACATTTACAACAATAAAGTGTACACACTTGATGTTGATCCTAAGCCTTACAGTGTCAAGCACAACTAGAGAAAAATAAAGAGAATCCTTTAGCAACACTAACACCAACTACACAAGTGGAACCCATACAACATAAAGACAAATAAAAACATATTGAGGAATTCACAAAGCTCTTCAAAGATGATTAGGGTTCCTTAGACTTCACATCTACATTAATGGGAGAATACAAGATCATACACAAAAACTCTAAAAATGGAAAAGACAAAGTGGTACTATCCACACAAAACTCAGAAGACCCTTTGAAATAATCCACCTCAATCACCTTAGAACAAAAGCCAACAAACTACACAACAAACTTTAACAAACTTAATCATGAAAAACCACCCAATCCAAAAGTGATGAAAAAGCTTTATGAAAAAGTTTATAAACTTATGAAATAACTTGACTAAAGTGGAAAATGATGTGGTTCTATTGAACAAGGTATCCACAACCCTATAGAACCTAACATGCAAAAAAAACCTCATGGTCTTGGTTATTGTTCTTTGATCAAAATAACCAAGCCTTTACCTCACATCAATACTATCACAAACCATCCTTTTAAGATGACTTTAATACTAGTGCATCCTGAACTCATAGACACTAGTGGTCTTTCTCCCTTAGAAGATATGAAACCAACAAATACATCTTCAATTAATGTTAGTGTCATCTCAAAAAATACTAATGAATTGAATTTTACACACTCCTCTAAAGGAGCACGTACAAAATCTCACAATCTATAGTGCCCTACATAGATATGACATCTTCTACTGAATGAAAGAGATCTTTGTTGCATAATAAAGGAACAAACACCATTGATCAAGAGGGTATCATGTTGAGACTCCTCCAAGATCACTTGATATCCCTTCCCCCAATGAATTGAAATAAATTCTATTATAGGAATTCATTTTACACATATCACAGAGTTCATGGTCATCCTACTAATGAATGCAAGACCTTGAGTAGTAAAATCCAACATCTTAAGGATTTTGGTGATCTCCTTTATATGGGGCATCAAATTCCTCTAATCGATACTGATTTTCACTCTACCTCGCATCTCATCAATCCTTTTGGATCAATTTTTTCATGCACTAAGTGGGTGTAAGGGGTTAGGTAGCCTTGTCCTCATATGTCACTTTTTGTTATCTCTTTTGGCTAGTCATTAACCTTTCATTATAATGTAAGAGCAAGCTTGGGATGTGGATGACATGTCTTAAGATGAATTGCATGTGACATACTACCTTGTTCATGACGTAGCTTATTAGAAACATATGACTTGGCATAGGGCTTCTTGAATAAGCTCTCATGTCTTCTACTTTAAAGAAATTTCTCACAGTGATGGTGCTAGAAATCTCTTTAAAGTGGGGGCATACATCGACACTCACATTTCATTGTGCAATTTTCTTTTTCTTGCAATTCCTTCTCTTGGAAACATTACGAACAATGTTTCCCAGGATGAGACATTGCACTTATCCTCTCTTGGAAAAAAAATGAGACCATTTGCACTTTTCCTATCTTGGATACATTAAGCACAATGTTCCCTAATATGAGACCTTGCACGAACTAAGAAAAATCCCTTTGAACAAACCTTACACTATTAAAATATCTCCTTTTTTTGTGGAACCTTATTAAAGTTATTAGGAGGTATAACTTTGGTATGGTTGAGTAGGAAGCCCATTCTGAGGAACAACTTTCCCCATAGCCACTTTTGTGTGTGTGATTTCATCCCAACCATGAGTGTATGTTTCTCACCTTCTTGGATTTCTCACCTGACAGATAGCCAAGAGTTCCATCACCTCAGAGTGAGTATGCATTTTTGGACAAAAAATCTAGATCTAATCCACCATGTTTTGGAAAAATAGTCGAATATTGATCTACATTTTTACTTTTGTTCTTCTCTTCCTTCTAGTTATTGCCATTGCATGATCGCATATCTTGTTTTTCTACAAATCATTCACCTTGTGTGTGTCCTTTTGCATTTAAATGATAGTTTGACTTAGGATCTTGGATCCTGGGGGCTTGACTACCTCCTTCATCTTTGTTATCCTAGACTATTTGCATTTGTACGATTGGACCCCTCTTTTGAATGTCTACTTTAGTGTGAGTTTGAAACAAGTTCATACTATCACTAAAGTGGGGGCTAAATTTTCACCCAAAAATTGTATATACTCTTGAAGAGAGAGATATTTTTATGCCTAATTTGGTCCTATTTTAGACACCCTATCCATAAGTACCCTTCACGTCATCATTAATAGGCCCCTATGGCTCCATATTATCTATCTCGAGGCTTATTTTGATCAAATACTTGATAAAATCAACATATAAACCCAATTTATGCATTCCTCGACATCTCACCTTGCAAAAGAACCCCTATGGGACTAAGTCACCCATCTGGGAAAATTAGTCCCATCCAGTTGAGACTAAGTTTCCTAGATTAGCGAATTAGTCCTATTTGAGTTGTTTTCAGGGTTTGAGAGGGAAAAAATAGGTTTTAAGTTTTATTTTTCTCCATGTCGACCTTGGGATCAAATTAATAGGAATTTTAGGTGGATTTCCTATATAAAAAAGACTCTAAACCCTAATTCACAACTCATTCATTATTCATGTTCATGATTCATCTTCCACCTCAAGACAAGCAAGCTAGGGTTTTAGCATTCTAAGTCACCAAGATAACTTTCTAAGGCATTCAAGGGAAGATTCATCATCTATTACTACAAAAATTCAAGATCAATCATCATGGAAAGTCTATAATTCCTTTATTTCATGTTCATTCTTCATCTTATTTCTTCATTTGGTTTAATTACCTAAAAGGGGTTTGACCAAGGCAAACCCCAATGCCCTAACATTCAACATTTCTCTCTCTTTCTTTGTGTGATTGCAGATCTGAGTACTTTGAAGGCTTTAAGATGATTGGAGAATAGGTTGCAAACTTGTTGAAGTCATATCCTTTTTGTCTAGTGAAAAATATCCAAAAAAAGTCATTTACAGTGCTGAAAAATCAGGGTTTTAGATCTGGATACCTGGAGGAGTAGAAAGTGCAGACCAAGAGCTTCAAATTCCACTTTCAGATTTTTAGAAAATCCAAAGTGGAATAAGTTTCCATCATTGGTGAATTAGTCTCACTGCACATTTTTTTCAAAGTTTTTTGTAGATTTATATACCCATTTGGTTGAAACGAGCCATGATGCAGTTTTCCACATTTGAGACTAGGTCACCCAGAATGGCGTAAGTGTCCTAGTAGGCTGAAATTCCACAATCAATAACACTTCCAGTCTCCATTCCATCCTCTAAAATTTTCCATGAGCACACATTTTCTTTCACCGTTTTCTATTTAGTTTGGTGGCATCTCAAAAAACACTAATGAATTGAATTTTACACACTCCTCTAAAGGAGTGTACAAAATCTCACAATCTATAGTGCCCTACGTAGATATGACATCTTCTACTCAACAAAAGAGATCTTTGTTGCATAATAAAGGAACAACTACCATTGATCAAGAGGGTATCTTGTTGAGACTCCTCCAAGATCACTTGATATCCCTACCCCCAATGACTTGAAATAAATTCTATTATAGGAATTTCTTTTACACATATCACAGAGTTCATGGTCATCCTAGTAATGAATGCAAGGCCTTGAGTAGTCAAATCCAACATCTTAAGGATTTTGGTGATCTCCTTTATGTGGGGCACCTAGTTCCTCTAATCGATACTGATTTTCACTCTACCTCGCATCTCATCAATCCTTTTGGCTCACTCTTGTCATGCACTAAGTGGGTGTAGGGGGTTAGGTAGCCTTGTCTTGCTATGTCACTTTTTGTTATCTATTTTGGCTAGTCATTAACCTTTCATTATAATATAAGAGCAAGCTTGGGATGTAGACGACATGTCTTAAGATGAATCGCATGTGACATACTACCTTTTTCATGAATTAGCTTATTAGAAACATATGACTTGGCATAGGGCTTTCTGAATAAGCTCTCATGTCTTCTACTTTAAAGAAATTTCTCACAGTAATGGTGTTAGAAATCTCTTTAAAGTGGGGGCATAGATTGACACTCACATTTCATTGTTCGATTTTCTTTTTCTTGCAATTCCCTCTCTTGGAAACATTACGAACAATGTTGCCAAGGATGAGACATTGCACTTATCCTCTCTTGGAAAAACGATGAGACAATTTTCACTTTTCCTATCTTGGATACATTAAGCACAATGTTCCCTAAGATGAGACCTTGCATGAACTAAGAAAAATCCCTTTAACAAACCTTACACTATTACAATATCTCTTTTTTTTGTGGTACCTTATTAAAGTTACTAGGAGGTATAGCTTTGGTATGGTTGAGTGGGAAGCCCATTCTGAGGAACAACTTTCCCCATAGCCACTTGTGTGTGTGTGATTTCATACCAACCATGAGTGTATGTTTCTCACCTTCTTGGATTTCTCACCTGACACACAACCAAGAGTTCCATCACCTTAGAGTGAGTATGCATTTTTGGACAAAAAACCTAGATCTAATCCACCACGTGTTGGAAAAATAGTCAAAGCTTGAACTACATTTTAACTTTTGTTCTTCTCTTCCTTCTAGTTATTGCCATTGCATGATCACATATCTTGTTTTGCTACAAATTATTCACCTTGTGTGTGTCCTTTTGCACGTAAATGATAGTTTGACTTAGGATCTTGGATCTTGGGGGCTTGACTGCCTCCTTCATCTTTGTTATCCTAGACCATTTGCATTGATATGATTGGACCCCTCTTCTGAATGTCTCCTTTAGTGTGAGTTTGCAACAAGTTCATATTCTCACTAAAGTGAGGGCTAAATGTGCCACCAAAAAATGTATACTCTTGAAGAAAGAGACATGTTTATGCCTAATTTGGTCCTATTTTAGACACCCTATCCATAATTACCCTTCATTTCATCATTAATAGGCCCCTATGTCTCCATATTGTGCATCTCGGGGCTTATTTTGATCAAATACTTGATAAAATCAACATATAAACCCAATTTATGCATTCCTCGACATCTCACCTAGCAAAAGAACCCCTATGGGACCAAGTCATCCATCTGGGAGAATTAGTCCCATCCAAGTGAGACTAAGTTTCCTAGCTTGCTGATGTAGTCCAATTTGAGTTGTTTTCAGGGTTTGAGACGGAAAAATTAGGTTTTAAGATTTATTTTTCTCCATGTCAACCTTGGGGATCAAATTAATAGGAATTTTAGGTGGATTGCCTATATAAAAAAGAATCTAAACCCTAATTCACAACTCATTCATTATTCATGTGCTCATGATTCATCTTCCATCTCAAGACAAGCAAGCTAGGGTTTTAGCATTCTAAGCCATCAAGATAGCTTTCTAAGGCATTCAAGGGAAGATTCTTCATCTATTACTGCAAAAATTCAAGATCAATCATCATGGAAAGTATATAATTCCTTTATTTCATGTTCATGCTTCAACTTATTTCTTCATTTGGTTTAATTACCTAAAAGGGGTTTCACCAAGGCAAACCCCCATGCCCTAACATTCAACATTTCTCTCTCTTTCTTTGTGTGATTGCAGATCTGAGTACTCTAAAGGCTTGAAGATGATTGAAGAATAGGTTGCAAACTTGTTGAAGTCATATCCTTGTTGTCTAGTGAAAAATATCCAAAAAAAGTCATTTAAAGTGCTGAAAATCAGGGTTTTAGATCTGGATACTTGGAGGAGTAGAAAGTGTCGACCGAGAGCTTCAGATTCCACTTTCAGATTTTTGGAAAATCCAAAGTGGACTAAGATTCCATCATTGGTGAATTAGTCTCACTCCACATTTTTTTCAAAGTTTTTTGTATATTTATATACCCATTTGGTTGAAACGAGCCCTGATGCAGTTTTCCAAATTTGAGACTAGGTCGCCCAGAATGGCGTAAGTGTCCCAGTAGACTAAAATTCCAGAATCAATAGCACTTCCAGTCTCCATTCCATCCTCTACAATTTTCCATGTGCTCACATTTTGTTTCACAGTTTTTTGTTTAGTTTGGTTTGCATTTCTAGGTCACTTAGTTTATGTTTTCATACTACATTGTGCTTTCAAACATTCCTTGTTTTCTAGGTTTACACTTGGTGGTGACCCTCTTTATTAGTTATTTTGATCTAGGGAATTTCAATTAGACATATTTCAATCATATTTTCCTTAGTCTTGAATGAACCCCGCATGTTTTGGGTGGAAGATCTCTCTCCTTTTAGGTGAAAAACCCTAGAAGTGCAAGAGAGCACTCTTTCCCCTAAAATTTATAGTTCAAGGAGGTATAACTTTGGTATAGTTGAGTGGGAAGCCCAACCAAGGTATGAATTTACCCATGGACACTTCCATGTGTGTGAGTACATACCAGTCATCAGTCTATGTTTCTCATCTTTTAGGAATTCTCACCTAACAGACAACCAAGAGTTCCATCACCTCAAAGTGAGTGTGCATTTTTCAAAAAAACAACCTAGATCTAATCCACATTGTGTTGGAAAAATTGTTGAACCTTGATCCGCCTTTTTATTCTTTGCTTATTTTTGTTCTTCTTCTAGTTATTGACATTGCATGATCACGTATCTTGTTCTTTTGCAAATCATTCACCTTTTGCATTTATTTCGATTTGACTTAGGATCTTGGATCCTGGGGGCTTGATCACCTCCTTCATCTTTGTCATCATTTTTCATCCACATTGGTATGATTGGACCCCTCTTGAATGTCTACTTTAGTGTGAGTTTGAAGCAAGTTCATCCTCTCACTAAAGTGGGGGCTATATGTAACATTGAAAAAAGGGTTCTTAGCCTTTTTCACACTTTCTTAGCTCCTTCTTGTGTATTTTGGACTTAATGACGCCTTGATCTAGTGTTGTGAGGTGTTTTACACATCCACATTAGGTCTTGGGCCCTTTTTAAGCTAAATTCACTTAACTCTACTCTAATTTAATGTTGTAAAATATATTTATTTACATCTTCACATTAAATTTGGGAGGCTTGTAAACAAAGTGGACCTAATCTAGTGTTATAATGTGTTTTACACATTCACATGGGATTTAGGGCCCTTCTAAGCTAAATGCATCCAATTCTGCTTTAATTTAGTGTTGTTAAGTGTATTTATTTACACTTTCACATTAGACTTTGGGCTCTATTGCATTTATAACCTTTAAATCATGATAAATGGGCCCCTATGACCTTAAATTGTGCATCCTAAGGCATATTTTGATTAAAAAACCCAACAATATCAACATAAAAATTTAATTTATGCATTCCTCAACACTTTAGCCCCTAGAATAGCCCTTGTGGGACCCATTTGCCACTTTGGGTGAATGAGTCCCATCCAGGTGGGACTCATTCACCTAAGATGGTGAGTGAGTCCCATTTCCCAAGATGGTGAATGAGTCCCATCACCCAAGATGGTGAATGAGTCCTATTTGATCTATTTTGAGGTTTGAGTGAGAAAAAGTGGGTTTTAATTTAAATTTCTTCAATTTCAGTCTTGGGGATCAAATTAACAGTCATGTGAGTGGCTTGCATATATAAACAAGCTTCCAAACCATTATTTCATTTAATAAATCCTAATAAAGCTAATCTAAATCTAAGCAACATCATACATTCATGTTCTCAAGTCAAGCAAGAAAGGGTTATGCATACAAGATAGCTTTCAAGATCATTCAAGGCTAAATTTTCCATCAAGTGTTGCAACAATTCAAGATCCATCATCATGTAAAACATATCAAGCATCAAGAATCTTAGTGATCTAGTGTTTTGATGTAGCATTAAAGATCCAAGACCAAGCATTGTTGTATTCCTACTTTCAAAGATCAAGATCTACATCCTTCATAGCCATTTCATGTTGAGCTACATATTTATAAGACATAATTCAAGTTATTATTGTCCATGATGTATGTTATTTGTTTCATCTTTCATGCCTTTATTTCATTATTTCATCATTTGGTTTAATTACCTAAATGGGGTTTGAACAAGGCAAACCCCCATTCCCTAGCAATCAACATTTTCTCTCTTTCTTTGTGTGATTACAGATCTAAGTGGGTGATCCCACAATAATGGGTTACACTTTTTGGCCAAACTTGACATTGAAATCAACATTTTTCACTAGATCTTCACTTCCATACGCCTAAAAATCTAAACCATTAAGAATTTGGAGATGAAGGAAACTAGTGGTTTGTGATATTTTGTGTTGAGAATCTAATTATATTTTTTAAAAAAATTAAAAAATAAATTGTGAATTATTTTATGTAGTTTTTATTAACTTATTTTTTTTATGAAACATCATTTTCAAAAGTTGATGCTTACTTTCAGCTACATAGCTTTTTTTTATAGAAAGCATACAATTCCAATCTTTTAAATATAGTGTTTTCACACCATTATCTAATGGATGGATATTTTTTCATAATTTTTTGTTGCATATATATTTTTTAATTAATTTTCTAATTCAGAATAATTATAATTTGGATATATTATACTTTCAACTGCATAACTTTTTTTGTATTCATTTGAATTAACTTATTATTTTTTGTTGGAATAAGGAAATCAATAGCTAGGGTACATGCATTTTTAAGAAATTTTTTTCTCTCTTTTCCTATTTTTCCGTATGTGTGAAATAAAGAACTCGATGTTCATTGAATAACCTACATTCACAAGAAATAAAAAATAAATATAATAATAAAATTAAATATATTTAAAACTATACTTTTTTGGAAGCTTATAATAAGGACTACATGTTTACAATTTTTTTATTTTAACTAAATTAATTTGCTCCCCTAAAAGGTAAATCAAAAGTGGTGTTTCATCAGCATTTTGATAGGTGTAGAGGAGACTCCATTATAGGTATGGTTTAAAACTAGCAGCTTTCTATCCAAGGGGGTTTGATATAAGTGGGTTTGATCAAACCATCTTCAATTAAAACCCTTAAAATGAAACCTTTTTAAGGCTTAAATCATTATATTTTCTAGAAATATGTGATTTCAGCAAAAATCAGGATGTCCCAAAAAGTGTAACCCATTATTGTGGCAGCACCCAAGTATCTTGGAGCTTGGAAGAACATTGAAGAATAGGTTTCAAACTTGTTTGAGTCATCTATCTACTTGCAAGATCAAAATATTTAGAAAAATTCACTTATATCCCAAAAAATTAAGGTTTCGGATCCGAACACCTGGAGATACAGATTGAGCAGATTGAGAGCTATAGATTCCACTTCTAAGTTTCCAGAAAAGTCAAAGTGGACTCATTCGCCATTAGTGATGAATGAGTCCCATTGTACCCTTTTTTTAGATATTTTGTGGATTTGGATACCCATTTGGCCAAAACTAGTGAATGAGTCTCATTATACCTATTTTTTAGAGATATTTGTGGATTTGGATACTCATTTGGCTAAAGCTTGCTCCGATATAGTTTCCCAGAACTGGGATTGATTCGTGCAAAATGCTGAATGAGTCCCACTAGGCTTAGAAATTGGCATTTCTATAATTTTAGAGTTACTTCGAGTCTCCAATATATTTGTCGGTGCATATTTTCTATTTATATCTTTTAGTTTTTCTTTATTTGCATTTCTAAGCCATTTTCTAGGTCATCTTGCATATTACATCATGTTTTCAAACATCTTCTTTTCCAAGTTCAAACTTGGTGGTGAACCCCTTATTTATATCATTTAATCCCCTAGAACACACCATTTCTTAGATTTCAATCTCTCTTGCATTGGAATCTCAAGGGTTATTCTTGAGTGAAAGGTGGAAATTAGCTTCTCTCCTTTTAGGTCCAAAACCCTAGAAGCAAAAAGAGAGCCCCTCACAATTTTATTTGTTTCATAAACTAAGATTTATTAATATATTGGTGGAAATATTTCAAGTAAAATACAACTCTGGCTTAAATAAAAAAATTAATTTACCAAAGCACTTTTGATGATAGATATTTGAAATACATTTCCACATTTTCAAAATAAGAAAATAATAATACAACAAGAAAATCCTTATCTTTTTCAAAATTCAATTTCAAATAGAATTTTTAAATTTTTTTCTAATAGTGCTTATGGATATGATAGTTTTTATTTATTTTAATATGAAAAACACTTAAAAAATTTCTATAATTGTATGTCATTAGTTTAATTTAAATAAATATGTGCAATAATTTCTTTAATGACTATATTTATTAAATTATCTAAATTTTAAAATATTAATTTAAATAATTAACTTATATTCATTAAAGTAATGTCTCCTCAATATATATATAGGGAATATCTACATATTTAAATTATATAATATTCAAACATAAACAATAAATCTAACACAATCAATTTGTATTTGCATATCTAACTCTAATTTGAACTATAATCCTATCTGTAATATTAACTCTAAGTCAAATCCTAATGGTAACCCTAATTCTAATCCAAATTATAAACCTTTTTCTATGTCTAATTTCCTAACCCTAACCATAACATTGATCCTAATTTTATATCTAGCCCAATTCTAATCCTAATTCTACCAGTAATCATAAACTTAACCCTAATCCTAACCCAAAGCCTAATAACAATTATATCTTTCATCATAACCCTAACCCACATCCCAATAGTAAAATAAATCCCAACCTTAACCCTACCCATGATCCTAATTATTTCTATAATTCCAATTCTAATTGAAAGAACCAATGATCACAAAGAAGATTTAATCAAGCACAAATAATGCATAAGCTCCTCATGAAAATATTGATCATTGAGCAATCATAAATAGGAGAAAAAAAGATCTAGATCCACAAGATGTGGAAATCGGGATCTAGATCCACAAGATGTGGAAATCGAGATCAAGATCCACATGAAGTGGAAAGGACTGAGATGTGAACTCAACTAGGTTCAACTAACAAGGACACCTAACTAGGCTTAAATAAGCCATGAGAGCAAGATTACTAGAGTACACCAACACCCCTGCTTAAGCCTAGCTAAGGTGGGAATAATAAAGATGGGTCCTGAATACAAGGCTATTTTAGGTACCCATGCACAATGCAAAACTCTCAAAAATAGAGAAAGATAGAAAACCTCGTGGGAAAAACTATCCTCCAAAAAGAGAGATAGAGAAAGATGTACAAGTGAATGAAAGAAGAAAGATAGAAAGAGGACTCAAGAACCCCCACGAAAATGATACCATTGTCAATGAAGAAGAGGCGATGAATCACTCACTGCAACATGATAAAGATCGGGTATGGAGACACCTGCGTGAGCATCAACTAAATGCTCATGAAAGGAAGATTGGTATAATCTAAGTCTCACTGGAGCCATGCACAAATTGTACAATCTAAGTCTCATTGGAGCCATGCACAAAGTCTCCAAGATATTTCCTAATCTATTGAGTACAGGAAGATTACACCCAATATGTCATAAATTACAAGATACAAAGAAAGATGACACTTTATAATAGTGCAATATTTTACTCATAACAAAAAAAAAATGATGTTCCCTACATGACACCAAATTTTTAAATACCCGCCTTAAATTACAAACTTTTATGGTTGATCAAAACCACTATGTGGCTAGTACAAAAGTTTACCTCTTTTAAAGGGAAAAATGGGTATTTGACCTTTTGACATGGTCAATAGGGAAATAAGACTCCAATTACTCCAAATGCATGCAACTCCACAGGAGATCCACACCCAGAGAAACTCATGTTGCATGTGAAGAGGGAATCAAAGAGTTGCGTGGGAAGTGGTTGAGGCGCGGGTTTGAAACCAGCGCACAGTCTCCAACCATATTCACCATATTTGATGCCCCTCCTACCATGTTTCTCCAGCCTAAGGATAACCTTCCACCAACTTTTGAATAGAGATCACGCCTCTAGAAATTGCCAACATCTACAAAAGCAAACAGACCCATGTAATAGTTGAGCTTGGTGAAGTCCTTCATGGCTTAGAGATCAATGGAGTTGGTAAAAGGTTTAGATCTGACAAGGACACAACAAATGCCAAACATAGATCTGATACGAAAGCTCACGACTTGTGAATGAATGTGCCCATGTGGGTCAGCTTCCACAAGGAGGCTGAATGAAATCGATGGAGGGCGAAAAGTTGTATAGAAGCCACCTGCCAATGAAGAGTATTGGACTTCAACCAAAACCACACATAACCTTCAACCTCCACAAAGCTTTGACCAAATCCATACATGGCCTCCAAAGGGAAATCATTGTCTCCACAACAGTAAAAAGTCATGGGTCTGAGCAGGGTAGTCGACCTCTCCTCTACACATTGGTTTCCTCTGGTATATCAGCAAATCCCCAAGCATAAATAATAGAGGAAGAGTCGCACTAGGAAGAGTCACCCCCTACACATAGATTAATATGCCTCCAAATTGCAAACAGGGGTGGGGTCGGGTCGATTCTCTCTTGTTGTGTGTAGGTTGACTCCAAACAACCTCTCAAATTGCTTTATAGATGCTTAACCATCTTCTTGCAGACCAATTTTTACCCAAACACAACTTCAATCATTCTTTCACCATGATTTTAGGGTGAAATAGGGACTTAGAAAGTAGAAACAAAGGGGGTTAAAAAAAGAGAAGGAAGAGGATACAGAGGAATGCGTTGGGCTGAAAACTTCTTTGATAGCTCTGATACCATGAAAGAACCAATGATCACAAATAACATTTAATCAAGCACAAATAATGCTAAGCTCCTCATGAAAATATTGATCATTGAGCAATCATAAATAGGAGAAAACAGGAAGATCCAGATCCACAAGATGTGGAAATCGGGATCAAGATCCACACGAAGTGGAAAGGACTAAGGTGTGAACTCAACTAGATTTAGCTAACAAGGACACCTAACTAGGCATAATTAAGCCATGAGAGCAATATGAATCGAGTACACCAACACTAACCATAACAATAACCCTGAGCCTACCATTGGTCCTAATTTTATCTCTAATATTAACCCTAACCCTAACCCTAACCCTATTTTTAATTTTAACCCCAACCATAATATCTAACTCTAATCCTTAACCTCAACCTATTTCTAAGCCTAACCCTTTTTACATATGCTAACCCCAACCCTAACCCTACCACTCCTCTTAAACATAATACTAAACCTAACCCTAACCCTATCACTCATCCCAAACATATTTCTAAACCTAACCCTTTTAATATATTGTAACCTTAACCCTAATCCTAAATATAATCTTAAAACTAAACCTAATGCAAGTGTATTGATACTAGTTGCAACCCTAATACCAATTTTATTTATAAACCTAACCCTAACCCTATTCCCGATAATAAAATTAATCTCAACCTTAACCCTAACCATAACCCTCAACCATAACACTAAACCTAACCCTTTAATGCTAATTCTAAAAATAAAACTTACCCTAACCCTAATCCTAACCTTAACCATACCCTTCATCATAATTATATGTGTAATCCTAACCCTAACTCTAATTGTGATATTAACCCCAACCCAAATTATAATTCTAACTCTAATCATAATCGTAACCATAATCTTATTAATAACACTAACCCAATCCTTATTCAAAATTTAACCTTAATCTCACTACTAACTCTAACCCTAACCCTATTCCTATCACTAACGAGAACCCTAACCAAATTCATAATGATAACACTAATCCTAATTGTAACCCTAACCCTAACCCTAACCCTAACTGGGAAGATAACCCCAACCCAAATTTTAATTGTAACTCTAATCATAATCCTAATCCTAATCGTAACCCTAAGTTTAATCTTACTATTAATGCAAATCCAACCCTAATCCAAATTTAAACTCTAACCCTAACCCTTTTCCTACTACATAACGATTAGAATATCCATGTTTCTAACTCTAACCCTAGCCCTAATTATAACCTTAACCCTATTCATAATGGTAACACTAATCCTCATTGTAACCCTAACCCTAACCTTAATTGGGATGATAACCCTAACCCAAATTCTAATTCTAATTCTAATTATAATCGTAACCATAACCCTAACCCTAACTCTAATCTTTTTACTAAGGCTAACCCAACCCTAATCCCAATTTTAATTCTAACCTTAACCCTAATCTTAATTACTTCTGATGAAGCACCGGTTGCCCTCCTTATTTGAGTTGTTGAATTCCTTCCGGTTGTGAGTCTGTATCTTTGTCTCCAACAATTCATATCTGGAGGTGGGGCCCCATGAAACTTGATTGATGGACTAGTCAAAAGTAACAAGCTGACAACCTATCCTAACAAAAGATCTGATACAATACTGGATAAAACCATCCAGAATGTTTGGTTCTTTGATTAGCCTAGCAAGTACTAATAAGATTAATCTAACCCTAATCCCAATATTAACTCTAACCCTAACCCTATTCCTATTCCTAACCATAACAATAGCCCTATTAATAATGATAACACTAATCCTATTCACAACCCCTAACCCTAACCCTAATAATTTTGTTTTCCATGTCGTAGTGTGAATGCTACTAGCATATATATATTAATTAAAAAATATATATATGAAAATGTCGAGCGCTATCTTTCTCAAGAGATCTATTTTTATCAATTAATCACATAAAAATACATAGACGTCGAAAAGAATATCTCTCAGCGTATATATATATATATATATATATATATAAATGATATAAACAAATTACAAACTATAATAATTCATTCATAATCTTGAAACATATAGATTTCAAATATCATATGAAATTTCATTCCTTCTAAACTTAATACCTTTATATATAATGTTTATATTTCCTTACATCTATCGATAATTAATCTATATATACATTGTTTTAAATTGGCCTAAATTAAACATAGTGAAAGTCTATTTTAGTTTACAAGTAGAAAACATTACATTTGTCGTACGAACGTTACTGTCCACTGCTATCCGCTTGAACATACGAAGAGTCACTAAAATTGGAGAAGTTTCGTTATGTAACGCTTGACTGTTTAACCTTCTGCAGGCACTCAAATTTTGTTTGTTTTGGCCTGAACGGTTGAAATCTTTTGGAACGGAAACGAATCGTCAGATGCATGTTTAAAACAAGGTTTCGGGCAGCTCTCGTCATAAATTTCTGTGGGCAGTTTGAAGAAATAAACCCAATAACCAGGGAAGCTGAGATATTAAACTCTTGTTATCCAGCTTCCTCACAATGAATCCTTCAAGACAGCCTGCGAACAGTAAATTTAAGAGAGGGTCACATTCCCAAAAGACCGAGGACGGAGGGTTCCAACGATGAATCTAGGACAGCTCCTCCAAGCTCCTCCGCAGGTAAATCAGATACCTCATAAATGAAGGATACGTTTTCGTTATTCCTGTCCAATTAGTTTAGAAATCATAAGAGCTCAATTTTAGTGGTAGAAATACTAAATTTTGTTTCGACTCTGTAATGAAAAATTGAAATTTTATTTAACTATGATCATTAATCCATTTGATATTATAGGTTCACCCTCGGAGGAAAGGAAAGTGCGCGATGATTTTGAAGGAGGCGTTTCCGTAATAAAATTCCTGGGTCTCTCTGGTGTAGTTATCCCAGAGGATAGACCTCTCTCTGAAGACGGCAAGAAGACGGTTGCAAGTGTTTTACAGGGGATGAAAATCAGAGATACGCACCGAAGCACAAATAAAAAGTTCACTTTCCATGGCCTAACATCAGAGATGACTGAAGATTTCGGACCGGTTGACACTGCGGACAAATCTGGCTTCAAATACAAGAAACTGCCATGTCTGGACTTCGGTATGACAGCAGATCGTAGGCCGATTTATCTTCCCATGGAATGGTGCGCAGTTTACATGGAGGATAACAAACGAAACGAAAAACTCCGGCGAATTATTCGCCCTGAAACTCTACGGGAGCGCGAATACCTGGGTGATAACCTCCTTGAGGGAGAATGGCGTCTCGTATATCTTGGCAAAAATATGGAACAAAATAAGGATAATATCAAGAAGTTCGGAGAGTCTTTGGCTAAAAAATGCGGAGAACCAATGAATTATGATATTATAAATATCCGTGATGCCGCGGAGCTGAAAAAGGAGGATAGTGAATGCAGAAAATTAGGGAATGATGAGAAAAGAAATATCCGTAATGCCGAAGATCCGGCAAAGAAATTGCCGACTTTACAAATTCTGGTGTGCGTGATGGAGGAACAGAACACTCCATTTTACAGGGCTCTGAAGCGAGAGGTAGAAGTCGAGAGAAAAATACTAACAAAATGTTGTGACCTCGAAAAAGTCATGAATTGCTGCGATCTCTCTAAGGGCTTAGAAGAACTGAAAGAATCGGAATATGTGAACATTTTGGCCCTGAAGATGATTGCAAAAGCAGGGAAATACAAAGAGAGCGCTGTACTTAGTCAGAGTGCATTACCCCCCCGATTTGGTACACACAGTAAGGTAATGTATTTTGGATGTAATGTACTCAATTCTTTTCCTCATGTAACTGTTCTCGTTGGAAACATCAGCACTTCAGACACTTCTACTTTTGAGTATCAGTGCACAGTCGCCTGCGGCGATTATATGCAAGAGCTTCCGGCCTTGTTTGGTGAGCTGCTTAATAAATGCAAAAGTTTCCCTGATAAGATCATTTTCTTCAGACAAGGCTTTGTCGGCGGCCGACGTCAAGAAATGCTACGAAAAGAAGTCGATGTTCTGAAAGAAAAAGCAAATTTTCTGAAAGAAGTCGATGTTCTGAAAGAAAGAGCAAATGCTCTAAAAGAAGAAGTCGATGTTCTGAGACATAAAGCAAATGCTCTGGAAGGAGTCGTTCTGAACGATAAAGCATATGCTCTGAAAGATATAGCAAATGCTCTGAAAAAAAGAGTCGATGTTCTGAATGAAAAAGCAAATGATCTGAAAGAAGAAGTGGCAAAAGCTCTGATAGAAGAAGTCGATAATCTGAAAAAAGAAGCAAATGCTCTGAAAGGAGAAGTCAATGTTCTGATAGAAGAAGCAAATGCTCTAAAAGGAGAAGTCAATGTTCTGATAGAAGAAGCAAATGCTCTGAAAGGAGAAGTCAATGTTCTGAAAGAAGAAGCAAATGCTCTGAATGAAGAAGTCGTTCGGAAAGGAAATGCTCTGAAAGAAGAAGTCGACGTTCCGAAAGAACACGCAAATGTTCCGATAACTTTCATTGTTCAGCAGAAAAGCACTGCCACTCAATCTGTGAAGGTAGGTAACGGAAAAGCAAAATACGAGATTTTCTCGGACGAGAATAGAATTTGTTTCTCTGAATTTGAGACGTTAATCAAGAACCTTTGCTATTCGAGGAATCAACCGAAACCTCTTCCGGCCTTGTACGCAAATCGTGCGGCCAAATTGGCAAACATATATTTTGGAGAAAAGGGGAATCCCAATCTGGAAAATGTTAAGGAGGCCATTAACAGGTCCCTTTACGTCCGTGGAGTACATGATTCTACATTCCCGCAGAATCAACCGACGGAGCAGCAGAAAGTTGAGCAGAATCATCCGACGGAGCAGCAGCAAGTTCAGGAGATGGAGGTCGAATAATGAGTGTTCGTGCACTTTGGTTTTTCAGATTATCTTCTGTTGCTCTCTTGTTTAAGAGTCAGCTAATCATTTTTGTTTGATTTTTCCTCACTATTGTCACCTTGGAATTTAATAAAAGATTGCATTCTATGATATAGAACTGTTTACAAATTGGGACAGAAAGAATTCAAAGAGATTTATTTCGTCGTAAACTTTAGTCATAAATTTTATTTTGTTGGTATGCTGTACTTTCATTTTTAGTTCAAATAAAAAAATGTTGTTTATATATAATTAAATTAGTTGTAAAATAAAAATTAGTTGGTAAAACTTATACCAAGGTCAATATCATGAATGTAGCTTTTATCTATAATAGAGAGCGTATACAAGAATAAAATTTAAGATTGATACAAACAATGAGATTTTGTGCTTAAGAGTGTTGGATCAATAAGTATTTCAAATCAAATTAAGTATCATGATAATTCTATTTACTTAGAATATCCTTGTAGAATGACATAAAACAAGAGGGAAATGTGTGAGGATATGCACTTTTCACCTCTACTAATATCATCCTTACATACTAATAGTGAATTTTATAAATTCATACATAACTAAATAAATTTTAAACACCAAAGAGACATACTAGATATAGATAGGTTTTATTAATTATTATTAATAGGTTGTCTATTATAGCCTCCTAAAACCTATAAATTTTCTAATCATATAATTTCCCACCAATATATTGTTAATATGTTAATGAACATATTTGGGATTTTTATATTCTAGGACAAAAGAATGAAATTTCCTTCATCCTTATTGAAATCCCATTTTTGATTTCACAAGATCAAAATCATGATTGTAGATATGGGTGGGTGCAAAAAGATGAGGGCCAAAAAGTGGCCAACCATCTTAATTTTTTTTTAAAGTAAGAACGTTAGCATGTTGTTGATCCAGGTGGATAATTTCACCAAAATTTGAATTGTTCCATATACTCTAAAAATCATTTCCATATCAAAGTGCTTGGAAAACTGAACCCAATGCAAATTGAATGAAGTCAAAAGGAGCTCATACGATCAAGTTATGCTCAGTCAAATTTGGGTCAAATAAGGTACCAGGGGTTGGTCAGAAAGGTGAAAAAATTGATCATTTTGAAATTCATCAAAATCAAAATCAAAGTGAAGAGCTCTATGAAATGATCCCAATGTCACTCATTTTTCTAAAAATATAGCTTCTACATCAAAGATATGGTTAGTCAAAGTTGCAAGTTGACTAGGCTGACTGGATTGTACAATTCTGACATCAACATGACGTTAAAATGCTGACGAAGCATGACATACTATACAAATGGTGACATGGACCAATCATGGCTTGACACGTGGTAGTTTGTATGGATGACTAGGTAGGTGACATGGTAGCTCATACAATGGTGTGGACCAACCAGGCCCTGACACATGGTAGTTCATATTTTATGACTGATTATGTGGATGTTGATGTAGTTGTTGACTAGGCAGTGATTGCACAGTAACTAGATGTTGAATTGTCCTCCATGTGTCTTCATTAGCGAATCAAAAGCTACCAGGTGGCCCAATGAGATGGTGCCATGTGGCACGGGTCTATTTGAACCATCCAATAAAATGTTGGGATGAGGATTCGACCCCCAAACCTTGTTCACACAAGCCAAGACTCCTACCAATATGCCACATAGTGTGCTATAAAATATATATGAGGCTATTTTTTTTGTTAACTTAAAATTTAAAATTTCCTTTTAAAAATGGAATGGGGTGGGGGTCGACCCAGTGACCTCCCCACCCCTAAAAGGGTTCCCTACCACTACATCATTGATGGCTTTGGGTATATGTTGGAGCTTAGTGTTTTTTAAAGAAGGTTGTTAAAGCCAAATCTTTTATATTTTAAGACTTAAACCCCTTAAATTCTAAAATCTTGATTACATGATAATTAAAAGGGCATAAAGAATGTATAAAATTATATTCAAAGATTATTTAAGGATTTAAAAGGGCCTTTTTAAGGGGTTAAGGTAATTTGAAGGATTTTTATGTTGTAAAGGGGGGATATTTTAAGATATATCTCTGTAAATAGGGATATTGTGAAATATTTTTATTTGTAAATGGGAGATATTCAAAATCATATGGTTGTGAACCATATTGGGAAAAAATTATGTATAAAAGGGGGATTCTGGCTTGTAAAGGCATTGGTGAATTTGGAGAAACTAGGAGGAAGTGTAAAATCTTTGTATAGGCAATTAGGATTTTGATTCCAAAATGTTTGTACTTGAAGGAGAGAAGTTATTTTCATTTTCCTCGTCAATTGAGAAGACTTTATAAATATTTCTTGGAGCATAACTGAAGGATTGGTCACTCTGTTGGAGGGACTCAGAGACGTAGCTAATTGGTGAACTCCATTATCAATTTTTTGTCTTGTCTTGTCTTTTAGTTTCTCAATTTTTGTTGTTTCCTTTATTCATTTAAATGTCTTTACAAGTATTTGAAATTAAGAATTTTTATTACATTTTAAGACTTTCAAATTAAGTATTGTAAACGTTATGCATTCACTTAGAAATTTTTTGTCATAGATTCTAATATAGATCAAGTTGGTACCAAAGCTTTTTTTTACTACAATTACAAAAGTGGATGCTAACACAATTAGGACTCAGCGACATGAAGGCATGCTTGTAGAATACAATCTTGAGATCGGTAAGGGAAGAAATTTTCCAAAGATGGAAGGATCAGAGGATGGAAAAATATTAAGCTTGATGAGAAGAGTTTTCAATGAGCCTTTCTTGAAATGAAGGAAATGGTGGAAGAACTCTACCAAGAAAGGCAAGAACAAAAAGAGTACAAAAGAGGAGATTCGTAGAAGCGAGAAAAGAATGAAGATTGAAAGGACAAAGGGAAAAGACTAGGAGGAATTCATTCTTCTCCATATTATCCTTCTTCTCCTATTGATTCTACTTCTTCTTCTAATCCTTCCAAGGTTGCACATAAGCCTAAAATTAAATTGGATGTAAAATTTGATCTACCTAAGTATTGTGGGGTATTAAATGCCGAGAAATTAGATGAATGGTTTCAACAAGTTCTGTAGAAGTGTACTGTAAAGTTCAAGGTCTCTTAGATGATTCTTCTAGGATCTAGTTATATACTCTTCCATTGGGAGGAACAACTCTAACTTGGTGGGAGAGTAGAACTGTGGCAAAACTTTCACAACATGGTAGAGTCAATTTAACTTGGGCAAAATTTGTTAATGCTCTTAAGAAGCAATTTTATCCCCTAGGCCATATACAATAGTTAATGATGGACTAGAAAAATTTTAGGCAAGGGAAAGGTCAAACTATCCAAGAGCACACCCATGAATTTAGTAAAAGGGCTATTTCATTTAATGTCCCATTGTACACCCAAGACACATTGCTTAAGTTCATAGGTGGTCTTCACTTTTATCTAAGACATTCCATTTTGGTTTTGAATCCTAGTAATTTGGATGAAGTATGTGTATAAGACACACACTTAGAGTCAAGAGGTAAGAGTACTTTCATTGATAAGTCCGAAAAGAAGCCATCTGAGCCTGAAGGTAAATCCAAAGATACAAAAAAGGGGAAGAAGAAAGCTACCATTAAGAAGGAGGATGATAAGCTCACATGCTCTCATTGTGGTTGGAAAGGTCATGATGAAGATCATTGCTGGCAATTACATCCAAAATTGAAGATGAAATGGGCTCATAAGTAGAATGGTAAGAAGGAGACCACAAATGTTGTTATGGATCTTAGTTGAGAGTCTGAAGATAAAACTAAGATAACATAAATGGGATTAAAAGTTAAGGCTTCTATTGTTTCTGTTGCTAGTTGTGCTTCTACTTCTCAAGTCTATGATGTCCTTGAAGATAAGAAAATAAATGAGCTATTTCACATAAGGGTTGTTGCTAAGCACACTAAAATTGATACACTTGTAGATGGTGGATCTCAAATTAACCTAATATCATAAAATTTTGTAAGGAATTTTGGATTGAAAACTGCACCGCATCAGAGACCTTATCCACTAGGTTGGGTTTGTGAAAACAATGAATTTCAAGTAACAAGACAATGCACTTTAAGATTCACAATCACAAGTATGTATGTTGATGAGGTGCAGTTTGATGTGGTTTCACTAGATGTCAATGGGATAGTTTTGGGAAGCCCATATTTGTATGATCAAAAAGCTATTTTCTACAGGGGATTTAATCATTATCATTTGTTTAAATATGGAATTAGGTATATTGTACATTCTCATAGAATCAAGACCAGTAGATCTTTTGCAATCTCATGGCAATTGAAAAGCGTGATTAATGCAAGTAAGAATTTGTCTCTTATGTCTCTTAAGTCATGTGGTTCTAGACATGAACTTGAAGAAATCAATACTAATCATGATTAGATGTCACAAGATACACCAACAGTACAACACAAGGAAGCAATAAATGAAAGCATTGATGGTCTAAGACCTCAACTTATGGTTGGGAATTTAGAGGTTCCCTTGGGTAAAAATGTTCTTGTTGTGAAAGATAGACATGTTTTTTCCTCATTCTCTTTTGTATCTACATTGTTATTCAACTTGATATTAGTTAGTGGTTATTGGTTAGCAGTTGCAATGGTTGATGTAGATGATTATGGAAGTGATAGAATGTTGCATATGCTCAATAATTTTATTGTAGTCTTGATTGTGGTGATGAGCCAGATGTGCAGATGGACAGATGATACAAGATAAGTGGGGAGGTCATGCGCTCACTTAAATTAATAAATGTAACTTTTGGAGGTCCAAAAGCTCTCCAGTGGGGAGGACTGATCTAGGTGGATACTTTCACTAAAATTTGAAGTGTTCCATATGCTCCAAAAATAATCACCATATCAAAGTTCTTAGAAAAATAAACCCAACACAACTTGAATAGAGTCAAAATGATCTTGTACAATCATGTTATGCTCAATCAAACTTGGGTCAAACAAGGTACTAGGGGCTAGTTAGAAAGGTTAAAAAATTGATTATTTTGAAATTCATTTAAATTAGCATCAAAGTGAAGAGCTTGATGAGATGATTCCAACACCGTTCATTTCATCGAAAATGGAGCTCGTACGTCAAAGATATGATCGAGTAAAGTTGCAGGTTGACTGGGTTGACTGGATCGTACAATGCTGATGTCAGCATGACATTACCATGCTGATGAAGCATGACATACTGTATGAATTTTTGACATGGACCAATCATGACTTGACATGTGGCGGTTCATACGAATGACTGGGCAGGTGACGTGGTAGCCTGTATAGTGATGTGGACCAACTAGGCCCTGACACATGATAGTTTATACTGTACAAAAGATGATGTGGATGCTAACATGGTTGCTGCCTAGGTAGTGACTATGCACTGAATAGATGCACTGGATTGTCCTCCATGTGTCTTCATTGGTGAATCAAAAGTTGCTACATGGGGGATTTGACCCCCCAACCTTGTTCACACAAGTCAAGACTCCTACCAATATGCCACATAGTTTTCTTTAAACTATATATGGAACTACTTTTTTTGTTAACTTAAAATTTCAAATTTACTTTTAAAAATGGAATGGAGTGGGGGTCAACCAAGTGACCTCCTCACCCCTAAAAATACTCCCTACCACTGTGACATTGATGGCTTCAAGTATATGTTTGAGCTCAGTGTTTTTTAAAGAAGGTTGTTAAAGCTAAATCTTTTATATTTTAAGACTTAAACCCATTAAATCCTAAAAGCTTGATTACATGATAAATAAAAGGGCTTTAAGAATGCATACAAAGATATTCAAAGATTATTTAAGGATTTAAAATGGAATTTTTAAGGGGTTAAGGTAATTTAAAGGATTTTTATGTTGTAAAGGGGGGATTTTTGAAGATTTATCTCTATAAATAGGGATATTATGAAATATTTTTATTTTAAAATGGGAGATATTCAAAATAATATGGTTGTGAACCATATTGGGAAAAAATTATGTATAAAAGGGGGATTTTGACTTGTAAAGGCATTAGTGAATTTGGAGAAATTAGAAGGATGTGTAAACTCTCTGTGCACGCAGTTAGGATGTTAATGCCAAAAATATTTGTACTTGAAGGAGAGAAGTTGTTTTCATTTTCCTCATCGATTGACAAGACTTTCCAAATATTTCTTGCAGAAGAATTGAAGGATTGGTCACTCCATTGGAGTGGGACCAAGAGACATAGCCGATTGGCAAACTCCATTATCAATTTGCTATCTTGACTTCTCTTTTAGTTTCTCAATTTATGTTGTTTCCTTTATTAATTTAAATGTATTTTCAAGCATTTGAAATTAAGCATTTTTATTACGTTTTAAGACTTTCAAATTAGGTTTTGTAAATGTTAAGCATTCACTTAGAAATTGTCATAGATCCTAATATAGATTGGTTGTCTTATTACAAAAAAGAAGAAGCTTTTCCTCATTCTAATTTCTACATTTTCTTGCAAACCCATGGCCTTCAAACCCTCAAGAGCATGCTTTTGTTATTGTAGACCAATTTCTTCATTGAATCATTGCCAAATCTTTGCCAAAATACCACCATGACATCAAGGAGGTCAAAGGAGTAAGTTTTTTTTGTGTGTGAATTTATTTCTAAATAGGTAGATTCAATAGGTTTTTGATGTAAATTATTTAATTTACAGGAAATGATAATCAACCTTCTAATCCTCAAAATCCTCCTTCACCTCAATCTGATATACCTACTAAAGAACAACCCCAACAACAAACACCTCCAATAATTTCTCAATATTCTCCAAGAAGTCAAGAAAATATAATGGGGAAAATTAAAAACAACAAAAAAAAATTGAGGATATAATTGCAAGGTTGAAAGATCCTATAATCTCAACCTCACATAGATTTGCACTTGCTCAATCACTTGAATCAATGTTATCAAACATAGATTAAATTAGCAAGGAAATAACTAATTGGGCGGATAAGAGAAGAGAGTATAGATAGTTTTATGTTGATAAATTATCCTATAAACAAGTGAAAGATGAGAAAATTACAAAATTTGACTTGTGTTCCCTATTCATAAACCCTAAAACAAATCAAACTTTACACCCTTTATGCAAGAGGTTCCCTATCCATTGGTGCAATCACCAAGGGATAAAGAACCATTTTTGGTAGAGGTGGTGTATGGTTTTTGACCATCCACCATGCAACAACAATGAGGTATCACAATATTTTTTGAGGAAAATTTATTACGATTTTATCCTCTATAAAATCGAAAACTATTTTAATATGTGGGATTTGTAGGGTAGAGGTGGAGGATCGACACATGATAGAGCAGGATCACATCTTGACCCACAATGACCAATGAGATGAGAACTCGTTAGAACAGTATATGAGCATGTGGCTATCCCTTCCATTGTGAAGGAGAGTGCTAAGATCGAAACACTACAGTCAATTAGTTCCCTAACTCGGAGCATCATACAACATGATATTCTTGTAGCACAACGTGAGTGGGGTGAATATTTAGGTATTAAATCTCTAGGTCTCCTATTTGTCAAACTTGCAGGACACCATTTGGTAATGGGGTAAAAGCACAAACTGTGTCACACTTTTGGCCAGCTAAATAGTTCCAAGAAAAATCATTTCAACCTAAATAGTTTCAGTCAAACTAGTTTCACCTGAAACTATGCGGCCTATACGTGGCACATAGAGTTTCAGGCAAAACCCTTCGACCCAAAATCATAAAATTTGATTTTTTTTCCTTTGTCGCATCAAAATGTGTCTTATTTTATGTGTGGAGTTTTGATAGAAAGAATTTCAGTCAAAACCCTTTCTACCAAAACTATCTATGTGGCATCCTTGTTGGCAGCCAACTTAGCTTTTTTCTAAATTTTTTTGAACTTTCAACTTCAACTATGTATTTCTTTAGTCAGAATGATTTAAAAAGTAAAAATAAAAATACCCTTTTGTAGAGCTCGGAGTGATGAATCTAAATATGTAATTTTTTAAATATTTTGATTAGTCTTAATATATTTTATTTTAAAAATAGTGCAGGTTGTTAAAGTTAAAAAAGAGGTTGATTAGAAATGTAAAAAATGGTAAAAAATATTTAATTTTTAAAAAAAAATATATGATGCCCTAGATGAGAGAGTTCTCTTCAAAAGGGTATAATTTTTTATTTGAAAATGATTAAAAAAATAGACAATAGTTGACGTCAAATGAAAACTATCAAATTTTGATAAGTTTGACTTTAAAATGTTATTATAGAAATAATATACATCAAATTTTTAAAAATATTCATGCACTAGATATTGAAGTTACCTATTTAGAGAGAAACAATAGGGAAAAATGAAGTTCTTTTCTATATTTTTCTTAATGTCAAGCACAAACGTCACTTTTTCTTGAAATTTTTAGCATTCCAAAATCTTCTTCTAAATTGATTAAAAAAAAAATCAAAATAATTTTAAATGTTTTGAAAAATTACATGAATAAACTTCATCAATATTTCTGCATTTCACTAGTTTACTTCATTTTGAAATTCAAAACATAAAGACCACTTTTATGTGGTCAAAGTTTAATTTTCTTTTGTTGTTGGCGGATTCCTTTATAAAGTGTGGTCCACAGGTTTGTACTTTTACCCTATGATCCCATGCATAGTTAGGAGGTAGGTACGTAGGGTATATCTACAGTTGATTTGATGATGATAGATGCCCTCCTTAACGAGGCATTCAACCTTGATAGTTAGGTAAATGTTAGCAAGTTCATTGAATTTAATTTATTAATTTTTGTTTTTCAAATGCAAGATTAACTAAATTAGTTTAATGATTATAATGAAATTTTTGGGTCACAACATTCATAAAAAAATTTAGTGGTCCTTCACCTCCTTATTACATGACATGTACTGTTGAGGTATGAAATTAGTAAATAATTATAAACATTACATGTGAATAGCATTTTTATATGAATGGTATTCTTATATCCAATTTTGGATACATTGAATAGGTTAATCTTGGAGATTTGATGGAAACACGTCCTAGTGGAGGTGGCCATCGAGGCTTCACTCAAGTAATAAAATAAATTGTTTAACTAATGAATTGTAAAAAATATATTTTTTATTTTTGAAACAAAGAAAAATGGCATGTGAGATCCAAAATGGATTAACCAAATGGATGCACCCTATTCTTCCTATCTCACTCAATTATGAGGGTAATAATGCATAAATGAATATCAAAAATTAAACCTAACCAATGTAGCAATCAAAAGGTGGGTTTTAAGAGGGTCAAATATTGTGTACCTATTGCAAAAAGTGCTTATTTGGGCCTCACCGAGGACTCATTCACCCAATGGTGAATGGGTCCTGGATAGGGTTCTGGAAAATCAATTTATGGGTTATGTTATTAAATGTATGCACTCCTAGATCCTAGGTGTTCAGCTCCTGATAGTCGGAAATGATCTTCAACCTAAAACCTACAATCACACATCAAAGAGGAGATTTTTTTCGTTTTGTTAGGGAATAGGAGTTTTCCTTGGTCAAACCCCATATTGGTAATTAAACCTTGAAATGGAACAATGCATAAATGAATGATAAATGAACAACAATATGGGTATCAACACAAAACTATGTCACACTTTCGGCCAACTTATCAACATAGGTGAATTTAAGTAATTTTAACTAAAAATTATTTTTTGTCAAACATATGATCTTGTAAGATCCATTCTAGCTAAGTTATATATTTCCACAACTTTTCCAACTAAGATTGTTGGCTAAATGCATATTTAGCACCACTTTGAGTCCAATTTACCAAAAAAATAAAACTATTTGAAAAACTTGATGTTTCAACAACTTCTACTCATTTAAAAAATATTTTTTAAAAAATATAAAAATACCCTTTTGTAGATCCATAAGTTTAGTTTTCAAAAATGTATATATTTTAATCGTTTAATTATTAGCTATATTTTCCTTTTTACTTTTACTAAATGTAGGTTATCGACACAAAACATTAGGTTGATTACCATGTCAAGGAAAAATAGTAAAACTTATTAAAAAAAAATTTAAAAAATATGATGCCCTAGATATAAGAATCTTTATCAAGATGGTATAATTTTTTTTTCTATTTAGATTAATTATTTATATGAAATTTGATATCGACTAGAAACAACTAAGTTTTAATATGTGTTGCACATTTTAATATTTATTTTTAAAAATATGTATTTATCAAAATTGGGAAAACATATATCCATGCCCTAAAGTTTCAAGTTATAAATAAACACAAAAAAATTGAAGGAAAACAAATAAAATTTACTATATAAAGGTTGGTGTCTCATGTAACTTCATTTTTTCAGCATTTTATCAACAGCTAAATTATAGTGTTAATTTATAAAAAACTATACTTAAATAGTTTTTTAATGTTTTTCAAAAAAATACAAACATAAAATATACTAAAAAATAAATATTTTATTAGTTTACATCATTTCAAAATTAAAAACATATATATCACTTTTTAGTGATTCAAGTTTAAAATTTGGATAAGTGTTGGTCGTTTCCTTTATAAAAATGTGACACAACTTTGTACTTTTAACCATATATAAAAACTCACCAAACCTTCTTGAAACCTTGGATTGTAAATCTAGAACTTAGCATGGAATGTCCTCAATGAGTGTAGATATTGATCATGAACTTGACATAAGATAATGGGCTTGAATACTTGAACTTGATCACTAATGCTACATTATCACATTAGCTCAACAACATGTATGAATTTGACATGATGATTGATATCTTGATTGCTACTATAAAATTTAATAATTATGCCCTTGAATGCCTTATTTAATGCTCTTGAATGCTATATAATGCTCTTGTGAAAGTACTCTTGATTTCATGAAAGACTTAGGTGAAAACGTAGTGAAATAACCTTATATTTATAATTATCTTATTCTTAATTCTTGAAATTCAAATAATACAAGCCAACATCTAATCTAGGATTTGAAAATACTACCAAAAACATATTCCAAGGGGGAGTCTTAGGGTTAAGTGAGGACCCATTATCCATGTGGTGAATGGTTCCTAGCGCACTTAACTAGGACACACTCTGGGGGATGTTAAATGTAATGTGAAAAGGGGGTCCAAGTACCTAGTGAGGACCCATTCGCGAGGTAGCACTAACCTAGGACACATACCTTGTAAAATTAAGTGTTGTGTAATATCTTTTAAGAATACTAGGCTTTATCCCTCAAAATATGCAATTAATTAGGCTTGGATTTGAATTAAAGGGGCCAATTAACCTCAATTAATGAATAAAGCCCTATATTGGTGTGAAAGTGTAAAGATACATTGTACAACACCCTAAATAAGGAACAATTAAGTCCATTTTATTAAGGGGGGTCTTAAACTTAATTTGAATGTGTAAAACACATTACAACACTAAATCAAGGTAACATTAGGTTTATTTTAATAATAATTATTCCTAAATTAAGTGTGAAAAAGGGATACTATTTTCTACTATAGTGTCAAAAAATGTCATCTGTGACATTTTCACACTTGTTTGGGCCCTTCTTATAAAATTGAGCTTGATGATCTCTTGACTTAGTGTTGTAACGTGTTTAACACACTCACATTAGGTCTTGGGCCCTTGTGAACTAAATAAACCTAATTCTACATACCTTATTTAAGGTGTTGTAAAGTGTTGTACCACACTTTCACACTTATCTAGGGTTTTCATTATTAATTGGGCTTCTTTATCCTTTAATTATCCTCATTTTTCATCCACAAGCCTCATTTAATGCATATTTTTGAGGATAATCTTGACATAAATCAAAATCCAATCATAATTTAGGTGTTTTTAGGCTGTGTGGCCCAAATTTAGTGGTCTGGGACTCATATGCCACCTTGGGTATATGGGTCCCACCTAGGTTTTTAGGGCCTCGATATGGATTTTGCATCATTCTAAGCATTTTTAAAAATGTGTCCCATAATTAATGCCTAATGGGACTCATACACAACTTCTAGCATATGATTTCTATGTGACCCAAAATCAAATTTAATTCAAATTATTGGTGGTATTTTATTCTCCTAGATCTGATGTTGGCTTGTAGTGTTGTAATTTCAAGAAATCTGGCATAAACAAGTATAAACACAAGGTTATTTCACTCATTTTCATCTCGAGCTTTAAAGTATTCACGCATTATAAAAAAATTGTTATCAAGGAAGCATTCAAGAGTTTACAAGAGTTGACAAGAGCATTCAAGATTCTTTAAGAATGAATAATCAAATGTTTCAGACCAAAGTCATCATGCATCATGCTTGTTTTTGAGATAACAATTTTGATGTAGGGTTTCATGATTTAAGTTAGAATTCAAGAAGTGATCTATCGCATTCAAGCAAGATTCAAGAACTACATTCATTGGAGCCACTTCATACATGTTTACAATATTTTGTTTCTAGGGATTGGTGAGTAGTAACATTGCATGTTGTTCATTCATCATTCCTTCATTTTATTTCAAGGTTTGATTACCAAAACGGGATTTAACCAAGGAAAACCCCTTTCCACTAACAAAAAAAATTTGTTCCCTCTCTTTAGTGTGTGATTTGTAGGTCTAGGTTGAAGAAACATTGAAGATTGAAAGTTTGGAGAAAGTTATCAAGTGTTCAAAATTTTCAAATTTGTCACCTAGCATTGGAGATCATTGGAAGACATCTATAGGTTGCAAATCAGAGTTTTAGATCCAAAAATCAAGTGGAAAGGACATAGCAGACATTGAAGAGCATAATGAGAATTTAAATTTCTAGAAAACCCTAACTGGAATAATATGCCACTTCTGGCATATGAGTCCTAGTATATAGAAAAAATTATATATTTAAGGAGTTTTAATCATATCTCTGCTAGATTTTTATTCCTGCCTAGAAACCCTAATCTAGGACTAAATTGCCCAGTCTAGTGTATGATTCCTAGTTAGCATTAAATTTAGTGTTTTCAACATTTCAAGACTTCATTCAAGCCTCTTCGGGTTTCCAGGTGCACACTTCTAATTTCTCATCTTTTTGTTCTCTTTTACATGCTTTTTTAGGTCATTTAGTGAAGTATTGCATCACACTAGGATTAAACATTAGGTCTTGCATTTCATTAGTATCTCCAATCCTTAGATTGGTGGTGAACCCCTCTTTTTTTTATAATCAGACCCTAGGAAAAACCTATTGCAATATCTTTTTCCCCTTTGCATACCTAAGATTGAGATCTTTGGGGTTTTCCTTGAATGAGAGTGAAGAAGATTGTTGTTCTATGTCCTAAATCATAAGCAACAAAAATTTTCTACCTTTCATTTTGGTGAACCTTCATTTAGAATACATTATTTCTAATTTGGAGAGCATCATAGTCTTATATCTAGCTTTCATTAACTTTGCATTAGGGTTTGCATTAGTTAATTAACATTCTAGGGTTTCTAAATATTGCATTAGTGAAAGTGCATGTAGGCTGCATTTTTGCATCTTGCATCATTGAATTTCATTTGAAAACTATAATTTCACTTAGCCTAGACATCATTTAAATAAGAAAGCACAACATTCACATAGAATTTGTTGAAAATGGTGCAAAAACCTTAATTTGGGACTTATACGCCCCTTTGGGTGATTTAGTCCCAATACAAGGTGTTTTGCCTACTTTCTAGATATTCTGTGTTGAGAATTTTTCACCATTTGACCCCTCTAAAAACCCTGACTAGGACTCATACACCCCTCTAGTTGAATTATTCCTAGATCATCCCTGAAATTTCCTTTTACAAAATTGAAAACCTTATTTCTACATTTATGTTTGCTATCATTAGTTATATGTTTTAGTTGGTTGAGTTTCTATTACATGCATTTTACTAGATCTAGCTTAAATTGGTTTATTTCATGCATGGCTCAACTTAAAAATGGCATTTACAACACTTCATTTTTAGATTGCTACATAAAATAATAAATCAATTGTGATGTTTTAAATCTGAAAAATTGCATTATCCTTTTGCATGTTTTCTCTATCATTGTTGCATTTTAAATTTGTAGGACAATCATTACATCATGTTTTCATTGCAAAAATCTATAGTTATCATAATTATTCATGTTCTATTTTCAGATCTTGTTAAGTATTGTAAGAATTTTTTATCTATCATGGATCCCCCTCTTATATCTCTTATTTGTGGGAATGATGTGATAAAAGATACAACCATATATAGACATCCACGACAATCATAGTTGTTCCTCTCTTGATACCTCTCCTATTAGTGATGAAGGTATCTTGGTGAAAGAAGATGCAATAATTAAGAATCATGAGTTTCTTGTTTTTCCTTTTCCTCTCACCCCTTGAGAAGACATTATGACAACAAAAGATGAAATCATTTCAACTACTTTACTTAGTTTACATTTCTCTCTCAACACCTCTACTACTTATGAGGATGCATTAAAGAAAGAGAATACAATTGAGAATGATTATGAAAATCACATTTGTAAAGAGGAAATGTTGATGTTAGAAGATACAATGGTTGAAAGTTATAGCATTATTTCTATCCTTCCTAATGTACCTAACATTCAGAAAGATCTATTTGAACAAAAGGATTCAATCATTCAAAAGAATAACAATGATATTTCCTCTTCCCTTGATGCCTCCCCTATGTTTGATGAAGTTATTTTACAAAATATAATCATGAAATTTGATCAACCTCTTAACTCTCCTACTAGGGTAGAATTTATGTCACAAGAGAATGAGACCTTATAAAATGAGAATGAAAGGCTATCATGACAATTACATTTGTCCTCCTAGTATATCTCCTAGTTGTGAAGAAGATATTTTAGAGTTAGGAGATAAAACCAATGAGAGTCACGAGAAAAAATAGTTGGCTCTCTTCCCCTAGGGAGAACATTACCAAGAAATAATAAAATTCAACCATTGATAACTCCATTACTTATGATGAAGTTATTTTAGAAGAACCAACCTCTGAATGTCATCAACATCTAGCTTGTAGTTCTAAAAATTCTCCTCCTAAGAAGGATAACATGATGTAAGAAAATGATAACATTGACAATAGTGATATAGTTTCCTTAGATGATGATAATGAAGTAACATTAAACTCTCCTTCACTAAGGGACATTAATATTATTCAACCTCAACTCATCCTTTACCCACCTAAGAATAATGTTTTACAATAGCTAAGTTATAATATTGTTGCTCATACATATAACACTATAAAAAATTTGCAACCAAGACAAACACCTTCAACATCCCTCCCATTTCCTAACCCTATCTTTCCTAGCCATCTTTGTTTTCCTTCAGAAAGTAGAAAGGAATACAATCTTGTTAAAAAATTAAGAATACTTTTGCTAAAATATCATTATGGGACCTTATTCAAGCATCCCCTCATTACCATAATATGATTCAAAATTATTTACAACAAGTTCCTATCCCTTCTAATATGCAATTGAATGACATAGCATACATGATTCAAAGAATAAATGCTAACATTGTTTTCCACCAAAGTGAGCTCCCTCCTTTGGAATTGAAAAAACAAAATAAACCTTTCATGATCTATACATAATCGACTGGGCATAAAGAGAGCCCTTGTTGTCAATGGATCTACCCTTAATGTGTTTAGTGTGACCCTTTTTGATAAACTTAGCATGGATAAATCAAAAATTCAACTTGAATCATTATCTATTAAGGGATTTGACAATGTACGAAAACAACCACTTGGTGTGATCACTTTTCCTATTATAGATGGAAAGGCCACATTAGAAACACGATCCATGTTATGCCTCAAGATCTTTCATATAATATTCTTTTAGGAAGACCATGGATTCATGCAATGAATGGGATGACTTCTACTCTTCATCATAAAATGAAGTATGTCTACAATAACAAAGTGTACACACTTGAAGCTGACCCTAAACCAAACAGTTGTTTGAACATTGAGAAAAATAAGGAAAATCCTTTAAAAGCATTGACACCAACTACACAAGTGGAGCCAATGCAACAAAAAGACAAAGAAAAACACATTGAGGAATTCATGAAGCTATTAGAAGATAATTGGGGTTCCTTAGATTTCATAGCAACATTCGTAAGTGAATACAAGATCATAAAAAAATATTTTGAAATGGGAAAAGAGAAAGCAGTAATGTCAACAAAATTTTTGAAAGGCCCTTCGAAAGTATCCACCTTGACCACTTTAGAAGAATAAGAAAATTACACTACAAACTTTGACTAAACTGACTATCAACAACCATTAAATCCTAAAGAAATGAAAAAATATTGTGGAAGAGGTTATGAACTTATGAAACAACTTGGATATAGTGGAAAAGGATGTGGTGCTAGAGAAAAAGGTATTTGTGTCCCTATAGAGCCTAACACACAAGAAAATACTATAAATCTTGGTTATTGTCCATCAAACAAAAAAACAACCCTTATGTCAATATTAACACTCTTACAAAAGATTCCTCTAAGTCAACTTTATCAGTAGTGTATCCTGAACTAATAGACACTAGTGATCTTGATTATTATCCTTTGCAATAAGGAAAACAAACAAATAATTTTTTTCTTAATGTCAATGTCATCACACAAAACACTAACGATTGGAGTTAATTATATTTTACACCTTCATTTAAAGAAGAGTACAAAATCTCACAATCTAAAGAGCCTTGCATAAGTATGACACCTTGTACTAAGCTCGAGATAATTTTGTTGCAAAATAAAGAAACATCGTCTACTATTGATCAAGAGAGTATCTTGTCGAGACTCCTACAAGATTGTTTGATATCCCTCCCTCCAAGAACACGAAATAAATTTTACTAGGAGAATTAATTTTGTGCATATCATAGAATTCATGGTTATTCTACTAATAAATGTAAGGCTTTAAGTGATAAAATTCAACATCTTAAGGAGTGCAGTTATCTTCCTTATGTTGGGGCACCTCAAACCTCTAATTGATATTGATTTTACTCTAGCATATCTTTGGTTAGTCATTTTGGCTCATCCTTGTCTTGCACTAAGTGGGGGCAAGGGGTTAGGTAGCCTTCTCTTCATATGTCACTTTTTATTGTCTCTTTTAGCTATTTGACCGCCTTCCATGTACATATAAGAGCAAGTTTGGGATGTGGATGGCATGTTTTAAGTTGTCTCACATGTGATATACTGATTTATACATTTTTAGGGTAACCCCTTCCCCTTTCATGATGTATCTTATTAGAAACATATGAATTGGTATAGGGCTTTCTAAATAAGCTCTCATGTCGTCTTATATTACTTTAAAGCAATTTCTCACAACAATGGTTTTAGCAACCACTTTAAAGTGGGGACATACATCGACACTCATGTTTCATTGTTTGATTTTATTTCTTCTTGTAATGCATCCCTTTCTTGATGTTTTCATTGGGTTTGATTCCCTCTAAGAGTGATATTTATTTGACCTATTAGGCATAATGTTCCCTAAGAAGAGACCTTACATGAACTAAGAAAAATCTCTTTTAATGATCCTTACACTATTTTGCATTTACAACAATTTTTATATGGCCACCCTGCATAATACACTTTGCATGCCTATGGAACCATCTTGTTTGTTCATTAGTTTCAAGAATATGAAGCTTTGCTTGCCTCATGAAGCTTGAAGATTATCGTTGTGTGGCACCTTATCAAAGTTATCAGGAGGTATAACTTTGGTATGGTTGGATGGGAAGCCGATCTAAGGAATGAATTTCCCATATACACTCGTGTGTGTGTGTGTGTGAGCACATGCAAGTCATGTGTGTATGTGTATCACCTCTTTGGATACTCACCCAATGCACAAAATAAAGTTCTATTTCCTCAAATTGATCATATGTTTTTGGAAAAATAGCCTAGATTTGATCTACATCATGATGGATAAATGGTCGAAGCTTGATCCAACCCTTCTTTTAATTTTTCTTCTCTCCTTGCCTTTGGTAGTGCTTGATTTTTTCTTGTTCTTTCTCCTTATATCATTTTTAATGTGTGTTGTCTTGTGCCTATGTTAGTTTGCTATAGGATCTCGATACTGGGGGATTACGCAACCCTCTTGGTCGGTGTTGTCCTATCCCACTAGCATCGGTACGACTGAACCCCTCTTGATGTGATTTTTTCTACTTTAGTGTTATTTTGAAGCAAGTTCCTCCTCTCACTAAAGTGGGGGCTAAATTTAGTGTCAAAAAATATCGTTTGTGACATTTTCACACTTGTTTGGGCCCTCCTTATAAAATTGAGCTTGGTGATGCCTTGACTTAGTGTTGTAATGTGTTTAACACACTCACATTAGGTCTCAGGCCCTTGTGAACTAAATGGACATAATTGTACCTTATTTAAGGTGTTGTAAAGTGTTTTACCACACTTTCACACTTATCTATGGTTTTCATTATTATTTGGGCTTCTTTATGCTTTAATTGGCCTTATTTTGCATCCACAAGCCTCATTTAATGCATCTTTTCAAGGATAATCCCCACATAAATCAACATCCAATCATAATTCAAGTGTTTTCAGGTTGTGTGGCCTATATTTAGTGATCTATGACTCATACGCCACCTTGGGCATATGGGTCCCACCTAGGTTTTTAGGGCCCTAATCTAGATTTTGCATCATTCTAAGCATTTTTAAAAATTTATCCCATATTTAATTCCTAATGGGACTCATATGCCACTTCTTGTGTATGAGTCCCATGTGGCCCAAAATCAAATTTAATTCAAATTCTTTGTGAGGATTTATTCTCCTAGATCTGGTGTCAGCTTGTAGTGTTGTAACTTTGGGAAATTTGGCATAAAAAAGTATAAATACAAGGTTATTTCACTCATTTTCATCCCAAGCTTTCAAGTATTCATGCATTATAGAAAATTTGTGATCAAGGAAGCATTAAAGAGTTTACAAGAGTCTTGAAGAGCTTATTATCAAGTGTTTTGGAGCATAATTCAAGCATCAAGCATCATGTCAAAGTTATCATGCATCATGTTTGTTTTTGAGCTAACAATTGTGATGTAGGGTTTCATGATTCAAGCTAGCATTCAAGTCAAGATCTATCACATCAAGCAAGAGTCAAGATCTACATCCATTGAAGCTAGCTCATACATGTTTTCAGTACTTTTTTTTTAGGGTTTGGTGAGTAGTAATATTGAATCTTGTTCATTCATCCTTCCTTTGTTTCATTTCGTTTCAAGGTTTGATTACCAAAATGGGGTTTGACCAAGGTAAACTCCTTTCCACTAACAAAAAAAAATTTCCCCTTTCTTTAGTGTGTGACTTGTAGATCTAGGTTGAAGACACATTGAAGAGAAAGTTTAGAGAAAATTGCCACCTAGCATTGGAGATCATTGGAACACATCTACAAGTTGAAAATAAGAGATTCAAATCCAAAAATTAGGTGGAAGGGACAGAGCAGACATTGAAGACTAAAATCAAACTTTAAATTTCTATAAAAACCTAACTAGGCTGACATGCCACTTCTGGCATATGAGTCCCAGTATAGGTAAATTTGCATATTTTAGGAGTTTCAGTCATATCTCTACAACATTTATGTTCCTGGACAAAAACCCTAATCTAGGACTAAATTTCCTAGTCTGGCATATGAGTCCTATTCAACATTAAATTTAGTTTTTTCAACATTTGAGGACTTCATTTAGACCTCTTCAAGTTTCTAGGTGCACAGTTCTACTTTCTAATCTTTTTGTTCTATTTTACATTCCTTTTTAGGTCATTTAGTGAAGTATTGCATCACACTAGGATTAAACATTAGGTCTTGCATTTCATTAGTCTTTCCAAGTCCTAGCTTTGTGGTGAACCCCTCTTTAGTTTATAATTAGACCCTAGGACAACTCTATTGCAAGATTTGTTTCCCCTTTGCATACCTAAGATTGAGATATCTAGGATTTTCTTGGAATGAGAGTGAAGAAGATTGTCGTTTCATGTCATAAACCATAAGAAACAACAATTTTCCACCTTTCATATACAATACATTTTTCCCCCACTTTAGTGAGAGTATGACCCCATGTCAAACTGACACTAAAGTAAACATTCAATACACTTATGTATGTAGTAATGAAAAAGATACAAAATCATACACTATCAAAGACCAAAAAGAAAATGGGGGTATATCAAGCCTCGACTATCCAATGTGATGTGGAACACATCTCAACTATTTGTCCAAGAAAGGGGAAGGATCAATCCTAAACTATCTAACACAATGTGGAACATGTATCAACTATTTTTCAAGGAAAAGGGGAAGGATCAAGCCTCGATTGTCCAATTTGATGTGGAACATGTCTCAACTGTTTGTCCAAGAAAGGGGAAGGATCAAGCTTCAACTGTCCAACATGATGTGGAACACTTCTCAGTAAATTTTCCAAAGAACATTCACAAGTAGAACTCGATGTCCACTATGCAAACAACACATGTTCTCTCTTTGTGGTAGTGGAACCTTAGGTCGTACACAAGGTGAGTATCCCAAAGGGTGGAAAATGAGAGAATCATATTAGGCTCCCATACCATATCAAAGTTATCCTCCTGACAACTTCAATAGGGCACCACAATACTAGGCAAGGGTCCACATACAAGCAAGTTGTGCTATGTTAGGTGGCCTTTATCAGGATTGTGTTCAAGCTTCATAAGGTCAACAAGTTGTGTTATGCCAAACACTTATGAATATTATGCTAGTAAAGGATTTTGTTCAAAAGGATTTCGTTGTGTAAGCTCTTTTTCTTAGGGATCATCGTGCCTAATTTCTCCAAGAGAGGAAAAATCAAGAGTAACAAATTGAAACTTAGGGGATACCTCATGTCTAATCAAGCCACTAAGATAAATTCATACACTAAGAAATATCACTCTTGGAGGACATCAAACCTAATGACACCACCAAGAAAAAGACACATCACAAGAAAAAATAAAATCATGCAATGAAATATATAAAATATCAAAAGATATTATCGATTTATTCCCCCACTTTAAAGTGGTTGCTAACACCATTGCTATGAGAAAAAAATTTAAAGTAGCCAATGTTTACCCCTAAGACATGAGAGCTTTCCTCAGAAAACCCTATTTCAAGTCATATGTTTCTGAAATAAAGCTACGCCATGAAAAAGGAGGGAGGGGTTGCCCCCAAAAATACATAAGGGATATGGATTTAGGGTCAATATATTATTTTTACAATGTTGTTATAGAACTCAAAAATGTCATCATTCTCAAAATACTCATAGAATTAGACAAATGACACATAGAGAGAGAGAGAAAAAATAAAAATCCTTTTGATTCAACATGGAAGATACCTAAAAGTCTCAGCGCCTTGTGTCATCCTCGAAAGGAAAACACAAGATAAGGGAAAAGATACACTAGTAGAATTTAGCAAATAAATGACTACGTGACAAAAATTTTCTCACGACAACTAAAAATGATTAAATTCTAGTCATATTTTGCAACACAACTATAAATGACTAAGTAAATGACTAATTTGATCATCATAAGTGACTAATTTGATCATTGGGTAAAAAAAAGGAGAAGTGGAAATTAAAATGGAAAGTAATAAAAAATAAAGTGAAAGACAGTTTTTTTGGGCGCTAAACAATGAGAAAGAGAATTTTAATTTCCTTGTGTCTATTGAGCCATGCAACATGGGGAAGGTTAGGGGTTTTAAATTTACTAGTTGGAAGAATTCCAAAGATTTTTTGAAGGCATGGCATAGAACTAGCAGTTGGTTGCACCAACATCTATCCACGTTGTTGAGAAGATCTGGGATAATGGTACATTGTGTTTGCTCTGAAGAAACCTTTCTTTGTTGTCTTTGAATTCATCCAAACTATAGAGATTCACAAGGTTTTGAAGACACATTGCATGCACAATGATATTTTCCAAGGTTTTGAGGATAGATCAGGCCCACACTGAGATAATATTCAAGTTTTTCTTGGAAGCTTTCATCCTCACATCTTCCCAGGTATACTCTATGTCATTAGGTTTTTAGTTTTGTTTGGAGTTTTGAGGAAGAGCTTGCTTGTCTCCTTATGAAGTTTTTATCCTTACCATAAGCCTAAACTAGGAAGTCAAAGCTCTTATTAGGAAAACAACCACCTTCATAGGTGATACTTTCATATCACAATGTATATCTTTTGAGAAGATCATAGGACATGATATGTTTAAGACATGACAGTAGTCCCATTGTTGAAGTTTCAATGGGTTTGATTAGTTATGAGGATTTTTTCTGGTTATGAATGGCATTATGTATGTCTCTATAAGGAAAATAATGATGAATAAATGGAAATTGTGTGTTTTACTATCTTGATATCACCAATGTCAACCACCATTAAAATTTAGTCATGACCTATGGGTGAGAACCAATTATTTGGACAATAGGTTTTCGTCCTTGGTCATTTACAAACTAGTAGGAGTTGTTTCCTCTAGTTACTAACAATTTGCAAGGTTTTTTCCTCAAATCTATTCATTTGAAAACAAATGCTCGATAAAAATCTCATTATGGTTTGATGTGGGTGTTAAAAAGTAACCTACCATTGCATGTTTTATTTATCTAAATTATCATGAATATAGCTTCTCCTTCCTTTTATCCATCATGTTTTACCTAAATAAACAAAAAATTTAGATCTCCCTTACCACCCATTGTCATGTGCCTATAACTCTCCCATGAATCCTTCATGATTGATCTTTCATGACTATCATTCATATTTGAAGATGGTAGTTTAAAATTCAAGATAATTATGCTATGTCCTTTCATGTCTTATAAATATTGATAACCATGACTATCCTATTTTGATGAGGTCAATCTTAATGTAATTACTTGATATCCACTTATTCTAGATTCAAATATGACTAAGGTCATATTTCTTATCATGTGTGAGCTAAATATCCTCAAAATTTTGTCACTATCCATTGGTTATAGTAATTGTCCCTACTTCTTGATTTGACCTTAGCTTCATAGTAGTTGTCCTATTTATTACAACCATAGAGAGTATCTTTTGCATATGGATTTCCCTTATATACATCGACAATGACTATCATCTTTTATGTCTTATAACCATATTTTATTATCTATAATCTATGTTTTATAAATGTTTATACACAATTCATTTCACTTTGTTAATAGGTCTACCACTATTGAATGCTCAAGGATACGTTCATGGTGAAATCCTTTTCCATTTGTAACACATGACTATATTTAATAGAGCCCTATCATCTTCAAAACTCTACTTTCATTGTTGAATATTTGAGAGGGGGGCTGAATCAGTATCTTCTCAATTTTATTGAAAAAACACCATCAACTACTTTAATACATATAATAGAGAAGAGAAAGAACAAATCATGAAATCACACAACACATGAACACTGGATTTTTATGTGGAAAACCCAGTGAGGGAAAAACCACGGTGAGGATTAGCTCAATATATACAATTTTTCCAATACCGGATACAAAAGAGGCTCATTTCCAATTACAAAATCTCATTACTTACAAGGACTCATTGTCCAAATAGGGAGGATCACTGCCTACAATATATTATAAAAACAAAAATGGCTTACAACCAGAATGTGAACTGATAGGGTTACACCACAAGTGTAGATTTGATTCCTTTGATGCTCAAAATATTCGCATGATAGTAGACTAATATTCACCCTTCTAATCTCACACTTCACATATCCAACTAACAAACTTATCCTTTCATCTAAAAACCATCCTATATATATTTGATATATCCACACACATCAATTAGGTTGGCCTAATTGGATGCATTACATATTTATAAAAGGATAACTGTCAACTTCATACAAAACTTCTCCAAAATTAGTTCAACCATGTGGCATGCTATATCATGTCGGCTAAGACCAAAGATAGGTCAATTATATATCCGCAATACATGTTAAATTATTATCTGATTATTAGATCGGCCATGGAAAGACCTAATAACAAAATGTAACATTATATCAATGCCAACTCACAATATGAACATATGAGCATACAAAAAATACATAAATACACACTTCCAATATTCATAAGTCTTTTTCCTAAAACCTTGAATGATGACAATCACTCGACGGGAAATGCGGACCAAAAATACTAGACCAAAACATCAAAGGATGTAAACCTATTCTTCATACTTGTTTAGGGTACAAGCTGAATCTAATACCATAAAGAACATGGTGACATCAATGACAACATAAAAACTCATCTTCTTCATCCTTCCAACAATCTCCTCCTTTTTCATTGATGGAAACATGTGTCAAAAAATGTATCTAAAATCTCCCTTCTATAGTTTCTCCAAATCTCTCCTCCTTTGACATCAATGGAAAAGGGTGACCAAAACAAAAAAAGGAAGTAAATGTATGTACATGGTGACATTGTACATTCAAAATTCCAAAACTCCAATAATTACAAAAAAAATTCCAAAAACTTCCAGACATTCAAAACTTTTAAAGCTTTAAAACCTTTCAAACATTCAAACTTTCAATATTTCTTCTTTGATCATCAATTCAATTTTTTTCTCACCTTGTTTAATTTCCCTTTTAATATTTCTTATCTCTCCTCGTTTTTTTACCATAACAAAAAATAAAAATTTTAACAATCATGATTCAAGTAAAAATAACACTCTTCACCTAAAACTCCTTCTTGTATCTTTCTTTGATAGCTGGTAAGATCTCCTTCTAGGAAAATACAATATAATCTATTCTTGTGCATGTGCTTTCCAACAAAGCCAACAATGTGAAAGAAGATGACCAATCTGCAGATGAGCACTGACTTTTAGAATCTTTTGCATCATTAAGTTTTTGAGAAATATGGTCTAACCAGACCTCAATAATCTCCTTAACAAGCCAGAAGGTTTTCATCACATCTTCTCTTTGTCTTTGCATAGTGATCAGTTATTCTTACAATTCACCAACTCCCAGTCTTTATTTCCCTTCTTTGTCTTCAAAGATATAAAATTTCTTTCCAATGTTGTTCTCTTCAGATTCAGTTGCTTCAATCTTACTTCTAAAATTGTCAGTCGCAGTAGGCCATCAAAGACAATACTTGTAGATATTTGACATTTCTTTGATGCATTTCTTCATCTCATTGATAAGTTCGGATAACCTCTGCTTAGCTTTAGCACATCTCTTTTCAACCATGGATTCTAACTTACATCCTTTCAGACCTTCCAGTAACATTCTTTCTCCAACAACTTCAACTAAATTATCTGACAAAGAATCAGAAACACTTGATACATCAATACCTTTTCTAAGAAGATGCTCAACTAGAGCATTGTTGATCTTGAGTTTGTCCACTGAAGAGGATGCATTCCACACTTCACCAATTTCTTTAATCTTGCCTTTAACTAACATTGTTTGGATGTCATATGGATCATAGGATTCAGATCCAGGCTAAGATTCTTCTTCATTTCCCTTCTCTTCTAGAATGGTAATGATGTCTTTGGTGGTAACTTTTCTCTTCTTGGATTCCAGAGGGGAATCACCAATGACAACTTCCAATTATTTTGTTTCAGAGGATAAACCCTCCTCAAATAGACTAGACACAATCATATCATAGCACATATCTTTCTGAAAATATAAGAAAAAGGATTTCCAAACACTTACATAATCCTCCATGCCTTCTAGATATCTATAGATTTATTTTCCAACGGGAATCCCAGATTCCCACTCAATGTTTTCATTTCTGGGTAGCGATTCCAAAAGTTAGAATATTAGGCATTAAGTAAAGACCCAAAATGGAAAGGTTATCCTTCTACTAATGATATTCATACATTTTTAGTAATATTTTCCAAAATCAATCCAAACAGATCAAATTTCTTATTCTCCTTTACCATTTTATGTGCTAGATACACGACAATAGTAGAAGTGGAGCCATCATGATTTCTGAAATAAATTTTGTAGGAGACACCATATGCAATGTACCTCATAGTGGGGTTGAAAATAGTATCTATCAACAAAGCTTGAGGGTCTTTTTTAATTCCCATCAGCTCCTCCACTTCTTTTTACTTTATAGTTTTCTTTCTAAGGAGGTCTCGAATGCTACATAACCCAATGACAGCCTCAATCACTTCCTTCGTAACGGGGTAGGGTTTGTCCAACATAGTCCTACCATCCTTGAATTTACTCAAAAGAAACAAGATGAATTATTTTTCAGTATAGCAAGGGAATTCTCCCCACAAGTCCAATCCTAGGGTTTTTATATTTTGTAGCTCATCTGACTCTAACCCTAATTCCATTTTCTTTATCTTTCAATGATCAAATTCATTCAGTTCAACTCCTTTTATCCTTAGTTGGATATTTCCACTTGATCCTCTGTTAAAATATTCCATCATATCACTTAACTTCCTCAAATTCAACAAGATTTTCTTTTTTTACCTTTCTTTGTGGCCGCGAGAGAGAAACTTTCATCACTTGTTCTTGGATTGTTCACAAAGATCTCTCATAAATGCTCCAAATTGTTTAAAAATTGCTCCAAGATAGTTCCAAGTCGCTCTTTGAATTCTTCAGATGAATAGGTGATCAAAAATAAAATTTAAATTTTCTTTATACATCGTCGCTTTTCCATAATTCACATTAATTACATTAGGCTTCAAAAATCTGGTAAAAACTTTCTTCCACTACACTAAGAAACCCTAATTCACTATGCGAAAGAGCATGCTTGCATATTTTTCTTCCAGCTTTTTTGGCATAACCTTTGTTCATCCAATCCTTACAACATATCCTCGTGCCAACTTCTGACATGTCATATTTCCAAGGGGTTCAAACAATTTTCTATTAAGGCTCCCCCTAAGACCATGCTAGGTCTAATTCCTGAAGGAGTCATCTGCATTGGATGAGGGTATAGACACATCTATCATCTCTAAATATTCTTTCTTCTTCCATATTTTTCTCATTTCTTGCATAATCTCATATTTCTCAATCTTTTTCACAGGTTCATCTTCCTTTACCAGAGTAGACTACTTTCCCTTTTTTATTTTTGCACACTTTTGAAATATGTCCCAGTGTTTTGCAATTGTAGCAGACAACATTTCTCTAACTTGCTTGACTCCCATTAACCCTTGATCTACACTAATTTTCTTTATGTCCAAACTTGTTATAGGTATATAAATACCCATCAAAATATTGATTCATTCGACCTCCATTGAACCAATTCATCATCTGAGTTCTGCATTCACTAGCTCTATGTCCAATATTCTTGTATCCATAACATTGTCCAGAGAAGGAACCAGAAAACTAAATCATCCTACTCCTACACTCAATTGCCCTATGACCAAACTGATTACATGAAAATAAAATACTATTGAACAATGGGTACCTTTGAGCATTTGGTTTTCTGGTAGGTGCTCTTCTTCCTAGATTTCTT